>JAKSZT010053770.1:6066187-6196300 GCA_026826555.1 Tolypeutes matacus | reverse complement strand
ATAAAGGTAGGTCACTTACCTCAGGCCAAGAAACCACTAAGAGCAAAGCATCTGGTGTCACAAGAGCCTCTGCTAACCATGCTTCTGTCAACTTTTAGTTCAATACACCATAAATAGGATTTGTACAATTCTAAATTTAATACACCACAGGTCAGATACTTGTACAAACTAAAGCATTTATATTGGATTTATGTTCCATAAGTGCTGAATATGAAAGAAGAATGCTGACAGCTATACTTTCAGCCATACTATTGCATGCTCTGAATACCTGCCTAAAAGAAACGGATTCTTCATGTCAAAAGTGTGAAAAGACAACCTAGGCCCTTCTTTAGTTTATGATTTCACAAAATTACCCTCATTAGTTGCACTTCATTGATCAAAACTCCTTGGTTCACTGCCAAACCTGTACCCCGAACCTTATTCTTTAACTAATGCTCAGACCCAAAATTTTCATCTTCACAATACTTTCAAGAGTGTCTAGTAAATCACTCTAACAGCATGACAAAGCCCTAACCCAACAACTTTTCTCTTTCCTTTCTTAACTCCTATATTGTAACTAACAAAAGGAAAAAGCAGGAGAGAAAATGAAACTATGTCCCTCCCAAAACATACCAGCCTCGTTCCTGGCCCAACCATCAATGTTTGCCCAGGAATGCAGCTCAATCTGCCCTTGGATCAAGGGAAAGTGCCACTCTCCCTGATGAAAAGCCAAAATAACATGGATAAACTGCCTCAAAAATGAGGTCAACCAAGGCTTGAAGTAATAGCAAAAACAGTGCTAAATTTTCTATCAAATTGGAACCACTGCTACCCAGAGGATATTTATTTATAGCCTGTGTCTACGTCAATGGGTATAGATATCCCATGTTATCCCAAATATTACAAAGTCAATCACAGGTTAGTCTTCATAAAGCTTACTTTTATTTTCATTTTAACATGTAATATTACAGGAAAATCTTTTTGACAAAAAAGTTAATGAGGGTCTCTTACTGAAATCACTATAGAAAACCCTACCATCACCCCAATAGCAAGCTTTTTTTGTGGACTCAATCATAATGGAACTCTAGAGAGACTACTGCTTTATTCTAAACTCTACTTCATGAAGCACTGATCCAATAGGGAAATAAAAGAGCTACACTATGAGAGTAATGTTTGTCTGAAGTTTCCTGAGCTCACAGAAGATATATGCAAACTTGCCCAATTTTTCCAAGACAAGATAGGGAGAAAGGGGCGGAACTCCCTTTTCAGAAGGCCCTATTTAACATGGTTAACATGGGACAGCTAAGCAACCACTCTATGAAAAGACAAGCTTATCCCTGCGGCAAGGAGGGCAAATGCAATAATCTGATCAAGTGTCCCTCACACTTAGAAAGATGATCTTCTCATTAAAAATGTTCCAACAGTTTCACAGAGTCACAGAATACGTAAATCTGAAATTGCTTTATGAACAAAATCAAATAGATTCAAGTCTGTAATATTTCTACCATAAAAGAATACTAAAATTTCTTTTATATATCAGCTCTAAAATATTGCCAATTTACTTGAAAATATGACCTCGAAATGTGGTGACTAAACAATGCAAGGAACAGAACACAAAAACAATATTATTCTTTTCATATTAAGCTAAGAGGGGAGCATTTTTAAATGAGTATTATCTATTAAGAATGTATACACTATATATAATTAAACTAAAGCATTTAAAAGGAATCCAATGTAAGACTAAAGTCTATGTATGTGTCAAAAAGAAGTTACACAAGGAGATTAAAATATTATCGTAAGATTTTTTTTAAGTCAACACTGGCACTACACAAATTAGTCAATACATATTTAACAATTAAAATTATTTTTAATATTCAATTGTTCACTCTCTCTTATCAAGGATTGGGTCCAACACCTCATATTTATACTCCTTTCAGTCAACATATTAATCAGTGCCAGGGGAAAAGTCACTGAACCTCAAATCAGAAGATGTGAATTCACATACTGGTTCTGCCACTTACAAGTTACATGACTTTAGAAAGGCCCCCTCTCAGGCTCCTCAACAGAAAAAGGACGTGTGACCCTTACTACTCAGAGTTATTATGGGAATTAAACAATGTCATATGCAAACAGAGCTCTGTAAATGGTATTTACAAAGTAGCACTAAAATGAAAGAGATCATTTCACAATCTATTGTCCAGTTCAGTACCTGGAATATATTATCATTCAATAAAGAAAAGCATGGGAAGCGGCTGTGGCTCAATCAGTAGGGCTCCCGTTTACCATATGGGAGGCCCTGGGTTCGGTTCCCGGGGCCTCCTGGTGAAGGCAAGCCTGCCTGCACGGCGTGGTTAGCTGACCCAGCGAGCACAAGCAGCAAGGGGGGGATAAATGAATAAATAAATAAAATCTTTAAAAAAGAAAAGCAAATACATCCAGAGCAATAATAATCCTAGTTTTATCTCCACTAAACAATTTTAACAAAATTGATGAAATATTTTGATAAATGTAATTCCACAGAAAAATTTAACACAACTCTGAAAAATCTCACAACTAAAGAAATATGCAGTGTTTAGCACAAGAACTTTGTCAAGATAAATTACTAGAAAATTTTACTTCACAGATTACACCTTATTCAAACACCTATATAACCCAAACAAAAATTGATTGAGATTTATAGCAGTGATTCTCAAACCTAAAGAAACCTGTTACATTAATCATTAAAGGACAAAAGCTATGTGATCACCTCAATAGATGACTGAAAAAATATGACCTAGGTCATTCATCACCCTTTGCTAACAAAATATATTAGCAAAGTAGGAACAGAATCCAATTGGTCCTTCATTTAATAATGGGTATCAAAGGACATCTAGCACAAATTCTCACACACAATACTTTGTCATAAAATATTTGATGTACATCCAAGAGGTCAGGTAAAAGACAGAGATACCCATTCTTACTGCCATTATTCAGTAATATATAGGAATTTTAAGTCAATGCAATGAGAAAAGAAAATACTAACCAAAAATAGGTATACACAGGAAAGGAAATTTTTGAAAACCGCCTTTACTGGAAATTACATAACTCTTAAATGTAAAAGCCAAAAGAATCAATTAAAAAACTCAGAATTAATGAGACAACTTCAGTAAGGATTCAAATATAAACCAACATATAAACAACTAAAATAATCTCATTTAAAAAGTCTCTCACAGTAGAAAAAATTTCTATATATATTTACAATAAAATGTGTAAAAATCTCTTTCAAAAAATCCCTGAAAGACATAATAAAAAGAAAACAGAATAAACAAACCTATATTTTTCTTATTTCTATTAGGGAGGCATCTATAATGTGAATGTCAAAAATCCCCCCAAATTAACAATAAATGCAATTGCAATAAAAAGATCAGTTTTTGAAAATATGACCCTGAATCTACAATTCACTTTCAAAGAGGAATAAAAAATATCAGAGACGCTCAAAGATCATTCCTTTCCTAGAACAAACTGAGCCATTTCCTACCTCGGGGCCTCTACATCCTGTTCCCTCTGCCTCAAATGCTCCACGTCAGCATTGGTCATGGGTGGTCCAGTCTCATTCCCTGGATCTCAGCTCGAGAGATT
Organism: Tolypeutes matacus; assembly: GCA_026826555.1. Classification (NCBI taxonomy): domain Eukaryota; kingdom Metazoa; phylum Chordata; class Mammalia; order Cingulata; family Chlamyphoridae; genus Tolypeutes; species Tolypeutes matacus. Next base: position 6,192,703 of record JAKSZT010053770.1, on the reverse strand, counting down.
GCTTCTCGATCTTCCTTATCCTCTTACCTGCACACGCACGCCTATATATACCCCAGGTGTAGGTCCATCCCATCATATTTCTTACACAGCATTCACCACAACCAGCCCGCCTACAGGAATATCTCATTTTCTTGTGCTTCACTTTATTGTGCTTCACAGATATTGCAGTTTTTACAAACTGAAGTTTTGTGGCAACCCTGCATTGAGTAAGTCTACCAGTGCCATTTTTCTAACAGCACGCGCTCAACAGAGTGTCACATTTTGGTAGTTCTGGTAATATTTCAAACTTCATTACACTATATCTGCATGTCAATCTGTGATCAGTGATCTTGATGTTACCATTGTAACTGTTCTGAGATGTCACAAACCACGCCTGTATAAGACAGTGAACTTAATGGATAAATAAGTGTGTTTTGACTGCTCCACTGACCGGCCATTCCCCACACCTCACCCTCTCCCCAGACCTTCCTATTCCCTGAGACACAGAATATAGAAATTAGGTCAATTAATAACCCCACAATGGGCTCAAGTAAAACTAAGAGTTGCATATCACTCACCTAAAGAAAAAAAAGCTAGAAAACATTAAGCTTAGTGAGGAAGGTGTGTCAAAAACCAAGACAGGCTGAAAGCAAGACCTCTTGTGCAAAAACAGTTACAATGCAAAGGAAAAGTTCTTGAGGGAAATTAAAAGTGCTATTTCAGTGAACTCACGATTGATAAGAAAGCCAAACAGCCCTATTGCTGATATGGAGCAAGCTTTAGTGGTCTGGATATAAGATCAACCAGTCACAATATTCCCTTAAGCCGAAGCCTAATCCAGAGCAAGGCCCTAAATCTCTTCAATTCTGTGATGGCTCAGAGAGATGCAGAAGCTATAGAAAGTTCAAAGCTAGCAAAGGTTGGTTCATGAGGTTTAAGGAAAGAAGCCCTCTCCCTCACATAAAAGTGCAAGGTGAAGAAGCAAGTGCTGATAAAGAAGCTACAGCCAGTTATCCAGAAGAATTAGCTAAAATAATAAGATAATTGATGTAGGTGGCTGTATTAGTCAGCCAAAGGGGTGCTGATGCAAAATATCAATAACTGTTGGTTTTTATAAAGGGTATTTATTTGAGGTAGAAGTCCACAGTTACCAGGCCATAAAGCGTAAGTTTCTTTCCTCATCAAAGTCCATTGCCACATGTTGGAGCAAGACAGCTGCTGATGTTCAGGCTTCTTGGGTTCCTCTATTCCCAGGGTTGAGTTTCTCTCCAGGCTTAGGTCCTCTGTTTCCTCCACAAGGTCAGCTGTAAACTATGAGGGTCTCTAGGCTTTGCTTCTCTCCACAAGGCCAGCTGTGAACTCTCAGGCGAATGGCTCGTCCCTATCCCTGGGCCTTCTCTCCTTCTTCCCCAGAACTCCAACATCAAAACTCCAACTCAAAACTGCTGCCTCTGTCCTTTGCCTTCCCTTTTATATTTGATTCCCCAACCCACCAAGGGGTGTGGCTCAATGCCCTACTGACATGGCTCAGTTAATGCCCTAATCATAACATAATCATGCCCAGATTAGCAGACCAGTTTACAAGCATAATCCAATATCTATTTTTGGAATTCATGATTACATCAAACTGCCAAACTGCTACAACCATGAATTAGTGGTGAAATAAGAAAACTCAATGTAAGTTTGTTGTTGCATGTTCATGTGTGTGTTTTAAGGAAATAAGTCTCTTCTCTTCCCAAGTCCTTTATTACTTTGTCCCTATATACACAAACTTGGGGGGGGGGGATTAAAAATATACCATTGAGAAGAATGTGAGAAGATGACAGAATAAAAAGCTCTTTAAGACAGGACTCTTCCTTAAAAGTATGGAAAACAGTTAAAGGGCTGCATTTATTGAGCAAGGGCAAAGTAAAAAAAAAAAAAAAAAAAAAAATGTAGCTTCAAAGAACCATAGGAGGAACTCCTGGCACCTTTGCTGCCCCTCCCTCACTCCTACCCCAAGTCGGTATTAAGCCAGATGGCACTTTCTTTGTGGGTCCCCAGACTCTTTTCAGCTGGGAAAGACTGACCTATCCCACAAGCCCTATATTAGTCAGCCAAAGAGGTGCTGATGCAAAATACAAGAAATCAGTTGGTTTTCATAAAGGGTATTTATTTGGGGTAGAAGCTTATAATTACCAGGCCATAAAGTGTAAGCTACTTCCCTCAACAAAGTTTATTACCACGTGTTGGAGCAAGATGGCTGCCAATGTCTGCCAGCGTTCTGGCTTCGTGGGTTTCTCTCTTCCCAGGGCTTGCCTCTCTCTCCAGGCTCACTCAACAGCTTTAGTATCTCCACAAGGCCAGCTGTAGACTATTAGGCAAACAGCTTCCTTCCTGGGGCCTTTCTCTTTCCTCACAACCAAGCTCCTCTGTGTACTTACTTCCTAGGGCTCCATCTCAAGACTCCAACCATCAAAACTCCAACTCTGTCCTTTGCCATGACTTTTATCTGTGAGTCCCCACCCACCAAAGGGGCGGGGACTCAACGTCCTACTGACATGGCCCAATCAAAGCCCTAATCATAATTTAATCATGCCCAGGTACAGACCAGTTTACAAACATAATCCAATATCTATTTTTGAATTCATAAACCATATCAACTGCTACAATCCTCATCCCAGAATTCACACTCCAGCCAAAAGCAGCTTGATGTAGCTAAAGCAGTGTAATAAACAACTGAGTTGGGTGACCTGGGACAAAGGTTTACTTGCTTTCAGTCCTCTGATGCACCATCCACTAAAGGGAGAAGATATATTTGCTTGGTAGTAGAGGGGGCATTCAAATTTCTAGAAGGCCACTAGCAAGCACAAGCCCAAGTCTAGACGTAGGCTCCAAAAGGCAGGGAGGACCTTGCATTTTGCATTCACCCTAGGTGGACCTTCTTGTTAGGAGGGCTGAACTCTGAAGGAGAGCACTAGCTTACTCAAAGTCAATTTGTAAAGACTGTGAATATTTTTGCATTGGGTTGTTGGGTTTTGTTAGCTCCTAATACTAAAGAAAATCTCTGTCATCACTAGCTGAATACAAGCTAAAGAAATAGCTCCGGAAATAAATCCCAGACATAATATTTTACAATATTAAAATATACAGTGTGCAAGAAAAGATTACAAGATGAAACAAAGAAACAGGAAATCATGGCCCATCTAAAGGAGGAGGATAAAAATCCAGAAATATAAACAAAGAAGATCAGACTATGGACATATATTTTAAATAAATGATCTTCAAAATGCTGAAGGAGATGAAGGAATATACAGCAAAAGAACTAAACAATACCAGGAAAACAATTAATGAACAATATGAGAATCTCATTAAAAATGGAGAAATTTTGTAAAGGATACAAACAGAAGTACTGGAGTTGAAGACTATACTAAGAGAAATGAAAAATTCTCAAAAGGGGTTCAACAGCCAATTGGAGCTGGCAGAAGAATCAGTGACCTTGAAGGCAGGGCAATTGAAATGGGTCAGGTTAAGAAACAGAAAGAAAAAAGGCTTAGAAAAAGCAAAACTAGCCTAAAGTATCTGTGGGACACCATCAAGCATACCAATAATCACATTATGGGAGTCCCAGAAAAAGAAAAAGAGAAAAAGGGGAAGACCATGCAAGGAAATAATGACAGAAAACTTTCCAAACATAGCAAAGGACATGAATATGCACATAAAAGAAGTCCAAAGAACACCAAATAGGACAAAATTGAAGGGAAAAAATGTCCCATCATATGCTGATCCTTTGCAAAGGACAAAGAGAGAGTTTTGAAAATTGCAAGAGAAAAGCAATGTGTTAGGTACAAAGGAGTGCTAATTAAATTAAGTGCTGATTTCTCATCAGAAACCATGGAGGTAAGACGGGATGAAATACTAAGAGTGCTAAGAAAAAAATAATTGCTAAACAAGAATTTTATATCTGGCAAGAATTTCTTTCAAAAACAAGGGAGAGAATAAGACATTCCCATATAAACAAAAGCTTGAGGAGTTCATTACCATACACCTGCCCTACAAGTAATGCAAAGGGAGTTCTTTAGACTGAAAGGAAAGGACACTAGACAGTGGGTCAAAGTGGCATAAAGAAATAAAGACTTCTGATAAAATTAACCATATGGATAATTATAAATGCCAGTACTATTGTTTTGTATTTCTTGCTACTTAACTCCACTTCTTATTTCCTATAGGTGCTAAAATGCATAAACATAACGATAAATCCATGGTTTTGGAATATAACAAACAAAGATAGAGCTTGTAACAAGTACAAAAAGAGATGAGGGGATGGAGAGGTACAGGAACAGTGTTTGCGTATGCTATTGAAGTTGGTATCAAATAAATCTGTTATATATTTAGGATTATAAATTGTAATCCCAGTGTAACCACAACGAAAATATATGAAAAATATATCAAGAAATGACAAGCGATTCAAAATGATACAATACAAAAATTCAAATAAATATGAAAGTAGGCATTAAAGGAAGGGTCAAAAATGTAAAAGTTTTAAAAAGACTAATTAGAAAAATGGTGGATGCCCTGCATTATCAGTAGTTACTTTAAATATAGATGTATTAAACCCTCTGATCAAAAGGCAGATTGACAGAATAAATTTTAAAAAGCAGGGCCCAACTACATGCTGCTTACAAGAGACTCACCTTAAATTCAAAGATATAAGTAGGATGAAAGTAAAAGGATGGAAGAATATATATATACACACCATGCACATAGTAACCTAAAGAAAACTGGGGTATCTATACTAATATAAGATATAACAGTTTAAATTCAACTGTTACAAGGGACGAAGACAGTCTTTATATACTGAAAAAGGGGTCAATTCAGCAAGAAGACAATGAAAATTATAATAAATATGCACCTAACAGCAAAGCCCCAAAATAAGTAAAGTAAATATTGGCAGATTTGAAGAGAGAAATAGATGGGTCTAGTAAATAACAGGAGACTGGAATGCACAACTTTCAATAACAGATAGAACATCTAAACAGATGATCAATAAGGAAAAGAAGACTTGAAAAATATTCTATACTGGACAACCAGCAAGATGGCAGCAGAGTAAAGAGCTCTGAGAATCAGCTCCTGCTACAGGGCAGTTGGTGACCACCCATAACTAACTAGAGCACTTATTTGGGGGCTGCAGGACACCAGAAGTGCATCCTGCAACATCCTTGAAAGAATGGAAGGAGGAGACTGCCCATCTGCAGAGAAGATTCATAAGTAGAGCCCTCCACACCATGGAAGCCTGTGCCCATTCTCCACTGGAAGCACAAGCCACCTAGGGAGCTGTTCCGGGGCTGGAATTGAAAGCTCCACTTCCCAAAACAGGGGAGGAAGAGACAGATGGGCACCAACTTCAGCTACTGATTAGTAAATTCAGCGGGCTAAAGTATAATCCTAAGAACAGCTAAAGTTTGAACTTGTCCAAGTAAGAAAGAGGTTGGTGACTGCCATCTTAACTCCACACCTGACATGAGCGGAAGAGGGGCTGACTGAAAATCACAGTGCTGGTAGGGACCGGCCTTTTTCCATCTATATCAGATTGCTGCTCTAGCATAAGCCCCGGGCCCACCTTGGACAGGAAGGAAGCTGTCGAGCCCTGCACCGCCCTATTCAGGTTACTGCAGGTACATTTAGCTGGCACATACTGAATAATTGGAAATCTACTGGGGCAACTGTGGTCATCTTGGACCTGCACTGCATCGATTGCTGCCCACACCTGTAGCTCCATCCCTGCCCCAGGCAGGGGAGAAAGGGGTGTGAAGCTTCATTAGTCACTCTGGGCAACTAAAGTCTAGGCCTGCATGACTTGGATTATTCCACACAGCTTTGGCTCTGTCCCTACCCCTGGCAAAGGAGAAAGTAGGGAGAAGCTTCATTGGTCCTTGGGGCAATGAGGGTAGATTGAGCTTCCATAGCTTATAGCATCAACTACATCCTTGTCTCCTACTACACAACCAGCAAGGGAGAAAGGGCAGGGAGCCCTAAACTAAAGAGAAAAACTGCACTCTAGTAAGCCAGATGCCAAGACACCAACAAAAAATTGAAATCCACACCAAGAAACAGAAAGATATGGCCCAGTTAAAGGAACAAGATAAGCCTCCAGATGACATAAAGGAGTTGAGACAACTAATCCTAGATATTCAAACAAATCTCCTTAATAAATTCAATGAGAAGGTTAAAGAATTTAAGGATATTAAGATGACACTGGATGAGCACAAAGAATTTGAAAGCATAAATAGAAAAATAGCAGATTTTATGGGAATGAAAAGTGCAATAAATGAAATTAAAAATACACTGGAATCATATAATAGGAGATTTGAGGAGGCAGAAGAAAGGATTGGTGAGCTTGAAGAAATGGCCTCTGAAAGTGAACATACAAAAGAACAGATGAAGAAAAGATTGGAAAACTTGAACAAGGTCTCAGGGAAATAAAGGATAGCAAGAGACGTGCAAACATACATGTCATGGGTGTCCCAGAAGGAGAAGAGAAGGGAAAAGAGGCAGAAGGAATGTTTGAAGAAATAATGGTAGAAAATTTCCCAACCCTATTGAAGGACATAGATATCCATGTCCAAGAAGCACAAAGTACTCCCATCCAAAAAAATCTGAATAGACCAACTCCAAGACATATGCTAATCAGAATGTCAAATGCCAAAGACAAAGAGAGAATTCTGCGAGCAGCAAGAGAAAAGCAATGCATAACATATAAAGGATACCCAATAAGATTAAGTGCCAATCTCTCATCAGAAACCATGGAGGCAATAAGACAGTGGTATGATATATTTAAGATACTGTAAGAGAAAAACTTCCAGCCAAGAATCTTCTATCTGGCAAGACTGTCTTTCAAAAATGAAGGTGAGAATATTCACAGATAAACAGAAACTGAGAGAGTTTGTAACCAAGAGACCTGCTTTGCAGGAAATACTAAAGTGTGTGCTACAGCCTGAAAAGAAAAGACAGGAGAGAGAGGTCTGGAAGAGAGTCTAGAAATGAAGATTATATCAATAAGAGTAACTAAAAGTGTCAAAAGAGTGGTGAAAATAAAATATGACAGATAAAATCCAAATATTCAGGAATAAACTTAACCAATGATGTAAAGCACTCATACTCAGAAAACTACAACTCATTGTTAAAAGAATTCGAAAAAGACCTAAATAATTGGAAGAATATTCGATGTTTATGGATTGAAAGACTAAATATCATTAAGATGTCAAGTCTACTCAAATTGATACACAGATTCAATGCAATCCCGATAAAAACTCCATCAGCATTTTTTAAATAAATGGAAAACATGATTGTCAAATTTATTTGGAAGGTTAAGGCTTCCTGAATACCAAAAACATCTTAAAAAGGAAAAGCAAAGTTGGAGGACTCTCATCTCTGGACTTTAAGTTGTATTACCTAGCTACAGTGCTAAAAACAGCATGGTACTGGCATAAAGACAGACACATAGACCAATGGAACTGAATTGATGGTTAAAAAAAACAGACCCTCCCATCTATGGTCAAGTGATTTTTGACTAGCCTGTCAAACCTACCCAGCTCGGGCAGAACAGTCCATTCAACAAATGGTGCTGAGAAAACTGGATATCCATAGCAAAAGAAGGAAAGAGTACCCCTATCTCACACCTTATACAAAAATTAACCCAAAATGAATCATAAACCTAAATATAAAAGCAAGAACCATAAAGCTTCTAGAAAAAAATGCAGGAAAATATCTTCAAGACCTGGTGGTAGGTGGTAGATTCTTAAAGGAGGTAAGAGAAGGACTGGGATGGACTACTGATATTTAATGTATGTAGAAGTTTTAATTAGCTTTACTAATTAAAGTGTGGAAATATACAGAGTTGATGGTGACACATTATAGTGAGTAACAGCTGGTTTATAAATGGGGATGTGGCTGAAAATGTCAGTCTGGGGATGTAAATGCCAATTGACAGAAGGCTAGAGAATAATCTAGGGACTGAATCGCACAGTAAACCCAGAGGTGGATGAGAATAGTGGTTGATGGTACAGATGCAGGAGTGTCCTTTTTGAAATAGAGCAGGTGTACATCAGTATTGCAGGGTGGTGGGAGTGTGGACAAGCATGGGAAAAATACAACTGGAGTGACCTATGGAGAGTGGTTAACAGTAAAATATAATATTCTTGCATCTATGCCAAAGACGTACTGTGTTGATAATGGGAGAGTATGAAAAATGTGTGCCAAATGTATGCTGTGGAACTGGTAATAATCGGATGATATTGTCCCATAATCTGTAACAAATTTTCTACCATGGTGTGGTGGGTTGATAGAGGAGTGTTGTTTGGGAATTCTGCACATGTGCATGATTGTTTTGTAAGTTTACAACTTTTGTCATAAAAATATATTTAAAAAATAATAATAGGGTGGGTTGGGGGGGAAATACACCAAATGTAAGATAAGGACTATAGTTAGTAGTAAGATTTTGACAATATTCTTTCATAATTTCAACAAATGTCTCACTACAATGCAAGGTGTTGGTGGAGGGCTGATATATGGGACCCCTGTATGTTGTTATGAATGTTTGCTTTGTAAGTTTACAACTTTTACTATACACTTATTGTTTAGGTATGTTCATGTATAAATGATATAAATAATAATAATAATAGGGTGGGTTGGGGGAAAATACTTTGCTTAGTAGTAATATTTTGAGAATGCTCTTCAATCATTAGTTAAAAATGTTTCACAACAATGCAAGGTATTGGTGGTAGGGGAGGTATGAGAGCCCTGTATGTTGTTATGTATGTTTGTTTTGTAAGTTCACATCTATTACTATACACTCATTGTTTATGTATGTTCATGTGTGAGTGATAAATTTCAATAAATTTTTAAAAAAGAGGAAAAGAGTAACAATAAGAAAAAAAAAAATTCTCTACCAACTAGACCTACAGACATATATAGAACAAAAGCAGCACACACACTCTTCTCTAGTGCACATGGATTATTCTATAGGATAGACCAAACAGTACGTTACATAAATCTCAAAAATTCAAAAATATTGAAATCATACAATGTATCTTCTCTGACCACAAAAGAATAATGCTAGAAATAAAGAACAGAAGGATAAATGGAAAATTCACAAGAACATGGAAAATAAATGTACTTTTAAACAACTAATAGGTCAAAGAAGAAATAAGAAGGGAAATATCTCAAAGCAAATGAAAACAAAAACACAACACACCAATGTTTATGGGATGCAAGTACTGAGAGGGGAATTTATGGCTCTAAATTCTTATATTAAAAGAAGAACTCAACTTGGAGACCTAACCACAAACTGGAGGATCTAGTAAAAGAAGAGTAAACTAAAACCAAAGTGAGCAGAAGTAAAGAAATAAGATTAAAGCAGAGATAAATAAAAGAGAAAAAAATAGTCAACAAAACCAAATGATAAATAAAATTGACAAACTTTTAGACAGACTGACAAAGGAAAAAAAAAAAGAGAAGACACAAATAACTAGAATCAAAAAAATAAAAAGAGGGGACACTTCTACCAACCACACAGAAAGAAAAAAAGGACTATAAGATGATTCTATGAACTGCACACAAGCTAATTAGATAACCTAGAGAAAATGAACAAATTTCTTACAAACACACAAATTACTTACACTGACTCAGGAAGAAATAGATCTCAACAAAACAATAACTAGTAAAGAGATTGAAACAGTAATAAAAAACTACCAATAAAATAAAGTTCAGGACTAGATAGCTTCAAAGGGGCATTTTGTCAATCATGTCAAGAAGAATTAACACAAATCCTGCTTGAACTCTTTCAAAAAATTGATTGAAAAAATAGCCTTCTGTCATTCTATGAAGCCAACGCCATACCAAAGCCTGATAAAGATACTACAAGAAAGACAATTACAGACCAATATCTTCTATAAATAAATACAGATGCAAAAATCCTCAACAAAACACTTGCAGACTGAATCCAAAAGTGCACTAAAAGAATTGTACACCAGGTTGAATTGCATCTTGTTCCAGGTATGCAAGGATAGGTTCAACATAAGTAATTTAGTTAATATAATATCCAATATAAATAGAATGAAGGGAGAAAAACACATAATCATCTCAATTGATTCAGAAAAGATATATGACCAAATTCAGTACCTCTTCTTGATAAAAAAAAAAAAAAAAACATTTAGAAAACTAGGAATAGAAGGAAACTTTCTCAACATGATAAATGGCATCTATGAAAAACCCAAAACTAACATCATACTCAATAGTGAAAAACTGCAAATTTCCCTCTAAGATAAGTAACAAGGACAAGCATGCCCATTGTCACCGCTTTTATTCAAAATTGGACTCAAAGTTTTAGCCAGAGCAATTCAGCAGGAAAAATAAATAATAAGTATCCAAACTGGAAAGGAAGAAGTGCAACTTTCCCTATTTGCAGATAATATTATTCTAATTACCGAAAATCCTGAAAAATCCTCAACAAAGTTACTAGAGCTAATAAATGAATTCAGCAAAGTGGAAGAGTACAAGATGAACATGTAAAAATCAGTTGCACTTCTAACACTAGCAATGAACAATCTGAAAAAGAAGTCAAGAAAAAAATCCATTTACAATAGCAACTAAACGAATCAAATATCTTGGAATAAATCTATCCAAGGATATAAAGGACTTGTACATAGCCAGCTACAAAATATTGCTAAAAGAAATCAAAGAAGATCTAAATAAATGGAAGGGCAGTCCATGTTTATTGACTGAAAGACAAATATTAGTATGATGTCAATTGTACCCGAAGCAATTTACAAATTCAACTCAATCCCACTCAAAATTTCAAAAGCCTTCTTAGAGGAAATGGAAAATCTAATCATCAAATTTATATGCTAAGGTAAAGGACTCCAAATAACCAAGGCCATCTTGAAAGAGAAGAATGAAGTTTGAGGACTCAAATTACCTAACCTTAAAACTTATTACAAAACTATGTAACCAAAACAGCATGGCACTGGCACAAGGACAGACATATAGATCATTGGCATCAAATTTAGAATTCAGAAATCAGCCCTCACATTTATGGCCATCTGATTTTTGACAAAAGTGCTAAGTCCACTCAATTGGGAAAGAAGTTTCTTCAATAAATGGTGCTGGGAAAACTGGATGTCCAAAAAAGAAGGTGAACCTCTACCTCATACCATATACAAAAATCAATTCAAAATTGATCAAAGCTCTAAATATCGGAACCAGAACCATGCCATAAAACTCCTAGATATAAACACAGAGCAGCATCTTCAGGACCTTGTATTTGGGTATGGTTTCTTAGACTTCATACCCAATGCACAAGCAACAAAAGAAAAAATAGATAACTGGGACCTCATCAAAACTGAAAACTTTTGTACAAAGGACTTTATCATGAGAGTAAAATGACACCTTATGCAATGGGAGAAAATATTTGGAAATCACATATCGGATAAGGGTTTGATATAAAAGATATATAAAGTAGTCCTACAATTCAACAACAAAAGACAGACAACCTAATTAAAAATGGGCAAAGACTTGAATAGACATTTCTCCAAAGAAGAAATACAATGGCCAACAAGCACTTTAAAAGATGCTTAACATCATTACTTACAGGAAAATGCAAATCAAAACCACAAAGATACAATTTCACACCCACTAGAATGGCCACTATTAAAAAAAAAAAAAACAGAAAATTACCAGTGTTGGAGAGAATGTGGAGAAATAGGAACACTCATTTCATTTACATTGGTGAGCATGTAAAATGGTGTAGCCACTGTGGAAGACAGTTTGGCGGTTCCTCATAAAATTAAATATAGTATTGCCACATGACCCAGCAATCCCACTTCTAGGTATATGCCCCAAATTATTGAAAACAGGGTCTCGAACAGATATTTGCACGTAGATGTTCATAGCATTCACACAATTGCCAAAAGATGGAAACAACCCAAGTGTCCATCAACTGATGAATGAACAAAATGTGGTATGTACACATAATGGAGTATTATTTAGCTGTAAAAAGGAATGAATTCTGATATATGCAAAACTATGGATGAACCTTGAAGATAACATGTTGTGTTAAATAAACCAGATGCAAAAGAATATTTTATAGTCTTACTGAAAAGAAATAATTAGAATAAGCAAATTCATAAACATACAAGAAATAATTAGAATAAGCAAACTCAGAAACTAAAATACAGTTTACCAGTGACGACGGTAGGGGTAGGGAATGGGGTGTTAATGCTTAAATTTTACAGTTTCTATTTGGGATGATGGAAAGGCTTTGGAAATGTGTATTGCTGATGGAAGCACAAAATTATAAACATAACAGCACTGAATTATACATTTGAATGTGGTTAAAAGGGGAAATTTTAAGTTGCACATATATTACCATGGGACCATAAAACACAAAGTGAATGCTAAAGTAAACCATATTAATAGTAAAAGTATAAAAATGTTCTTTCATCAATTATAACAAGTATACTACATTAATGTATGGTGTTAATAATAGGCTTGTATTTGAGATCTCTGTATTTTATGCATTTTTTTCTGTAAACTTTTAATTTCTCCAATAAAAAAGAAATTAAAAAATACACACTGAACTCAATAAATCACATTCAGGAAATAAAGTTCAGTACCGTTTGAAGAAATTCTCTTAATGCCCTACCTTGCTGCTCCAAAAAAAATGCAAATCAGAGGTGAAAAAAATAAAATCTTGGTAGTAATTGTTCTAAACACAGAATAATCACAATTCAGGAAGACGCATTCCTTCCCTTTCAAGCTAGAACAACAAAACCTCCTTAAATTCTGGCCCTGGTAAGGGAAGGGAAAGGCAGGGGAGAGAATGTTTTATTATTATGGAATCTCATTTTAGGGTCTGAAAGAATGTTAGATTGCTGTCTCTGAGACATAGATCTTGTAATTTCCTATGGGATTTGTTTTTTCAGAGTATGAAAATGTGACAAATATAAATCACAGTAACCTTTTACCACTAGATGGTGATCTTGTGGCTTCGCAGATAATACCTCAGTAATCATGGGTCTCTGCCCTCTCTTGAAAAAAGGTTGAGAAATTAGACATACTCAATTCATCTTAAAAATATAATGTTCTAATTAAGAAAACAAGTACTTTGTGACTAAGCATTATGCCATTCAAACACAAGATGACTATCAAAACATTTTTTCAAAAACATGTTTGTCTTGGTTGTTCAAATATATATTTTAGACTCAAATTTATTTGAGTTGGGGCATTCATTACTTAAGAAAATGAGACTTTCTGTATTTAGGGTTTCCGGTTTTGGCCTTCTGTCCATATTGTATCTTTTAACCACTCTTGATTGGGAAGAATCACAACAAGACTTGAATTGAAGCTTTTGTTTAAAGTTACTGGCAAACTACACTTGGGCCAATTGCTGGGAAAGGGCAATCTGCTGTGGTCATTCACTCCTGGCCACCTGCCCTGCTCCTGCCACTCTGCTGCTTGACTGAGGACACGGCTGTAGCTCAACTCTAGTTTGTTTGGAAAAGCTAAGGACTAAGCTTTAATCCTGACCCCTGTGGTTTCCTTTCCCCACACTGGTGCCAGGACATCGTATTATAACAAGCATTTCTCTAGTAGGAAAAAACAGGTGAATTTGTTTTAAAATGACTTCTTATAAGCCAAAACAAGGCATAGCTATGAATCATGATTTAGAACATAAGTATTCACAATTGCTGAAGACTATCATGTTACATTTTTATAAACATAGGTAAAAACTGTCCATTGCAGTGAACTTTTTTCCTTTCAGGAAAATAACTTTCATATGTTAATAATAAAATATCTGTGATCTGAAGTCCTATGAAAATGTTGGCTAATAATTTTAGAAACATGGAGTCTGGTCTTAAGACAAAAGTTCATTTACCATTTTTATAAAATATTTTTCCAATGGCATTTTAAGGAAATGCCAAGTGCTTTGTTAAAACTAGAGTATGTGTATTAAGGCAATGGAGCAGGAAAAGCTTAAACCTTTCTTAAACCTCTGTATTATTATTGTGAATGGTAATTATTACTCTAGATTGCAATAGGCATGCCCTCAGGACACAGTGCATCATAAAGAGTCAGTTTCCCTATATGGAGCGGCTCCAGGTTGCTATACTTTCCAAATTCTTATCTGCTTTATAGGATTTTCTGGGTCTTACCTTGAAACTAACTATGATTTTTCATTCTCACACTGCTGCCTATTAGATACTCTTATCCTCACCAATTTGCTATTTCTAATAACATAAGCTTGAAAACTAGATGATTAAATTTGTTAAAACCATATGTGAAATCATGACTAAAGTTCAGGGATCGGTAGGGAGTATTCTTACCAATCCCATGCCTTAGTACTTTGGTGGAAGGATTTGCTTATAGTTATTTAACAATAAGTTATCTATTTAATATTACTTGCATGTGTGTGTTGCCTTCCTTAATGATGTACAAGTTTCTTGAGGGCAAAGCTACATGGATCTTCCATGTATTCCCACAGCTAAGACCCAGCAATGTTTGATCAATGCTGAAAGATTCGCAAATACTTTCATTTCTTTGTGATTATATTTTAGATTGTTTAGGTCCAGAAGAGTAATGGTTGACTAATTTTCACAATGAAACCAAAGATTAAACCTAATCCATACTTATTAGCTTACAACCTAGGTTGTAGCCCTTACAAATCATCTTCCCATAACCATCTTTCCCGGTTGTGATTAAAGTAACCATATTAATAGCCAGGCCAGGAACCAGAGATATGACAACAGAGGGTCTCAGAACTGTTCAGGGCTAGTGAAAGGCCACCACTGACAGTGTCATCATTATACGTGCACCAGTAATCAAGAAATAGTTACCCTATTACTCACAAAAGACACCCCAACACACACACAAAGAAAAAAGAAATGCACTTGAGTATTACTAATCTACAACAGCTCTCTCCACACTTAAACATGAATGGGGCGGGGGCAGGGAGGCATACTGACTTTCATTACTAGCTCTATAGGTGTTTTATAAGTTTTTTTAAAAAACTGAACTCTCCAACAAAATAGTGCTTTCTCTTAAGAGGGGTCATGCCTTTTTACCTATATAAACATTGATATAAGAGTGCTGGGTATGCAAACTTTTTTTGTGTGATCATTTCTAAATCCTGTTTATTAGTTCAGGTTTTTGGATGTCCTTACTGTGACAGTTAGCAGATAGGATGAGATCTGTACTGTCAGAAGCATTTCATAATATAGGCAACTTACGAAATTATCAACTAAGGTTACAAAAATTGATTCTACATAAATGTTTTATTTCTAAGGATGTATAAGATTAGTGTTCTCTTTTGAAGGAATAAATCAGTTTTGTTTTTATCTCAATTCTACACTGAAATAAAAGTGCTTAGAAGTGGCAATAAAAAAATAATTTCACCAATGTCATTTTTTCCCCTACTACTGCACTCACAAAACTGAAAGAAAACACCTCTAACAAAATGTTCTGATAGGGAAATAAAAGGCCAGAATTTGGAATGTACTGCCCAATTAATTCCCTCTGCAGTAACTTCACTGTATTGGCAAGGATAGCTAATGGATTTTCAACATAAATGCTGCTTTAATGCTGACTTAAATGCTTTAATGTGTCTGGATAAACAAATTGATCATTCACTGTGCCCATCACCTTTAACAGCAACCCTCAGGATTCTAATCCTCTCCTAGCTTGCCACAGTCTATGAAATATTCTAATATATCAATCTCAATGATCACTACAATACAGATTTAATCATGAGTTATTTAGGTAACTCATAATTTTTTTTGACAGAACTATCACTTCTGCAATCTCTTCCTCTATGACTATTGTAACTATTCAAGTCTAGAAATCTATTAGTTTAGCCTGTTATCTAAGGATAGGACATATTAAAACCAAATAAGCCGCCAGTGGAGAGTCCTTCTCCCCCACCTTTTTTCAATGATTCTCATAGAACTTTTAAAACTGTCTTTGATATCTCACTGGAAACAGAAAGAATAATCATAATGTGCTGGCTATCAAATTATTGTCTCTCAATGCCAAGTCACCCTTCATTGCCTGCTCTTAGATAATGGAGCTGAGTGGTCTAACCTTTCAATTTTACTATGAGCATATTACCTTTGTTGGTAAAAGGATGTTGGAGAGGCATTGCAGGAGTAGGGGCTTTCTTTCCTGTTCCAGTGTGCTTGCATTTGTTTCTTCTTGCTCCTACCAAACAGCTACAAGCAGCATATATGGGGGAAATATGGTGGTGCTCCAGCCCACCTGCATGCCCCACAGGGATGTGCCCTCCATGAGCTGGCAGCCCCACCAGAGACCAGTGAACAGCTCTCCATGACCCTCCCAATGTGCACATCACACTCGCCAGGCCTCACACCACTTGGCCAGAGAGTACAGTCCATCACCCAGATCCCTCTATGCACCCATCCACCTGCCTGGGTCTCCCTGAACCCAAGAAGAGTGATCCCTACCTGCCAGCTTCAACCTGGAGGAAAGTTTTCTGCTTGTTAACTGTGGCATAGCTCTGGCCCGGACAACTCAGCAAACTTCTTTGACATCCAATGGGCATTAACCACCCCTTTTCCTGTGAAGTGTGAATTCCAGCCTTGGGGAAGGTGCCTCCCTTCCAAGTTTGTTTCTTTCTTGCGTGCTCTACTCCGCCTACACTGTTTAACAGTTAGGGTTTTTTGGGGTTTTTGTTGTTGTTGTTATTTTTACTCCTTTATGGTTAATCCCCCGTTACAGTTAATTTTTAACTGTTCAAATTTTCTTGTTCAAATTGCTATGTGGTTTCTGTCTCTTAATTTGACCCTTACTGCTACGCATCGATAATACAGTCATGTTGTACGTGCTGAGGACCCTCATAGTATATGTTAATGTTTTCATAATGCCAGTTGTCCTTTACATGTTTGAGTTATAACTAA
This sequence comes from Tolypeutes matacus, assembly GCA_026826555.1. Taxonomy (NCBI): domain Eukaryota; kingdom Metazoa; phylum Chordata; class Mammalia; order Cingulata; family Chlamyphoridae; genus Tolypeutes; species Tolypeutes matacus. The sequence continues at coordinate 6,175,778 of JAKSZT010053770.1, read as the reverse complement.
GTATAACATGGTTTTGCAGATTTACAGTAGCCACGTTTAATTCTCTGCTGATAATACTCTTACCCACAACAACTTTAATGACCGACAGCATGAATACCTATGGTATAACATTAAGACATCAGATAAAAGCAGCTGTACATACTGCTAAACTGACCCAAAACAAATAAATACACACACACACACACACATTTTGCTATGAAGAAGAAACATGCAGACACTTAAAAGTGTTACTTTGGGGCACATGAAGGGGTAGAAATCGAATTGCCTACTTCTTAGAACTAATCTGAAATTTTCACTATAAATGTAAAGCAAACCAAATTCAGAAGGCTCTGAACACGGGCATACTATGCCTCTGACATTTTTTGAAGTCCCAACATTTGCCATAAGAATGCTCTGCATCAATAAATCTAAGATAGTCAATGAATTTGGGGAAAACAGCATTGCAAGACCTCAGTCCTGGCACTAGGAATGCTTGTTTTATTACCAGATTGGTTATAATGTCTATGTATTTTTTTTAGGGAGTAAAGAATTTATTAAGACCCCCCAGCATGGGACATGACTCCCAGGGATGAGCCTCCCTGGCAACAAGGAATTAATACCAAGTCCCAACTGGCAATACAACTGGAAAATGACCGTGAATAAAAGGGGGAAAAGGTAAAGACAAATGAGTTCATATACCTAAGAGACTTCAAAGGGAGTCGGGAGGTCATCCCAGAGGTAACGCTTATGCACACCTCAGTAGAATCTCATAGAACACCAAAGTGGATATTACCTCACACAGAGGGGCTCCTGAGGGCTCTGGAGACACCCAGGTCCTACATAAGGGGGTACAGCTCCAGAGATTGATGCCTTATCAGTGGGCTCTACTTTGGAATCTATGCTCTTGAGAGTGACAGGGTTGGACTCAAATAAGTCCTCCCTGCACTTGGTCCATCAGTCCCTTCTATTCAAACCTATATGTGGTGCTGGAGTTTGTAGGTGTACTTTCAGAGACTGGAGCCTTTGGCCTGCCCACATGCCAGCTGTGCCTGGAATCTCGGTGGAGCTGCAACTCCTACTCTACAACTCAATGGACTCACCCAAGTCACCTGACAGGGAGATGATGATGGACAACGGTCATCCCAGGGAATGGAGAGAGTCTGCAGCTGCAGGCAGGATAATCCCATCCATCTTATCCATGGGATATAAGCCCCCTCTCACTTGGAGGTGGAGTGGACATCACCATCCCAGACTCCTCAGGATTGGGGGAAGAGCTATGGCCTAGAGTGGACTTACTGGTATTCTGTTGTAGACATATTGTGCTTCAAGCAATGGAAGAAATTACAACAGTGAGGTGGAGCCAGTGGCCACTGGATGCTTTCGGGGCAGGGAGAGGGAAAAGCAGTTGTAATACAGGGGCTTTTTCAGGACTTGGGAATTATCCTGAGTGACATTACAACAACAGATACAGGCCATTTTACATCAGCATATACCATGCAGAACTGTGTGGGAGAGAGTGGGGTCTACAATGTGAACTATGGTCCATGCTTAGTGGCAAAGCCCCAGGATATATATATCCATTGCAGGTGATATGCCACACTAATGAAAGATGTTTAAGTGGGAGGTAATGGGAGGTGTGGGAGGTGAGGAATACAGGAATCCCTGTAATTTTTGTGTAACATTTATGTAATCTAACATCTTTTAAAATATAAAATAAACAACAACAAAAAAAGAATTTATTAAGAAGCAAGAAAAGAAAAACAATACACAACCCTAGACATGGTTGTGGGTCTGCTAGAGGGTGAGATGCCTACGTATTTTTAAGAAAGAGGAAAACGGTAAAACATGTACTTATTCATATTTATATATTTATCCATAGTATATAATTTAAAATTTCATACTGATACTGGCAATTTAAATGTAGGACTACAGTTTGCTTATCTTCTTTGTAGTGGAAGAGGTAATGGGCAGGGTTCTTGGCAAGTCTCTATTGCCTTGTCATCAAAACAAAGGTATTTGCATTTAATGACTCATTAACCTATATATTTAATTTGGTTTTCTGCATGCATATCCTATCTATATTTTTTCAAATAATAAAGTTTTTAAACAACTAAAACTACAAAGTTAAAAAGATGGCAAGGTTTTAAGATACGCAAAAATATGCCTGTTCACACTTCAGTATGAAAATTTTATATGATATATTTTTAAAAATCCACAAGCATTAAAGATTGTCTTATACTAGAAGTTCTAGATGACACTCACCAATAAAATATCTTGATTTAATTTGGCAATTATAATGGCCCAAGAAAAGACCAATGGTAGGAAATTATGTACTCTAACAAATCCTTCTGAGGAGAATAACAAGATTCCTTCTGCCTCATTATTCTTAGGATATATGGAACATGGAATGTATTATTTCATGAAAAGGTCCAAATTCACCCTCATATGGGAAGAGCCTTTTACTCGTATATACAACTCTAGAGATAACAGAATTTTTACTTTCGCTTTGCCTTCCACTTGTCAAACTCTAAGCCAGCATCTCCCAAATTATACTTGCCAGAAGGTACTAATGTCAGGTGTTAATAGGTATTAACACACACATGCAGCATGACACATACACATGCATGAGTTCCACATCAAACAAGCTTAGAAATACTGCATACTATATTTTGCTTTGAGATTCAAGGCTCTGTGATGCCTTGCTGTAGAGCAGGTGTACTGAACCCTTTTTTGTTCCATGGACCCCTTTGTCAGTCAGGTGAAAACCACGGACCCCTTTCTAAGTCCACACTATACTATGTATTATTTAATAAATATATCACAGCCGCACCAACACGTCCCCACAAGAATAATGTTTTTTGAATTTCAATTCAAGCTCATAAACCCCTTGTTAAGAACCCCTGCCATAGAGAAACCTGGTTACATTTGTTTAGTCTAGTTTTGCCCAAATATATTTTGGACCTGGAACCACTCTTTTCATGGAAATAAGTTTAGACAACGTTCTAATCAACAACTTTGCTTGAATCTAGAAATAATTATGGAAAAAAGTAAAATTACTTACTTCTTTCTACCTAGGAGCTCCTCATACTCCCCAGTAAGTGGATAAAAGGAGGCATGTCCATTCTGCTCATTTTCCTCCTCTCTAAGACCCATTTGCATTTGAGTTCATACAGCATTCATCCCGATTTCAGACTGGAAGATCAACTGGTTGTATACATCTTAGGTCTGGTCGACTACATAATTTTTATATTGCCCATCGCACAGTTTGTCATTTCTCAAAAAACTTGAGAAACTGGTTGTTACTGAACTCTTAGGAGTTTGAGGGATGGCAGTAGCTAGGAATTATCAAACTTTGAAGTAAAAAGAGGCACTTGTTTAAAATGCAGATTACAGGAGCTGATTTCCCAACAATATCTGTAATCAGTTTTAACAAAGCAAGTTAATGTGGTGACTTAAAGCTATATACCCCCAGAAAACCTGTTCTTAAACTTAATCCATTCCTGAGGGCATAGACCCATTGTAAATAAGATCTCTTCAAGATGTTATTCAGTTAAGGTGTGGTGCAAAAGAATCACATTCGGCTTTAATCCGGAAAACTGGAGTCCTTCATAAGCAGAGTAAATATCAGACAGTAAAATGCTGCAAAGGGCAGGCAGAAGCTGTAAACCATGGGAACCTGGAAGAGATAACAGAGGCCAGGAGTGGCTGCCTCTTACACTGCCATGTGACGGAGGAGCCAAGGACCTGGATCGCGGGCAGCCAACCCCAGAACACAGTCTTCTGGGAGAAACTATTACCTTCCTGGAGCCTCAATTTTGGATTTCCCCTGGCCTCAAAACCGTGAGCAAATAAACACTTGTTGTTTAAGCCACCCCATTGCATAGAATTTGATTTGGCAGGTAGGAAACTAAAACAGTTAAACCATTTGTAGGTAGTTAGAGTACTAGGTAGCAGGTCTGGGGTGGGGCCAGCATTGCAAAAGATTCTTAGCAGGTGGTCCACAGGGTACATTTTGAAAAATACTGTTTTAGACTAACTTGGCTGTTCCTCTCCACTTTGCATCTAATTTCTGTATATGTGCTAGCTGTTAGCAATTACCATATACAGTGTCTATATCAACTACATGTAAAAGCAAGGCCACTTGGGTAAACTAAGAAGATGCCAGAATTTATGTCATGTTCTGATAAATCACTCATGGGATGAGGGAAGAAAACATTTTCTTCCATGTCTAACAGACAAGATAGGCAAGCAAACCATCATCTTCTGGGTACATGCTGTGTGCAGGCAATATGCTACCTATATAAGTTCATTCAATTCTCCCAGTAATGCCGTGAAGATTTCTATCCCATTTGACTGATGAGGAAAAGGATAAATAAAGAACATAAGATTATGTTCCACCTCTATTTCTTTATCAGTAAACAGCATGGCTATAGAGTAATCTTTGGATGTACTGATAAAAACTTCACATGTAGCTTGATTTTCTAGAGCCAACAGTGTAGTTACTATAATAAATTGTTCACCTGGATAATTTTGGACTTCTAAAATAAGTTATTGGCATGTTTTTCTGTATTATTATGTTATTTATTTTTAAAGGAAATTAAACTATTTGCATATTAGGAATTAACTTTAAAGATTAACTGGCCAATAGAAAGTTTATTTCTGTCACTGTTTTTTTTTGAAAATCCATTTATCCATAATACGACTATTAAGTCTCAACACTGTATAACAAAATAAGAAAAGGGGTAGCAGATAAATTTATAATGATTAAAAATCCTCTGCTACTTCCTTTACTTTTGAAAATCAAATGATGCCTTTTGGTGCATACTAGACAAAATTTTCATAAAGTTTTATTTTGTGATAGTTATTTAAAAAGGTCATCCTACATTCATTTTTATATCTTTACCATATTATAGTGGCTTTTTAGATATGGAGAATCACAATTATTTCCAAGAACATTTTATAACACACTGTGCTAAACAGTACTAATGATTAGGCAGATGACTTTATAAACTGAAGAAAGTCATCTTTCGTTTAATCATCTACTCAATCATTTATTGTTACCTTTTCTTCTTCTACTTTTAAAATTCCTGTATTCTTGGTAATCAAATAGGGATTTCACTTTTCTTTTCCTTCCGTATATTTCCTTTCCTGGGACTTAGTGGACTACAGTCCCAAAGGATTAGAAATTCTATTTGTACGATTATCATGCTCAGTGATTTCTGAAAAAATCAATCCCATCTACAAGAACAAAATAATAGTCTATCTACTAAGGGAGGGGGATAGGGTAGGGGAAGAAAGGGTAAGGAAGAAGAGGAAGAGAGAAAAAGTTAGAGAGGGGGAAAAAAGGGAGGCAGGGGGAGAGAGGGGGAGAGAAGAAAAGGGGAAGGAAAGGGAAGTGGGAGGTAGTGGGAGGGGGAGGTAGGCAAAGGGGGAGAGGAGAGGGAAGCAGAAGAATGAGGAAGGAGGAGAGAGGGGGAAGGGGGAGCATAGCCAGAGGCGGGAGAGAAGAGAAAGAATGGCAGGGAGAGAAAGAGATAGAGATAGAGATATAAAATGGTTCTAAAGGTTTTAAACTACACAGTCATTGAAAACAGAACTCATAAAAATAGAAGTAGTGTTTGGTTCTCCTAGTTAACTACAGATGTTGTAAAACTTTGACCTAACATACTAAAAGCGAATACGCCTATTAGGTGATAAATGTTGTAGAAAACAAAAAGAAAACTTGTGTAAAAAGAACGTTTTAACATCGGCATTTCAACCATTTAAAACACAAGGTGGTGGGGAGGTGTTCTTTATTTATGATAGGGTCAATGTCTTATTTATCTTCAGCGCTCTCCACAGTGCTCAGCACACAGTATCTATTCATACAACAAATATTTTAGAATTACTATATTCCAGGCATAATGGTGGACTAGAAGCTAGGATAAAATCTAGTTCTACTACTACTACTACAGTCATTTTAAAGCAAGTATAGTTTTCTACTATGAACTTAATATACGGAACAAACACTATTATTAGTGTACATTGAAATAATATTGGACATTTTCCATAGGCTCTTAATGTCCTGCTTGTCAACTGTTCCTTGTACCCTGACAAAGCTAGGAATCAGTTTATTTTGGTGTTATAGCCATGATGAAATGCAGTAGGGAAAGCACAATAAAAGGACCAAAACTATCACTTTCCTTTCTTCTTCCTCCAATCAGATTTTAAAGCAGCACAGCCAGAGAGAATGCTAAAAAAAAAATAACTCAGCATTATAATCTTAGAGAAAAGTGCGAGCTAATTATGGCTTTATCAGTACCAAGCCTCTCTGACCCTCACTGCAAGATGTAAGTTAATACCTGCATTTTTGCATCTTTTTCTTCTCTTCCTACTTCCAATTAAACAAAACAAAAAAAATGCTTAAAGCAAAATCATGAAAAAGAACACTAATTTTCTATGCAAGTTAATTTTTAGATTTAATTATAGGAACAACCTCTCAGTAATTACATTGCTTAATTATGCTAATTTGTAATAATTACATTTAAGTCTTTTGCTAAAATGTTATTGTGAAATTACATAACTCATCATTTCAAACTGTTTACTACCATAAATGCAATATTTATAGTTCCCTAGCCAAAATCGTTCAAAAACATTGTTACTTCGCTTGTAAATTACCTTGCTTATTTATGTTAAGAGCCTTTCAAGTACAGAAATGTTCTTAAAAAACTGAACTTCATCATAAGTTGGACTTAAGTAAATGCTTGGAAATGCATGGAGGAACAGTCCTCAGAAGGATGCAAAGGGACATTATGACAATAACACTGAATACAACTATACAATTCTGAAGACTAGCCTTGTTGTCACAATTACTTTCCAGGCTTTATTTGGTAACACCCTTTTTAGTTTAGCATAGAAAAGACAGTAAATATTGGAGAATACTTCTCAATGAATAGCTGGTGTTTCGTTTTAAACTATGAATGTACTAGCTTCCCATTTTCAAACATTTTCCTTTAATTAGTGAACAAAATCTATATGAATATTTCCCATAAAAAATGTTAATTAGACTGAAGTGAGGACTGAGGGAAAGTTTTAAAGGTACATTTTCTATCTATACTACCTTTCATTTTTTGTTTTTAAAATTACTTCATCAGTATGTGCATAAGTGCATGGGGGTAAAGCTTGTCAAGTTGTTCCCATTTTATAGCTGAGAAATCTGAGGCTGGGAAAGTTCAGTAATTCAGTCAAGGTCACACAGCTGGTATATGCAATCTGTCTGACTTCAAATTCTGCAACTACATCAAACTATTCTGCCTCCCAACAGACCCCTTTATAAAAATTTTGAAAAATAAGGAAAAACATTAGAAAGCATTTTGGTGGTAAAAAGCATAATTATCAAAATCTCAAAATGAAATAAATAAATAAGGAGAATTATACTAAGTTAACCACATAAGTAAAACGATGACATGATATTTTGCTTGTTTTATCATAGGAAGGAGAAAATGAATTAGTGAATTTGGTCTTTATAGAGATATATAATTACTTGCAACTTCTGAAGTTAGTGAAACCGGAAACAAATATAGATTTTTGATACAATTGTAAGAATTATGCTAAGTAGCATCTTAATTACACCACTATAACCAGTGGTATAATTATAACAGTGTCAGGAAAAAAAACAAGCAAACAAAATCTATAATACAAGGGCCAGTAAAAGTTTTGTATAGCTTGCAAGCTAAGAATGGTTTTCACATGTGTAAATGGTTGGAAAAAAATTAAAAGAATATTCATGACAAGTGAAAATTATATATTAAAATTTTAGTGTCAATAAAGTTTTATTAGAACACAGCTACACCCACTTGTTTGCATATCATCAATGGCTGCTTTTGCCCTACAATAGCCAAGTTGACTTGTTGAGACAAAGAATATGTGACCTACAAATCCTAAAAGTTAATAGAATAAACAATTCTATTAGAGCTTCATTTCTAAACTAACCAAAATGTTTGCTTCTCACAAGAAGTGTGCTCAGGGTCCCACACAATGCTTAAGAGTTAAGAAATTTATTCAAATAATTATGTGTTTTTACCCCACACCTGGAAACATTGTTAATAGCTAATTTCACAAAATATTCAGAAAAATTTTCTGAAAAGTAGACCACACAGAAATGAGAAAGTACCCCCAGAAAAGTTCATCCACAATTTGTAAGAAATGATCAAAACAGAAACCCTCATTTTGAAGTTGTGGTTTAAGGCTATATGTATTCCAGAAAAACATGTTCTTAAATTTAATCCATTCCTGTGGGTGTGAACCTACTCAAAGAAGGACCTTTTGATGAGGCTACTTCAGTTAAGGTGCAACCTCAATCAGGAATCCTTTATAAGTGGAATGCAATTCAAACAGAGAGAAAGCCACAGGAAGCAAGATGCTGAACCAGAACCCTGAAGAGAAGGAAGAGACCAGGAGATCCCACCATGTGCCTTGCCACGTAACAGAGGAACCAAGGATCACCAGCAGCCAGCCCCAGAATACCACAGTCTTCAGGGAAAAAGTATCGCGTTGATGATGCCTTGATTTAGACATTTCCCCAGTCTCAAAACTGTGAGTGAATAAATTTCTGTTGTTTAAGTCAAACCATTTCAAGGTATTTGCTTGAGTAGCCTAGGAAACCAAAATAGAAGTCAGTGAAAACATGTAAATCTAAAAGTTATTCCTTGTTTTTTGCTTACAAGAAAGAGGTCCTCTAAAAGGTTGGAAACATGGAGAAACACAACAGAAGCAGACCTGGAAAAAAACAAAAGAAAGAAAGAAAGAAAAGAAAGAAAGAAAGAAATAGCCACGACTAACAATGAAAATTACCCCCCCCCCAAAAAAAAAAAAACATTGACATATATATTCTAGAGCATCATCTGACCTTCACAAGGCTAATATAGAATAAATCCATGAGTTCCCACATGATTATAAAGTCACATCAATTATTACCTCTAAACTAGCAGTTTACTGGTAGAAAAATAGGTCAATTTTCCTAATTTTTACCCTCAGAAAGTAGCTCCAAATGAAATCATTTTGCTAAGGAACTAACCAAATGAGTTATTGTTAGCAGAAAGAAAAGATGAAGTTCTGCTTTCTCAAAGGTTATGTTTTATTTTAATTTTAATTTTTTTTTTTTAATCAAATAGTGCACTGCAAAAAAATTCAATCCTTATCAAGTAGAGTATCATCTAATGGTCATATCAGTAACTTCCTAATTGCACTCTGCCGTTCTATTTGAGGAAAAAGCCAGACTTCCCTTTGCTTCAGTCTCTCCTTCTATAAAACAGGTAGACTAGAATCTACCTCCTAAATTTGAGATATTAAATGACAATGTATATATGATGTTTAACAAAAGGTTAGCATATGCGTGATTTATTTTTAAGGTACATCCCAAGGTCTCAATACTGAGAATGAAAAAGTAGTGAAACCAGGTAAAAAGAACTTAAATTACGTACATAGTTTCTCCTTCTGTCTCCTTTCTCCCCTTTTCCCTACCTCCCTGTCTTTCAATACCAGACTGACTCACTTTAAGTGCACCCTCTAGACAGTGCTTCTGAGACTTTAACGTGCAGATCCTGATGAATAGATTACATAATTTCTAACAGTCTGGTGATGCTGATGCTGCCTTGCCAGTTCATGGACTTGGAGCAGCAAGGCTCTGTAACTGTGCCTAGTGATGGCTGCAATTAGTTCTCTCAGAAAAATTACGAAAAGATGTAACTTGGAATACACCTAACTCTGGAGCTGTATCTCTGAGAATCACTCTCCCCCAATTTGCATCTGCTCCATCCTCCTCTCTCTTCTATCTGCTCTAGTAAGTGAGTATCAGATATCAGACTTGGGCCTTGGGCGGGGAGGGGATATCTGTGTCTTTAACAATGCTCTCTAGGGGCTCCACTACACCTACCTCAGTAGAGAGCTCTAGTTCCACACTGTGACTTCCTAAGCTCCAAACTTAACACTGGCAAAAAGCACTGGCATGCGATTGCAGTCTCAGGCTCAAAGTATCCTTTTAACCCTTGATCTGAAGCTAAATGGATTACTCTTGAGTTTCCTAACATCTATTATTTAACTTACAACATTAGAAAACTATAATAAAAATGATAGTGATACAATGAACTGAGTGTTTTTATGTAGTATATCATTTAATTCTCACAAAAATCATCCAAGCCAAATATTTTTATCATCCCCATTTCACTGATGAGGAGACTAAAATATAAGGAGGTTAAGTCACAGGGCTAACAGAAGCTAAGGCCCATCTAATTATAACGTTCATGCTGTTGAACATCACACCCTGACACAACTCGTACAGGCACCGTGAATCTGAGCGTGCTTGTTTCTCCAAAGCCTTGCCACCAAAGAATTTTTTTAAACTTTTGGATTTTAGTTAACTGATAGGGGAGAAATGATTTCTCATTTTAGGTTTACTTCCAAAGAGGATTCAGTTTATTTTCATACGTCTAAAGGCTATTTGTATTTATTTTTCTTTAAACTCTTAGTATCTTTTGTCCCTTTTTTTTTCAATTGGGTTATGAAAATTTTACTTTTGTTTTTGAGAAGCTCTTTATAAATCAATGTTATTAATCCTTAATCTGTGATAGGTTGCAAAAATTTTCCCAGTTGAGTATTTTGACTTTTTTATGCTTTTTGACATGCAAACTTACTGTCTTCCTTTAATTGCTTCTGGATTTTGAACCATATATAGGAAAGTTTCCCTACTCCTAAACACTTGTACTATTTCATTTTTTATATTTAGGTTTTATTATGAATTTTGAATTCATTCTGGTGTATCATGTGAGGAACAAATCTAACTGTATCATTTTTCATATGGTTATCCAGTTGTTCCAACACTATTTATCAAAAAGTACATCTTGTCTTCACTGATTTGAGATGTCATCTTTTTCGCATACTAAAATTTTTGACCAATGAAACAAAAAAATAATTCAGATATAATCCAATAGCCAAAAACTGTAAACAATACAGATGTCCTTCAAACATTGTTTCAGAAGTTCAGGTGAAAAAATAAATAGCATGAATAGCCAGAAAAAGTAAAAGAATTGAGGGGCAGGTATTAGGGGGGTCTAGTCCTAACAGATATTAAATATGTTATAAATTCTCTTCAATTAAAAATTGTGACAAAATTACAAATGTATTCACTCTTGGTCCAGAAATGTCATCTCTAGTGTAACCCAAAGTACACTGGTAAAAATACCCAAGAATGAGGATATTGTGTTATTGTATATAAGAGGAAATACACTATGGTTAATCCATGCAATGCAATGAGGAAGATCACTAAAATCACTTGGAAAACTTAAATGAAAAAGCAGGGTGCAGAACATTTCTATATGATACCTTCTTCATGAGTAGGTGGGGTACAGGATAAAATTGAAATGGATAGAAAATGTGTCTATAAAAGAAACAATAGAAGGATAAACAAAACAGAAGAACTATTAAAGATTACCCAAAGAAGAAGGGAAGAAACAAGGTAAAGAGGACGGAGTGGAAATAAGATTTCAGTGAATATTACTACCCTTATTATATGATTTTGACTTTGGGAATATTTTTTTTTCTAAAATTTTATTTTTAAATTGTTTAGTTTATTATTTTTAATTGAAATTTTAACTGAAATAATTGTAGAATCACATGCAGTTGTATGAAATAACAGAAAGATCCATTATACACTTTTCAAGTTTGCCCCAATGGGGTATACTAGGCATAACATCAATGGATATATTACAAGCATTATATTGACATTAATATAATCTACTCATCTTATGAAAATGTATTTGTATGTGTATATGTGTCTGTTGTTTATGTGTGTAAGAATTTGTATACAACTCTATACAAATTACTACAGATATATACAAAATATTGCAGATTGTATACAATCTGTGTAGGTTCCTATATCCAACACCACAGTCAAAATACCAAAACCACAAGGATTCCTCATGTTGCCTTTTTTATAACAACACCCGCATCCCTCTTGCCAGTCCCCACCTGGTCCCCAACATTTGGCAACAGTAATCTGTCCTCCATTTCTAAAATTTTGTCCTTTCAAAAATACTATATATAAGACTTTGCTTCTGGAGAGATTAAATAGATGAACTTTCCCCTATTCTTCTACAACTAAAAACTGTGAACAAATTATGTAAACCTGGGGTTTCTTTTTACCTCATATATTCCAGGCTTGGAGCTGAAGAAGTCAGAAACTACAAATGTGAATGGGTACAAACAAAAAGCCCCAAGGAAAGCCTGTACCCTCTATCCAAAGAATTAAAATAGGGACAGCCTTAAAAGACCGAAAAATTTGAGAGAGTAACCATTCTACTTCAGCCAACCACCACAGATATAACTACACCCCAGCACACACCCATACCAGCAAAGGCCAAGTGGGAGCTTACAATTGCACCTTTCAAGGCTGTAATGAGGTGCCCCAAATACCCTTCCATAGGTGGTATCGGAGAAGACCAAGTAGAGAGCCATGACTCTCAAGCCCACTGACATAAGCCCTCTTTTTTTCCTGTACCTCCTTCCTTCATGACCCTCCCCCATGTTAGGGGAGAGAACATAGGAGCCTGAAGTTCAAGTCCTACACAGTAACACAGAACCCATTTTCCTCCCCACTGAGGTGATGGCAGAGGAGGCCTAGTGGAAAGTAAGAATGTTTACAATCACCCTGCAGGAACCAGGCCAACCCGACAATGACATCAGTGAGAGGGGGAGACAGAACTACCACCCCACCCAACAGTAATGAGCAGTGTTCCCCTTTACTCTGCAGAAGCAGTGTCAGAGAAAACCAGCTTAAACAGAAGGTTTAAATAACCTCCAGTGTTTCATAACATAATTCAAAAATATTCAGGTTTCAACAGAAAATTATTCATCATAATCAAGAATCAGGAAAAGAGACAATCAATAGATGCCAACACCAAGGAGGCAAAAATTTGTAGAATTGCAAAAAGAAGTATGCAAATATACAATTATAGTTGGAGACTTTGACATCCCTCTCTCAACAGTTAATAGAACAAGATAGAAAATCAGCAAGGATATAGAAGAACTTAGCAACACTATTAATCCATAGTATCTAATGGGAAGACTCAACCCAACAACAGTAAAATACACATTAATCTCAAGTGCCCATGGAACATATACTAAAACAGACCATATCCTGGCCCATAAAACAAAATTTGACAGAGTTATAAAATTTAAATCACAATGGAATCAACTTAGAAATCAAACACAGAAAAATAACAGGAAATTGCCAAACCCTTGAAAATTAAGCAACACTATTCTAAATAATCAATGTGCAAAAGAGGAAGTCTGAACAGAAATTAAAAAAAAAAAAACAATTATATGAATAAAAATGAATATACAACATGTCAAAATTCATGGGCTACAGCCAAAGCATTGCTGAGAAGGAAATCTATAGCACTAAATACAGAAATTAGGAAAGAGGGAAAGTCTTGGATCAATAATCTCAGCTCCCAGATGAAGAATCTAGAAAAAGAATAAAATAAACCCAAAGCAAGAAGAATGAAGAAAATAATAGAGATAAAAGCAGAAATCAATGAAATTGAAAATAAGAAAACAACAGAGAAAAACTAATGAGGCAAAAAGCTAGCTTTGGGGAAAAAAACATTAAAATTGAAAAACCTGTAGCAATGATAACAAAAATAAATAGAGAGAAGACATAAATTTCCAATATCAGGAATGAAACACAGAATATCACTATAGATCCTACAGCCATTCAAAAATGAGGGAATACTCTGAACTTTATGGTTATAAATTTGACTGCTCACCAAAAAATGCATCAATTCCTCAAAAATTACCACCTACCACAACTCACCCAATATGAAATAATTTTAATAACTCTATAACTATTAAGGAAATTAAATTTGAATTTTTAAAAACACCCCAAAAAGAAATCTCCAAGTCTAGATCATTATGCTGGAGAATTCTACCAAACGTTTAAAGAATTAACACCAAATCTACATAATCGTTTCCAGAAATCGAAAGGAGGTTGCAGCTCCCAGTTCATTTCATGAAGCTGCTACTACCCTGATATAAAAATCAGATGAAAATACTACAGAAAAACAAAACTACAGACCAATATCTCTCATGAATATAGACATAAAAATCTTTAACAAAATATTAACAAATAGAATTCAACAATACATAAAAACAACTGTACACTGTGACCAAGTGGAGTTTATTCCACAGATGTAATGCTGGTTCAATATTCAATGGTGGAGTGTATTGTTCAGATCTTCCTACCTCCTTGCTCATTTTTTTGTTTAACAGTTCTATCAACTACTGATAGTGGGGTGTCCCCAAATATAATTGTGAGTTAGTCTATTTCTCCTTTCAGTTCCATAATTTTTGCTTCATATATTTTGAGGGACTGTTTTTGCTACATACACATTTAGGATCATTATATCTTTCTCGTGGGGTGACCCATTTATTATTATGTAATGCTCCTCTGTCTCTAGTAATTATCTTTGCTCTGAAGTTTAATTTATTAAATATCAATATAGTCACTCCTACTATTTTTGCTTAATGTTTGTGCTGTGTATCATTTTTCTATCTTTTACTTTCAACCTACCTATGTCCTTGAATTTGAAGTGAGTTGTTTGTAAGCAGCATATATTAGGTATTGTTCTTTATCCACTCTGCCAATTTCTGTCTTTTGGTTGGTGCCTTTAGACCACTGACATTTAAGGAAATTATTGATATGTTAGTGCTTAATTTTTTCATGTTATTATGTATTTTCTATTTGTTTCCTCCGGCTCTAAGATTTCTGTTTCTTGTCTTTTGCCTTCAGTCAGGTTAACTGATACTTTTTTAGAACTCCATCTTGATTTGTTTAAATTTTCAATGTATTCCTTTATATAGTTTTGTAGTGATTGCTCTGGTCATTATAATACATGCATGTTACTTATAATAGTTTACTGATAACATTTGACCATGTAGAAATCTTCACTTTTGTTTAGCTCCCTTTACCATCACCACTTTTAAATATCATAATCTTGAGTATTGTATGGTCTTACAATTTTTGTTTCAATCATCAAATATGATTTACAAAAGTCAGGAAGAAAAGGATAGTCTATTGTACATACCCATATTTCTGCTCTTTCCTTTGTTCCTTCATCCTTCCTGATACTCCAAGATTTCTTCTTTTATCATTTCCTTTGTTTGAAGAACTTTCTTTAGCCAATCTTTAAACTTAAGTCTACTAACAAATTATTTTAGTTCTCCAGCTGAAAATGATTTTATTTCCCCCTCTTTCATGAACCATAATTTCACCAGTTATAAAACTTGCCATTGAACAGTTCTGTTCTTTCAGCACTTGAAAAGTATGCCAGGCCAGGGGTTGAGAAATGCTAGATCTGGGTGCTCTTCTGTTGAGTGGAGGGATGCAAGACGCCTTGCCATTGTGCTGTCTCAAACCAACTTCCCTTCTCATCACCTTTCAGAGTTCTCCTTAAGTTGATGCTTATGCCATTTCCAGGGCTGGTGGGTGTGCTTAGTGAGACGGAGCAGAAAGGAAGGGGTCTGTGCTATCTTGTCTGCACCCAAAGTATACAGATGTTTTAAATGATCTAAAAGGCAACCTTATATCAAAATATATCTCTTCATCTCTAAATCAACATTCTAGGAAATAACATCAGACATCAAAAATATGAGGATGGTGGCATTCTGCTCTTCTACAAGAAGGGCCAGGTCCATTATACCGCAGTAGAACTGTAACTTTAATCCCCAGTTGGATGTGCTTAGCCTGAGATCAGGAATAGAACACCTAGGTATTCTCTAGGTCATCAATGAGCTCTGTCCTCCACTCTCACCACACTGGTCAATTCACGTTTAGGTGATATATAAAATTCATACTACTCGCAATAATCAATTCTAACATCTACATTTTCCCTTCAACACATAGGTGAAACAAAGAATCTAAAAGAACATCTTAAAGATTTTCTTGTCTTCACTCTTTGGAGAAAGATACAGTAAATCAACTTTAATAAAAGTTTTATGAAGAAAAGAAAATCTTGTGCACAGCATTAGAAGACCAGTCTTCTAGATTCATACCCTTGCATGCAAAAGCCACAAACATAACTACTTTTAGATTATCTTATAGAATGTAAAGAAATATAAGTGTTAAAATAAATTGGAAATACATTCAGCTATCTTCCTTTTATATCATGTGAAAGAGGCATTACATAAAAGATTTATAGTAATACAGTTTAGTAGTTATGTAAATAGCCTCCTTCACTCTTAAGTAATCTTAAACCAACAGCTTCCATCATTTCATGTATTAAATATATTTAAGAATTATTGAAAAATATAATTTGAAAGAAGTAATTTAAGAAAAAGTACACCCAGCAGAAAGGATGAACCCCATATTTTTAAAAAAATTTGTTTTTATGTCTTCAACCACAAAAACCTTCTTCTATAGGGCCTCAAAGGTGGTATATATCTCAAAAGTTGCCAATCAAATAATTATAATCCATTTAGGGCAAGCTCATTCAAAATGGTACAAGAGCAACTACCTTTTCAAACACTGACATGCAGTAAGAACAGAAAAATGAATACTTACAAGTTTATAAAATGAGATGTACTATACAATTATCTATTATACTTCATAGCAATAATTGTAGCATAAAAAAGATAGCATAGGTAGGAAAAATTCTCCTCAGTACAAGGTGAGAAAATCTTAAGACATAGAATGGTTGACTAGTTTGCCTAAGATTACACAACTAAGAAGGGGTGGAATCAGCATTAAAACCCAGGCAGTCTATCTCCACATCTGTGCCCTTAACCAAACACTACACTGAAGAGAGACTCTACCCCTGGGATCACTGAAGGATAGTATTTCTATTGTGAGAAAAAAATCCAAGACAAATGTAAAATTAATTTTAAAAGATTCTATATTAAGTGAAATAAGGACAAATAAATGACATTGCAATCACTGACATAGCCACAGAAAAAACATGAAATCAATTAAACCTGCTAAAATCAATGGATTCAAATATCCCACTGATTTCAAATAAGGTCTGCAAAGAGGAGAAACAATTCTGAATAATAATATGCAACAACTTAAAAATAAGCAAAAAGTAACAAAATAAAATAAAAAGAAACATAATTGCTCTGAATACAGTACATTAGTACAGGATAAGCAGAAAAGATAGGCTCAATAGATATTTTTCAATAATTTATATTTTTCAATTTGCAATAATCGCAAAGAATCTGCATTCAAAAACCAAGGTATCTTTAATTTTCTAACTACTAGGTTACTCAGAAACCACATGATAAAAGCAAACAGAGTCATCATAAAGCAAACAACCTGTACATTGCAAATGTAACTGCAGATTAAAGACAGTTTCAAATCCAATAGCTAGGTATTCCCTTCAGCTTAAAAATAACCTTATTCTATTAAATTTTTAAAAGAAACTCATTTGACACTTTCCTTTTGTAAATCCCAGCACAAAACCATGAAACACAAAAGATACTAATAAAATGTTATCATTCAAAGAAAGCAATCAAGACATTCACTGAACAGAACATAGGATAAAAAATAAATAGAAGAACTAGAGGATTAAAGGGGAAACAGAAGGAAAAATTCCAACATCCGAAAGGTTTTTTGTTCTTTTTTTTTTTTTAATGGGTAAACTAAGATTTAGGGCCTTACTATTAGGCTATTCACAGAGTAAATTAGAAGCTGTGATGGAGGAAATAACACCAGGTAAAACTCAAAGACCTACTAGAATGTTTGCCACCTCTTTTTCCTTTGTCCCCTTGAGATATGATCAATTGGGGCTATGATTATTCAGCTCTTCTCCTTATTCTAAAAGGTAAACTGAGTGCAACATCAGACATTAAGGGAAGTGTAAGTACCTGAGACCTATTGTGCACCATTACCTCAAACAATAAAATGTGATTGGTCCCTACTCCTAGTGGTGTCTTTTTGCTCTCCTAACAATGGAAATGTAAGCCAATGTCATTTGTATCATGAAAGAGAAACGCTACTCGTCTTCAAAAACAATTAGCATCTTCAACTAAGGAGATTTTCACCAGAATTTATGAACTCATATGCTTTTCAGTGATAGCTTTATATATAAAACTAATTTTTAAAAGAAAAGGACCTACGATCTAGGAGTTATATGCCCAAATAGAGAAGTATTTGAACAACTGCTCTTGAGGGTTGGGGGTAAGGGGAGTTGTTTTACATTAAGTCCTGGAATTGCTGCCAATAAAATTTCAATCACATGAACCTCACTCCTAAATTTCCATCTCAGCAGAGGCCAAAACCTGAACTTATGAAGAAACTCATCACTCTCAGGCTAAAGCAATTTTGCTGAAGATTAGAGATCCTTTCTACTGTGAGTGCTGGGGAAAAGGGTGATAAGAGGGCATCATACAGAAAAAAAGCATACATTGTGATTGCCACTATAATTCTCCTCTCAAATATAAAAACAAAGGACTGAAGGATGTAATAAATTATGATACCCTTTGCCTTAGAAAACTAATGAAAACTAGAAAAAAGGAATGTCAATTTTGAGTGAAAAGAATGCCCATACTTCAATACTCCAAAGAGAGAAGAGGGGAATGATCCCATTCTAGATAGAAAATGTAAACACAACCTAAATTCTGCTATAAAATACTCTCACTTTATTTGTATGTGTATGTTTACATGCTTATGTATATTTCATTCACTATAAAATCACTCAAAAATATCTGAGAACCTATTATGTGCCAAGGACTGTTAGAAACTCATTTCTGTACTTAATGGAATTCTAAGTGTAGTGGTAAAGAATGCATTTTTAAAAATTGTGTAATTCTCTCAAAAACATCAGCAGGTTACTTTCCTAAAAGTACCTTGACTGGCAATGCCACAGTTTACAAGATCAAGGTCTTAAGTAAAATAGAGATAATAGAGATAGACAGGTATAAAAAGCGTGTGTAAAAGAATCACATACACACATGTGCACACACATAGTAGTAAAGTTCTAAAATGTGTGAAATTATAAAAGAAACTTGAATCATCAGCATTTAGAAACCTGATTCTGTAGGGGGCTCTTTGCCTTATATCCTGTTCAGGAAAATGTGGTAGAAAGAAAAATGTGGTGACACACTGATTATCAAAGCCCATTCATCCATACGTAAATCTTATCTAGCCATACCTGCCCAGTAGGCCTTTGCAGACATAAGAGCCTATTTCCTTGGCTTCTGTTTTCCATCCACATTAAAGAGGGGATGGCATATGTATTGACCTCCTCTGCCTGTGTTACTTGAGATCCACCAGCCTATCCACGGGAGGGGATGGGAGTTGTTACTGTCAAATTCTGTCATTTAAAAGCAATGGAAGTAAACGTAACATATGTAAAAATGAAGAGATGTTAAAACGCTAGTACAAAAATAAAAACTGAATTAATTCAAAACCATATCTAGCAAAATTATAGCATCCAATATCCAGTACAATATGCAAACTGTCATAATATTGAAAGAACCACATAGGTACTACCCAAATTCCCCTCTGCTGTGAAACCAAGCAATTTTGACATAGAGCAGGAGAATGAGTGCTAACTTTTTACAATGATGTTCAATGATAATGAAATGATGCACTTCACTTCTGTACCCTTCTCACCTATGTGAATACACTCTTCTTCTTTAATTGCAAAATAAAATGTTTTGATACTTACTTCCTATCAAAAAATTGGGGAAAAAAGTCTGGGGAAGGGGGCAGATAGCCTCAGTATTCATGTACAACTACTAGTAATATTTTAGTATTTCAGACAGCCTTTGTTCTGTCCATAACATGCTTATTTTTGTTGAACCTCATTATGATAATATGAGATAATAATTTAATGGCAACATGATAGGCTACTACAGGATTTAAATCTTTGCAAATTTAATAGAAGAAAATGATATAGTTGTTTGCGTTGCATTAATTACTACTAAAGTGGACCATTTTCCAGCATACTAAAATTAAAATGTCATTGTGAATCAATTGAAGAAAGAATTAAGGAATTAATATAAAATGTGTTATGGTCAAATACTAAGTAGAAAAAATGGTTAAGTAACAAAGTTTTCTTAAAGGTTGACAGATGAAAGTTTCTTTCCATTATTCAATGTTCAAGTTATAACAAAAACAGTTCCCTGAAAAATTTACTTCCACGGCAATAAGGGTTTTTTAAAGAATAACTCAACAATACAAGAGTCCTTGATTAATAGGGATATGAATTATAAGAATTGCTTGTAGAATTCAAGAAAAATAAGATTGGAGTGCTATGGGAGGGTTTCATAGGGGAAGCAGATGGGAGCTGGTACTTAATGAACAAGTAAGGTTTGAACTGGTGTGGAAAAAAAAACAGATGTCCAGGAACCAGAGAACATATCAAACAGGTTTGACTACAGTAAACTTATGAACTGTACAGTAAGGTATACCTTTGAAGATAATGACCAAGACAGACCTGGAAAAACAGAAGTGACAGGCAAAATAGAGTGTGTAGGAGAGATAAGACAGAAAGTCTCAATAGAAAAGAACCAGAAATCAAGACCTAAATATTGAGAAATTACCTTAAGTAAGGAGTTGAAGAAATCTGAGGTACTAAAAAAGAAAACCAAGAGAAGTCTTTAAAGCAGTAAGAAAATCACATAGGGTAGGGTGGGATTATCAAAATTTTGTGAGGAAACAGTTTCAAGAAGCCAGGGAGTGCCTCATGCTGTAGAAGGGCAGGAGAGCACTGACTAAGTGGCCAATGGATTTAGTGGTAAAGACATTCAAGAATTCAGTTTAAATAGGAAGGACAGACTGAGGCAGCTTGCAGAATTTGTAGTTTACCTTTACCAAAAAAAAAAAAAAAAAAAAAAAAAAAAAGCACAAACATGAGTTCCCCTATTAGCTAGCTTGGTAATGTACAGTTAGGCAAATGGAAGATCAGTAAATCAATTTTTCTAAAGGTCTTCAAGTTAGGTGTCAGAGAAAAGGTTACATGTGAGGCAGGACTTGAAGGACATCAAGGAGTGAGCCATGAACATAGCTGGAGAAGAACATTCTAGGCAAAGGGGGCTACCAGTACCTTGAGAGGAACATGCCTGAAATGACTGAGAAAGAGCAAAGAGGCCATGGTGTCTGGAAAAGAATGGAGGAGGCAGGAAGGGGTAAGAGATAAAGACAGAAGGCTAACAGGACAGACCATGTGGGTCAATGAAAGTACTCTGGCTTTTGTGCTGAGTGAAATGGGAAGTCTGCTGGAGGGTTTTGTACAGTAGAGTGAAATGCCAACTGGGTCAGGATCCTTAGCCATAAAAGAGGAACATAATTCAATGACTGGAGAACAGTGTTGAAGAACTAATGGAAACTGAACTGGCTAGATTTTCAGTAAGCTCTACTATGCTGGGGTCTCCATGACACAGGTGCTATGAACCAGCCACAGGGCTGGACTCAAGGCAACATGAATCAGCTGGCCAGTTGGTCAGCTCCAAATGAGGGTAGCCTCTCCTGTTATGCCAAAATGCCAACCAAATATCATAATTCATCTAGGCATGCCATGATATGGAAAAGATTAGGAAGCAATTTCATAAAGGTTGGCGAGCCTTAATTAATATATAAGTAAATTAGTTAAAATTCCAGAGGAAAAGGAAATTATATATTCATAAAGGAACTATTTGCATAAATCAGATTGTTTAAGGAAAAGCAAATTTCTGTGTTGGGATTCAAGTTACCTTTGTTTCTACATTTTAGCCAAATAGGAAGTCAGCATGAAGACACTGAATTTGAAGACTTCTACCATTTACTCAGTTCCACTTATAAGAAGTGATAATTTCTTGTTCCATTTATTTCCTTATCTGTTCAACAATTACAGCCTTCAGCATAAGTCAAATTTGAAATGTAATACAAATATTGCATCTGAAAACAAATTATATATAAAATTTATAAATATACATATATAAATTATATATATATAAGAATTTACTTTCTATAAAATATTGTTGACCCTTCCATTTTCAAATTTATTTAAATGCTAAAAGCAATTGTAGGTAATGATTCAAAGCAACCAACAATTTGTAAAAGTACCAGTATTTTAAAAATTCATTAGCACTCATATTTGGTGTTGGTTTATAATGAAGATTATAACACTTTATTCCTTTGTCAGACAAGTGAAGATTATAACACTTTATTCCTTTGTCAGACAAGTGATTACAAATATACATGTATACATTATATATATGTATCATACATGTATTATTTGTGTGTATGAATATGTATAAAACTCAATTACCATTATAAATTCAATGTTTGTAGCACTGCTTGATCAAAATCAATATTGTAATTTGTAGCCAATTATGTCATTTTTGATATTGATAAATGATTATCAATTTGATAAAAATATTTCACAAAAGAATCTATAATTTATAATTATCTCCACAGCATTGTTTCTAAGAGTAATCAAGAATAAATAAAATTTAACATGCATACTGTGTACTAATTAACAAAAGTTAAAAATGCCTCAGTATAACAGCTTGCACAAAATTGAATTAAACAGTTAAAATTGTTACTGAATTGTAACAGCTAAGTTCAGAAAAATGTTTTTAAAAAGTATAAAATCAATAACTGTAATAAAAAAATAAAAATATATACTGACAACATTTAATAATATTCCTAGGGGACCTCCAGGAAGATGGCATTGAAGTAGGGCAGCCAGTCTCTTAAAAATAAAAAGGAGGAAGGGCAAAAAGCTGTCTGAGGGAGCTGCTTTGGAGATATGCAGACCATGAGAGTGCTGTGCACCATCTGGGAGGGAGACAGACAGAGAGAACAAGAGGCCAGAGTGAAAACCATGAGTTATTAGCCCCCATGGCCAGGAACGGCACCCATCCCCCACACCCAAGGCAAACAGCCTGGGTAAAACCCTGGCTCACTGCAGCCAAATGAAAGGGGAACAGATGTCTTCCTCCCTGGAAGGAGGGCGGAGAGTGGTTTCTCTTCATGAGTTTGGCCAGAAGAGCCTGTTTTGATTCTCAGCTCAGGCCAGACTAGAATCACCAGCCAGTAGGGGTTGACACACCTCCATGAAAAGATTTGCTGAAAAGCACCATCTGCACTGTCTTCTTGCAAGTCAGAAAACTGCAAGGAATAAAAAAGCTTTTGGAGTCTCTCATGTCCAGGCCCCTTTGGATCTGGTCTGCATCTGATTAGTCGATCCCTGGCCCTGTTTAATCATTTATTCTGGGAAATCCTAAAGATTTTGAATAAGTTATATCAAAAATCAAAGAAGAGCCATGAAACAAAATCGCTACGCAAAAGAGAGACATTAACCATCAGAGTAAATTTACCAACATATTCAGATGCCTAGACATCAGCAAAAAATTACAAGCCATACAAGAAACAGGAAAAGATGGCCCACCCATAGGGTCAAATAAAAAAATCCTGACAAGATAAAGGATTTAAGAGAATTGATCAATGATGTTCACACAAATCTCCTAAATCAATTCAACGAGCTGAAGGAAAATATGGTAAAAGAGATAAAGGATATTAAGACGACACTAGATGAACAATTTGAAAGCCTACAAAGAAAAGTAACAGAGCTTATGGGAATGAAAGACACAATGGATGAGATTAAAAATTCTTTAGAGGCATACAATAGCAGATATGAATTGGCAGAGGAGAGAATAAGTGAGTTGGAAGACAAAGCATCTGAATTTGAAAAGCCAGGAAAACAGAAAGAGAAAAGACTGGAAAAATGGAAGTGTCTCAGGGAATTGAATGTCAATGTGCAACTCTCAAACATAGGCGTTATAGGTGTCCCAGAAGGAGAAGAGAATGGAAAATGGGCAGAAAAATATTTGAGGAAATAATGACCAAAAACTTCCCAACCCTTATGAAAGACATAAATATAAATATCCAAGAAGGACAATGCACCCCAAACAGAATAAATCCAAATAGACCTGCTCTGAGACCCCCTACTTTTCAGAATGTCAAATGCCACACATAAAAAGAGGATTCTGAAACCAGGAAAAGAAAAGCAATGCAACATATACAATGGAATGCCTATAAGACTATGTGCTGATCTCTCATCAGAAACCATGGAGGTGAGAAGGCAGTGTTATGATGTAGTTAGGTTCTGAAAGAGAAAAACTGCCAGCCAAGAATTCTTTATCCAGCAAAACTGTCCTTCAAAAATGGGGATGAGTTTAAAGCCTTCACAGACAAAAACTGAAAGAGTTTGTTACCAAAAGACTGGATTTACAAGATATACTAAAGAGAGTTCTACAACCTGAAAGGAAAAGACAAAGGCAAGAGACTTGGAGAAGAGTGTAGAAATGAAGAATATTAGTAAGGATAACTAAAAGGGTAAAAAGACAAACAATAATAAAATATGACAATGGAAAGCCAAAGGATAAAAAGGATGAAGTAAGGCCTTTACAGTAGTAACATTGAATTTTAATGGACTGAACTCCCCAATCAAAAGACAGAGACTTGGATTTAAAAAATATGATCCTGGGGGACAGATGTGGTTCAAACAGTTGGGCGTCCGTCTCCCATATGGAGGGACCTGGGTTCAATCCCTGGGACCTCCTGGTAAAAAAAAAAAAAAAATGATCCAGAGGTACAGATGTGGCTCAAGCAGTTGAGCCCCCGCCTCCCACATGGGAGGTCCCTGGACCTCCTAAAGAAAACAAACAGACAATAAGCAAAAACAATGAGGAGACAATGAGCAAAAACAACAGACAATGAGCAAAAAATACTAAAAAACATTGAACTGTACACTTAAAATGTGTGTACTATATGTCAATAAATTTTTTTTTTTTTAAATATATCCAGCTATATTCTGTCTACAAGAGACTCACCTTAGCCACAATGACACAATCAGGCTGAAAGTATTATACTGAGGTTGGAAAAAGAAATTGCACGCAAATAATAACCAAAAAAGATCTGAAGTAGCGATACTAATGTCGGAAAAAATAGATTTTAAATGGAAAACTGTTGTAAGAGATAAAGAATGTCATTATATATTAATAAAAGGGACAATTCACCAAGAAATAACAATCATAAGTATTTATGCATCTAACTTGGGTGCCCCAAAATACATGAGACACAGTGGCAAAACTGAAGGGAGAAATAAATGTCTCTACAATAATATTTGGAGATATCAGTACACCACTCTCAGCATTGGACAGAACATCTGGACAGAGGATAAACAAGGAAAAAGAGTTTGAATAATATGATAAACTAACTAGACATAACAAACATTTATAGTGCATTACACCCCAAAACTGAAGAATATACATGCTTCTCAAGTGCTCATGGATACTTCTCCAGGATAGACCTGAGTCAAGACGGGTCTCAGTAAATTTAAAAAGATTGGATTATACAAAACACTTTCTCTGATCATAAAAGAATGGAGCTGGAAATCAATAAGAGACAGAAAAAGGGAAAATTCACAAATATATGGAGATTAAACAACACATTCTCTTAAATAATCAGTGTTTAAAGAAGAAATTCCAAGAGCAATCAGTAAATATCTCAAGATGAATCTAAATGAGAACATAGCATATCAAAAGCTATGAGATATAATGAAGGCAGTGCTGAGAGGGAAATTTATAGGCCTCAATGCTTACATTAAAAAAGAAGAGTTAAAAATCAAAGACCTAACACACACCTGGAGGAAATAAATAAAGAGGAGCAAACCTATCTGAAACCAAGCAGAAGGAAAGAAATAGCAAAGGCTAGAGCAGAAATCAATGAAATTAAGGACAAAAAAAAACAATAGAGAGGATAGAAAAAAAAAAACGAGTTGGTTCTTGGAAAAGATCAACAAAATTGACAAAACTTTAGCTAGACTAACAAAGCAAAAAAGAGAGAAGACGCAAATAAATGAAATAAAATGACAGAGGGAACATTACCACTGACCCTGCAGAAATGAGAGATAAGAGGACTGTATGAACTGTACAACAATAAACTGGACAACATAGATGAAATGGACAAATTCCTAGAATCACATGAACAAACTTCACTGACCCTACAAGATATAGAAGACCACAAAAAAACCAATCACAAGTAAGATTGAAACAGTCATCAAAAACCTCCCAAAAATGAAAAGCCCAGGACCACATGGCTTCACAGGTGAATTCTACCAATTATTCAAAGATCTAATATGAATCTTCCCCAAACACACAGAAAAAATTGACCAGGAGGGAACACTAGATAACTCATTCTATGAAACCTACATCATGCTAATACCAAACCCAGATAAAGGTACTACAAAAAAAGAAAATCACCCAAGTATGCAAGGAAGGTTTAACACAAGAAACTAATCAGTGCAATATACATTAATAAATTGAAGAAAAATCACATGATCATCTCTATTGGTGCAGAAAAGGCATTTGACAAAATACACCAGCCTTTCTTGATTAAAAATACTCTGAAAGATAGGAATAGAAGGAAACTGTCTCAACATGTAAAAGTGCATATATGAAAAATCCACAGCTAACATTTTACCAAACAGTGAAAGGTTAAAAGCTTTCCTGCTGAGATCAGGAACAAGACAAGGATGCCCACTGTCACCACTGTTATTCAGTACTGTGCTAGAAGTTCTAGCTAGAGAAATTAAGTAAGAAAAAAATAAAAGGCAGCCAAGTAGGAAAGGAAGAAGTAAAACTATGGCTATTTGCTGATATGATCCTAATCCTAGAAAATCCAAAAAAAATCCACAACAAAGCTACAAGAACTAATAGTCGAGGTCAGTAAAGTGGCAGGATACAAGATTAACATGCAAAAACCAGTACCATTTCTATACACTACTTATGTGCAATCTGAGGAGGAAGTCAGAAGAAAAAATTCATTTACAACAGCAACTAAAAAATTAAATATTTAAGAATAAACCTAACCAAGGTGATAAAGGACCTATATTTAGAAAACTACAAAATAGTGCTAGAAGAAACCAAAGAAGACCTAAATAAATAGGACACTCTCTGTTCATGGATTAGAAGACTAAATATTGTTAAGATGTCAATTTTACCTAAACTGATTTACAGATTCAACACAATTCCAATAAATATCCCAACAGCCTTTTTTACAGAAATAGAAAAGCCAATTATCAAATTTATTTGGAAGGGTAAGGGGCCCTGAATAGCCAAAAGTGTTTTTAAAAAAGAAGAACAAAGTTGGAGGACTCTCACTTTCTTACTTTAAATCACATTATTTGGCTACAGTGGGAAAAAACAGCATGGTGCTGACATAAAGATAGACATGTTGACTAATGGAACCAAACTGAGAATATGGAAATAGACACATCAAGAGTCAAGTGATTTTTGACAAGGCTGTCAAATCCACCCAGCTAGGCCAGAACAAACTATTCAACTAATGGCACTCGGAGAACTGGATGTCCATATCCAAAATAAAGAAAGAGGATGCCTATCTCACACCTTATACAAAAATTAGTTCAAAATGGATCAAAGACCGAAGTATAAAACTAGAATCACAAAACTCCTAGAAGAAAATGTAGGGAAACACCTTCAAGATCTTTTGGTAGGTAGTGGCTTCTTAAACCTTAAAGCATGAGCAATGAAAGAAAAGAAAAGATAGATAAATGTGACCTCCTCAAATTTAATTTGTGTTTCAAATGACTCTGTTAAGAAGGTAAAAAGGCAGCCTATGCACTGGGAGAAAATTCTCAGGAAACCACATATCCAGTAAGGGTTTGGTTTCCATGTTATATAAAGAGGTCACACAACTCAAAAATAAAAGCAACCTAATTTAAAAATGGGCAAAAAAAATTTTTTTCCAAAGAAAAAACATAAATGGCCAAAAAGCACATGAAAATATGCTCAACATCACTAGCTATTTGGGAGCTGCAGATCAAATCTATAAGATACTATTTTATGCCTTACAAAATGCCCATTATTAAAAAATTAAAAAAAAAACACAGAAAACTACAAGTGCTGGAGGGGATGGGGAGAAATAGGAATACTCCTTCACTGTTGGTGGGAATGTAAAATGATGCAGCCTCTGTGGAGAACAGTTTGGTGTTCCTCAGGAAGCTAAATAAAGAATTGCTATATGATCCAGCAATACCATTACTAGGAATATATTCAGAAAAACTGAAAGCAAGGATGTGTACAGCCATTTGCACACCTACGTTCATAGTGGCATTATTTACAATTGCTAAAAGATGGAGACAACCCAAGTGTCCATCAACTGAAAAATGGTTAAACAAAATGTGATATATACATACAATTGAATACTATTGACCTTGGGATGCATATGACAATGTGGATGAACCTTCAGGACATTATGTTGAGTGAAATAAACCAGACACAAAAGGAGAAATGTTGTATGGTCTAATATGAACTAAATACAATGAGTAAACACATGCAGTTAACCTATAGAGTATAGATTACTAGGAGATAAAATGTGGGTTGAGAAGGGGGAGCTGATGAATGTAGGTAGAATGTTTAATATGGGGGAATAGAAATGTAGAGAAATGGTTATAACTGATGGTAACATATTATAGTGAGTATAATCAACACTGCTGACTTATAAATGTGATTGTGGCTGAAAGGGTTCATCCACGGAGCTTAATGTCAATTGAAAGAAAGCTAGAAGATAATCTAGAGACTATATAACATTGATTTCGGTGGTGGATGATGACTGTGGTCAATTCAAATACAAGGGTATTCTTCTATTACAAGGTGTTAAGACTATGGAGATATATGGTGAAAAATACAATTAATGTAACATATAGGTTATAGTTAACAGTAATGTGATATTTTTACAGCAATAGCAAAGAAGGTACTATCTCAGTGCTAAGGGTCAATAACAAGGAGGTATGGGATTTTCCAGTTGGATTAATGAAATCATTCTGAAATGGACTGAGCCCATTACAGCACAACTCTAATGAAACGGAGAGCCACTGAGTGTACACTTGGGATGGCTTGAACAAGGTAGGAGACCATATAACACAGTGAACCCCAAGGTAAATGATGGACTGTGGTTAACAGCACTATAATATACAATACTAATACGTGGCATTAATAATAGGGTGGTTTGTGTAAAAAATATACTAAATATAAGCTATGGACTATAGATAGAAGTAATATTAGGACGATGTTCTCTCATCATTTGTAACAAATGTGTCACAACAATGTATGTTGTTGTTGACAGGGTGAGGTATGGGAACCCTGTTTGGTTTGTATGATTGTTTTAACTCACAACTTCCCAAATAAAGTTTCTACATGATGAAATCTAAAAAGCAAATATTCTCTGTTTTATTAATGGAAGAAAAAAGATCTAATATAAAAGTCCTATTTGTTTCATACCACAGCTACTTCAGTATCATCAAATTTCTCTTGGAACATTACTAATATTACAAGTCCACAAAAACTCATGCCAAAATAATGATCACTGGTCTTGTTCCGGGAATTATAACTGTTAAACAGTTATATGAAGTATATAATTTTTCTGATACTATATGATAATTGTAGGTACATTTTCCAATTGTAATACTGACCATCACCACCATCACACACACTGCCCTAGCATCACTAAAAATAAACCTGTTTTAACGTATCACCAGTACAAACAGTAGAAAGGATTTCTTATATTTTTTTTTATCCTGAGTTAGAGACAGCTAACTATTGCCCTTGTATGACTGTACTATAACATCTAGCATGGGATTCAGCATTGAGAAGAACAATAGTGATTAAAGAATAGAAGAAATCTACCCTCACCAACTTCCAGGTACCTTCTGGTTTCCTTGTTCCTTCACCTCTTCCTTTGCAGCCTAGGTGTGGCAACAGTTCAGATGATAGTTGTCCTTACACTCACACCTGACAAATTGTGCTCTGGTAAAGACAGTCTTTCATATGTAGCCGTTGGGCAGTTTGGTGTAATTATGAATTCCAAAAATAGATATTGGATCATGGTTGTAAACTGGTCTGCTAATCTGGGCATGATTAAGATTAGGGCATTAACTGGGCCACATCAGTTGGGTGTTGAGCCCCACCCCTTGGTGGGGCAGGAATCAAATATAAAAGGTGAAGGAGCATTGACTAAAACCCCAAGGGAGAAAGTCCTAAAGTTGGTGTCTTTGTGGGGAGTGGTGAGCTTCAGCCAAGAAAATGGCCATTCCGGATGACTCTGTAAGGGGAGATTCAGTTTAGGGAGTTGGGGGTAGAGTAGAACAAATACCTGACTTCTCATTCTTCCCTCCCTCTAGCTTCTGCCAGATTCTCCACTGACCAAATGCAAGCAGAAGCCAGAGGGCAAGAGTCCACACAGGTCAGCTTCTGGGGCAAAAAACAGGCAGGAGAAGGATGGAAAGTGGGTGTGGAAGAGCAAACAAAAGAATTCTAGGATGGCAGAGGAAGCCCAGCATGTGCTCATTCTCCTGATCTCTCTTGGACTTATTTGCATATTTGTTCTTGCCACTTTCAGTCCCTGCCCTGAAATTCAGTGAAAGGGCCTTGACAATTTGAAATCTTTCCTGATTTCCCCTTTAACCACTTCCCTGATCCTTAATATTAAAAAATGAAAATTCAAAATAATAAAATTGACCAATGACATGACAATAAGGAAATGATCATTATAGTCCAATGTAGAAAGTGCTTACATTACAGTTTGTGAAAAACAAAGCATTCACATTTTAGATGTTGAAGTCATGTGCATGTGATAAATATATGAAAATGTATGAAGATGAAAAATAGAAAGTTGATATGTTAAATAAGGTATATCTTAATATATTCAAGAAATTCAAAGATCATTATACCACAAGTATAAAGCAGGGAAAAGAAAGTGAGAAAGGGCCCAATAAGAGCCCAGGTGATGCTCAGGTTAAAAACAATCATGTTTTTGCTCTAAAGACAATTAAAGGAAATAGGCTAGAGAGTCTGCTAAGCTTTTCAGGAACCACAATACCAGGGAAGTATTTTTGAAAGGGAACTATAATCAGGGGCAGAAATCAAAACACAATTATCATATTTGAATGTGAAAGAAGGCACAAGGGAAAACAATGCTTTAATCTCATCTGATTAAGGTGCTTAAGAAATTGTGTTGATATTAGGAATTAACTAAGACCTGAGTTGGAAAAGAAAAACCTTCATCAAAGAAGAAATGCTTTCAATGAATAGCAGTAACTCTCTTTTCTGATGAGTATTAGACAAAACATACGTTTTTCTTACATGGGTTATTTTTCTTTCCTGCCACAAGCAGGAAAATGGAAGAAATTTTCTATCAAAAATAAAAAGAGAAAAAGAAAGCTACAGAGCTTAGTTACACATCTACCATAATGGAAAAAGTCTATCAAAATAGCATAAAAATGATAAGTTTAGAAGGAATGTAACTAATCTGATCCTACCACTTTGACACTGCCTAATGTCAAAAATCTACAAGTGAACTTTGGAATGAGGAATACTTGATGACACAAACGAATAGATCACACCTGGAGATATGCTATTACCAAATGACAGCATCTAGTTCCACCAGGTGATGATCTCCAAAGACATCGAGGCTGTAAGGCAAGCTGACACAGACCTAGTGAATCATGCCCTCCAACTAACTGGATAGGTTCCTGTTCAAGAAAAATAGATTTTATCAACTCACTTTGGAATCCTGATCAAAAACTGATGGCTTGCAACATTATCAGATCTCTGACCCTACCTGAGGCCTCAGTCTGAATCAGCCCAGAACTTCAAGAACAGTTAGTTCCATCAAAGTGCCTGGATCATAGTCATCCCAAACTCAACACTGCTGTCCCCAAAGTCAAACCCACCATCATCAACTTAGTCACTCAAAGCCAAAATTTGGGAGACATTGCAAAACCCTGACTTTTCATCATCCTCTTCCAACCCATGATCAAATCCTTTTGATCCTCCCAAAATAGTAACCCTCCATCCACCTACTCAAATACTATCTTAGTTCAGATTGTCATGTTTTATAGGACTTTTCCTGTCTTCCTCTAACCCATCCTCCTTGCCCAGAATAGTCTTTCTAAAAGCACTCATTTGATCTTACAATAACTTCCTTGTTTAAAACACTTCGCTAGGTCTCACTCTACAGAATAAAGCCCAAATTCGTTAGCAAGCTGCAAAAGGCTCTGCACATCCAGCTCCTGCCTCTCTGCCAAGTTTCATCTCTTGCTGTGCATCCTTCCCCAAAGTTTGTCCCCAATCCTGCTTGTTCAGTTCTTAGTGCCTTTATACAACTGGTTCCTTCTCCACTGAATCCATCCCATCCCTTATTCCACATCACTTCACCTTTCAAAAGGTTGGTTGCTCTAGTTTCACTATCGTCATGAAGGCTTTCCTGATAATACTTGGTACACGAAGAACTGACCGCCCCCTTCACTGTGTCCCTCTACATGCCCTGTATATCAAAACATCCACATCTATGTCATCTTAATTATGTGTTTATCTCCCAGCCTTAGCACTTTAAGCTCCTTCAGGACAGGTCACTCTTTCAAACAGTTTGAATCCTCATGTTCTAGGTGCATATTTGTTTAATAAATGAATTAAACTTCCTTATCCATGGAATCAGCTCATTTTTAGATACATGGATTAGCTAAAAATCTTACCAGAACATGAAAGCCTTAGGCTGGACCACTAGTGACTGCAACATAAAATGTTTGCAGAGCTCTAAAAAAATAAAAATCAACAACCTGGGCACATCCTCAGAGTTGTGATTCACTTGGTTTGGGATGGGACTTTTCTTAACAGCTCCCTGAGTGATTCAAATGAGCAACCACGGGGCTAGAGAGAAAACCCACCTGCCTCTTCTCCACTCCCACCCATTTCTTATTTTGACTGTACCCCAGCATTTATACTCTGAATATTAACTTAAACTAAAGGGGCTCTGTGCTACTGAAGAGAGAAGAGTATTTCACACCTTTTCTTGCCAGATACCATTCACCCTGATTCAGCTGCAAGAATGACCACCATCCTCTCACAATTCCCATTCCCAGTGGCTCTACAGGACTAATAAAACAGGGCAGGTATCCAACATAGAGTTCCCCCATTTGCTGGCAGATATAAACCAAGGCTGAGAGCAGATATAATGAAAACCTCCTCACCCACAAGCCCTACAGATTCCACTGCTAATTTTGCTTTTGTAAATTCAGGAGAAGAGAGGCAGAATCAAGGCTATTCAGGGGAAAAAAGCAGTGCACATGGGTTGTCTGCCCAACTCACAACAGCCCATTTAGGGAACTTTCCTTTCCTGGGCAGAAGCAAAACCATTTTTTGTTTTTCGTGCATGTGTGACCCTGCTCCCAACTCTCAGCACACCGGACTTCAAGGGCCAGTCAGTTTCCCCTCTCTCTTCAGAACTGGGAATAACTTGTAGACAGTTTTTTGGTAGCTAAAGTAATAGCATGAGAAATCTAAGGCTTAGAGTAGTGATATGCATGAAAAAGAAGGGTACAGCATCAAGAATGAGACAACCAGAAAGAAACAGAAGGGAAAGGCCATGAGGACCCACGCTGGAAAAAATAAGTCTTGTCACCTTTTTTTCCCTAAGAGTCTCCAGTTCCCAAGTCAAGGCCCTTGTGAGGTCTGGCTGCCTGCCCTACCCTTGAGAGCTTCCCTTGTAACAACATCCTGTTTGCTCTTCAGCTGTTATTACTCACAACAGAAAGACTCTTGACTATGAGATTTTTAATTCAACTTTATCTGATAAGGGCAGTATTGGCAGAATAAAGGAGAGAGAGAGAGATTACAAACAGACACAGGCCTAGGGTAAATTAGGTAGCACCCTAATCTAAAAGACAAATTGTCTCTGAATGCAACGTTGAACATTAAAAGGAGATAGAAACAGAAAGAGCTAGGGCAGTTAAATATAGTTGCATTTTGTAAATGAAGAAAGTGGAATCAAAGATTGATTCAAATAGAAAATGAGCTCAAATGTGAAAAAGACAAGAATTCAATGGTAGAAACTCAGATTTTGGAGAGGTTAAAGAAACTTCATTAAGGCCACACAGCTAATAATTAGCATAGCTAGAGTTTATACTCTAGTATTCTGGCTTCAAATTTAATATTCACTATCTGCTTCACAGTAAAACCCCACAGTGAAGTCATGAACATACATTTGTGATTATGGAGGTCACAGAGGGAGCTTGGTACAGTTGTTATTCTTGGCCAGCCACAATTCTAACAAGGCCCTTTTGTCTATGAGAACTGATAGAAGCAACAGAAGATAAGTGGAGAAATTACTAATAGCATAACACATAAGAGAAGGAAAGGAAAAACTTTGAGGAACTCAAGGGACAGGGATTGGGGAGATGGCTATATTTTTGACAACCAATGAGAACAGATACAGAAGAGAAGTAAGAACTAAGCTTCTACTGTACACAGACATGTATCAATTAGCTCTGCTATATAATAAATCACCCCAAAATGTGGCAGTTCAAATGTATTAGTCCATAGTTCTGGGGATTGGCAATTTGGGCAGCTTGGAGGTTCTTCTGCTGATCATGCCTGAACTGACTCAAGTTAGTTTGATTTTACTGTATTACAAATCACCTCAAGACTTAGAGGCTTTAAACTAGAAATATCTATTATTTCTCATATTTCTATGGATCAAGCAGTCACTTGTTCTGGTCTGGACCAACTCAGCTGTAACTAGATATGCTAATAGAGCCTCACTCACATTTCTGGCAAGTGGCAAGCTGTTTAGTATTGGGATGCTCGGCTGGGATAGCTCATCTCTGCTCCAAATGGAAGACCACTTCAATAGACTAGCCCAGATTTCTTTACCCAGAGCCTCGGGTTCTAAAGAGCAGCAAAGGAAAAAACCCCAATGCACAAGTTCCTTTGAAGACTCTGCTTGTGTCATGTTTGCTAACATCCCATTGGCCAAGGCAAATCACATGGCTCAGAGTCAGGTGGAGAAGAAACTTCCCAAGGACACATGTATAGAGAGGGTGATTACTGAGGCCATTTAAACAACAATCTACAATGGATATATGAGAAGAAATTCGATCTGTGCCTAGGAACTAACACGAGTACAAGCGGACAAGCACACACACACTCTTCTTATACATACACATAAAACTGTCCTGAAAACATTAACCACTTCCTCTTTTCTAGACATCACAAACTTGCCACACAAACGTTTAAGCCTAGATATCATAACTTCCAAGATAACTAAATAGTAATAATAATCTAGTTTACCTACATCTTATCTCAAATGTCGAAGTGAAAAGGTCAATTTTAAGTTTCTATAACAGAACTCAATATTTAAGAGAAAAATTTGCTACCATTTCAAAGACCGTGCGTGCTTACTCCGAAGCAGAAGTGGTTGTGAGTGCCAGGTTCATGGAGTCAGCTGATTCAGGGAAGATCTCATGGAGAGGGTTCTAGGGGACCATCTCTTCCCCCACCCCCCACCCCTCTATTGCACAACAACAGTAAGGAAGGAATGGCTCCTCTCTTTCCTGACCCAGGGATGAGCTAGTTGGGGGCTTTACCACCAGCAAATAACTAGAACAGAGAATCTTTAAGAAAGTAAATCCCCTACCTTATTTAGTGGCCTTTTGAAAATTGTGAGGCTATTTGTGGTTGTAACAATAGCTGGGCAGGGGTGGTGGTGGCAGAGTTGGCATTAAGAGAGCAGAAATCTAAGATGTTAGATGATCGACTACATGAAGGACCGTCCTGAGGTTTCAAACATCCTACTGGACATTCACATGAATGCAAACCCATTTATGATTGTTTGAGCCTAACACTAACTCAAGTTTACATAAACACAAAGTATTTCTGCGTGGTTTTAACATATACACAAATTTTCAGAAATATGATAACTATACAAATGAAGGGAAGATTGGGTTTATTTTTTCTTGCTAGGAAGTTTACCCAGGGTTATTTGCCAGTTTGGAAAACCATGTTGCTGGCTATGACATTTGAATCATCATTAGAATACATTTGTATCATTCTGCATTGGTGACTGGCATACTCAGTGATTTTATAAAAATATGCATGCAAATATCTTAAATTATGTTTTCTAATGTAGTTGTGCCCAAGCATTTATATGTTGATATACATATTACTTTATTAAAATTATTTTGTTTTGTTATAGATAGGGTATTGTATTGATTTACTTATTATAAAGTTATATTTTCTATGAACTCCATTTCAGGATAGGAAAGGTAGAGGTGTAAATTATTTGTTATAAAAAAGGGAGCACTGGTCCTGAGGAAGTGATAACAAGTAATTTAGTCACCACTATCTGATTTTAAGTTCAAGTGTTTAAAAAATAATTAACTTTGCACACTAGTTTCCCTATATTATATAGTTTATAGTTATTTACCTTGCTAATTTAAGTTTTAATAATTCACATATTTGAAAGTTATTTCCTTCTATTCACATGGCCCAAGAAAATTGCCTCATCATTCCCCTATATCTCACGGTTTCTAAGCCTCCACACAGCAATTACACCAGCCACATGGCAAATCAAGTCACTGCACAACCTTAGAAAAAAAGCTAGTATGAGAATCCAGTCATAGCTTATACACCTATAGTTACAGCCTCCTGGGAGGCAAGAGATGAAGGGATAGGGAACCAAGAAGGTTAGCTTAACCACCATCCACAATAATGAATTTTCTACTAGCACCAAATAACCAAAGTTGTTTCCAAAAAAATCTGTTTTTTGTTTGTTTGTTTCTTAGCCATCCGAAGGAGGGCTACATGAATCAGAGGTTAGCAGAGATGGCTTAGAGTCTTGGTTTCATCCTGGCTTTACAATTTGTACTTTATTAGGCTATTAATATGTAAGAGCTTTCAATTCTTGAGCTATAGGCCTAGTATATTAATATATATATTAACCTGAAATCATGAGACAAGTTGTATCAGGACAATAAAAAGTGATACTCTTTGGAGAGGGAAACAGAATGAAGGAGACAGAAAACGAGTCCATTGATACAAGAAACAGGAAACAATACATGTTTAACAAATGATTTGTTTAACAAATAATCCAGTTCCTTGGGGAATTATTATGCTATCATGTCAGATAATGACATTTGATTAAAAAAAAAAAAAGATAATTTCATTATAAAATTGAGCAGTTTGACAAGACATATTAGGGAAGGCTTGACTCGAAATTTCACACTGATCAGAATATAAGAACAAAGAAAAAAGAGTTAGTTAATGAAGAGATGGAAAAGGGAACCTTGGGTCCAACAGAATATCTGATATAGAATAATGAATCTACAAGATTAAAAAGCAGGGGAGGGATCATCAGGAACCAAAACATCAAAGTAAAATCAGGATCCAGACGGAGGTCCCTCAAGTTAGGAAGGTATTATATGCAGAGGCCTGACTAAAATATAAGCAAAGAATGCAAGATGAGTACGCTGAGTCTGAAAGGAAACTGGGATCTCCAGCAGAGAAGTGATCACAGATGAGAAAAGGCAGGAATCCAGTTTCCAGGCAACCATGGCACCAAGATGAGGGCAAACCTGACCACAAGTCCTACCTAAAACTGCAAGTCTATGACCTTCTGCTTCCAGTTCCTCATGCAGGCTCCACTAGGGACTGCTCCTGAGGCTGAACCAACAAGTGGGGCACGTCACAAATGCAAAAGAAAGAACTAGAGAAACAGGAACACAACCTAGACATGGCTAAGTTGGATTTTACAATCACACTTAAATTCACCCTCTAATATAAGCAGTAAACATTTTCTTTCATTGTTTTAAAATTAAAACAAACACTCGGCTTGCCCTTGACTTGAAGGGATACTATATGATATGTTAAAAATCAAGATTCTTTATGAACTTAACAAATCCCTTATTTCTAATTGATGGATCTCCAGAAGTACATATAATTTCAATCACTTTAGTTCTAAGAGTTTCCTTCTCAAAAACATCCCAATCCGCTAATTATATTTTATTTTGTTTTTTTCCTTCTCTTTTTTTTTTTTCCCCGAGTTTCCTTATGTTTGTCTCTTGCATGTAAGCTTATCATAGTTGTTTCTTTTTCCTAGTAAGTGTATTTGATAATTTTATGGACTACATGTTCATGGAGGATTTGGATCACAGAAGGGTTACAATGGGTACTGCAGGGGATTATTGGTGGGGGGTGTCTGGGAGGGGGGTTTCATGGGAATTATTTCATCAGAATATATATGAAAGATATACAAAATCGTTCAAAAGATCAAAAGATGGGGCATGGTCACGATGTGTGGACAATCACACAATAAATGAGGAAATCTGAATTCCTAGCCTGGAGAGCTCTGCCACATTCTCCAAGGGAGCACCAATAGTCCTCTGAGTGCAGGGACAGTGTCTTTCAAAAGAGGACAACCCACTGATGTGTTCTTTTTATTGATGACTACCCTTGTGAGTCTTTGCTCTTGTAACTGAGACTTAGCCTGCAGTTGTGGGGTGCCTAAGGGTTGCCACCTGAGAGCCTCCTTGTTGCTCAAATGTGGCCTCTCTCTAAGTCAAACTCAGCATATGATTGCATTACCTTCCCCACAACGTGGGACGTGACTCCCGGGGATGAACCTCCCTGGCAACGAGGGATTAATACCAAGTGCCAACTGGCAACACAACTGGAAAAAGACCTTGAATTAAAGGGGGAAAAGGTAAAGACAAATGAGTTCAAGTGGCTGAGAGACTTCAAAGAGAGTCGGGAGGTCATCCCAGAGGTAACTCTTACGCACACCTCAGTAGGAGCTCATAGAACATCTAAGTGCCTATCACCCCACACAGAGGGGCTCCTGAGAGCTCTGGAGACACCCAGGTCCTATATAAGTGAGGATAGCCCCAGAGACTGATGCCTTATCAGTGGGCTCTATTTTGGAATCTGCGCTCCTGAGAGTGACAGAATTAGACTCAAATAAGTCCTCCCTGCACATGGTTCATCAGTCCCTTCTATTCAAACCTATATGTGATGCAGAAGTTTTTAGGTATACTTCCAGAGACTGGAGCCTCTGGCCTACCTATGTGCCAGGTGTGCGTGGAACCTTGGTGGAGCTGCAACTCCTACCCTACAGCTCAATGGACTCATCCAAGTCACCTGGCGAGGAGACAACAATGGGCAACAGCCATCCCAGGGAATGGAGAGGGCCTGCATCTGCAGGAAGGATCATCCCACCCACCATATCCATGGAATATAAGCCCTCTCTCACTTGGAGGTGGAGTGGACATCACCATCCCAGTCCCCTCATGATTAGGGGAAGAACTATGGACTAGAGTGGACTTGATGGTATTCTGTTGTTTACATATGGTGATTCTAGCAATGGAAGAAATTATAACAATGAGGTGGAGCCAGTGGCCACTTGACACTTTTGGGGCAGGGAGGGGATGAGCAGTTGAAATACAGGGGCTTCTTTGGGATTTGGAGGTTGTCCTGAGTACTGT
This sequence comes from Tolypeutes matacus, assembly GCA_026826555.1. Classification (NCBI taxonomy): domain Eukaryota; kingdom Metazoa; phylum Chordata; class Mammalia; order Cingulata; family Chlamyphoridae; genus Tolypeutes; species Tolypeutes matacus. The sequence goes on along the minus strand of JAKSZT010053770.1, from coordinate 6,136,449 downwards.
TGTGGCAACGGATGCAGGCCATTTTAAATCAGCACACACCACTCAAAACTGTATGGGAGAGAGTGTGGTCTACGATGTGAACTGTGATCTATGGTTGGTGGCAAGGCCCCAGGATGTGTAAGTCCATTGAGGGTGGTGGGCCACACTTGTGGGAGATGTTTGTGTGGGATGTGGTGGGAGGTGTGGGAGGTGGGCAACATGGGAATCCCAGGGGGTTCTGTGTAATATTTTGGGTAATCTAAGCACCTCTTAAAATATATTTATATATATATATATATATATATATATAAATAACATTTTTGTAAGCAAATGCACATATATGCATATATATTTATATATCATTTTGCAAATGTTGGTATGTACTGTGAAAATTTTGATTTTTACCCACAATGAAAAATAAATTTAAAAAAAATGCCATAAATGCCATAATAATACAGAAACAATCAAAACCATACTTGATAATATGAGAGAGATTAAAAAATATCTTTGGATAGCCTGTATTACCACATTAATGCACAGGAACCATTCTGTAAGAATGGTACTCAAATATTTGGATAGAAAGCAATATTGAGTAACAAATTACACAGAAAAGATCTTTTCATATACATCTATGATAACATATTCTAAGTTAAATAGTTTATGGCCAGGGACTCAGGTATGGTGTATGAATTCAAGTGTATATCCAAAGTTACATAAGATAAAGAATCAGAAATCCAGGAATTCTGATGTGGTTAGAAAGGTAAGACAGATATTCAAGATAAAGGACAATAGGGGGCAGGATTCACATAAGATTTTTATTAGTTTCCTAGGACTGCTGTAACCAAGTATGACAAAGTGGGTAGCTTAAAACAACAAGACTTTACTCTCTCAGTTCTGGAGAGCAGAAATCTGAAAACAAGGTATCAGCAGGGCCATGCTTCTTCTGAAGCATGAAGGGGAGGATCCTTGCTTGCCTCATCAAGCTTCTAGTAGCTCCAGGAATTCCTTGGCTTGTAGATGGAATTGCTCCAATCTTTGTCTTCACAAGGTTTTCTCCACAGTGAACATGTGCCTCAGTGTCTTCTAAGGACCCCAGGCATACTAGATTAAGGGCTACTCTACTCCAGAGTATGACCTAATTTTCATTAATTCCATACACAGTAACCCTACTTTAAATTAAGGTTACATTCTGAGGTACTGGGTGTGTCAATGTATCTATCGAGGGGAGCACAATTCAAATCTAACAAGGTTTAAGAAATACAACAAAGCTCAGACATAAAGACAGACATGTGGCCCAAAGAGCAACATCAAAATGAAGAGGTAACTCCTGAGAGCCTCCTTGTTGTTCAAATGTGGCCTCTCTCTCTCTAAGCTAAACTCAGCATATAAATGCATTACCTTCCCTACAGCGAAGGACATGACTCCCGGGGATGAGCCTCCCTGGCACCAAGGGATTACTACCAAGCACCGGCTGGTGATACAATTGGAAAAAGACCTTGAGTAAAAGGGGGGAAAGGTAAAGACAAATGAGTTTATATGGCTAAGAGACTTCAAAGTGGGTCAGGAGGTCATCAGAGAGGTAACACTTATGCACGTCTCAGCAGGATCTCATAGACTGCCAAAGTGGACACTACCCCAAACAGTGGGGCTCCTGAGGGCTCTGGAGACAGCCAGGTCCTGCAGTCATGGCAGATAGCTCCAGAGTTTGGTGCCTTGCCAGTGGGCCCTACTTTGGAGATTGTGCTCCCAAGTGTGACAGAGTTAGGCTCAGATGTTTCTTCTCTACACATGACTCTTCTGTCCCTTTTGTTTGAACCTATTGTTGGTGCTGGAGTTGGTAGGTGTATGTCCAAGAGATATGAATCTCTGGACTGTCCATGTGCCAGTTGGGCCCTGAGCCTCAGCGGAGTTGCAGCACCTATTCTCCAGTTCACTGGACTCACCCAGGACAGCTGATGGGGAGGTGAGGATGGACAACCACCATACCAAGGAACCGAGAGAGTCTACAACTGCAAGCAAGAGAGTCCCATCCATCAGCCATATGGGATCGGAGTCTCCTCTCAATTAGAGGTGGAGTGGACATCACCATCCCAGAATCCGCAGGATTGGTGAATAAAATATGGACTAGAGTAGACTTATTGGTGTTCTACTATAGACTTATTGTGATTCTAGCAATGAAAGAAATTATATCATTGATGTGGAGACAGTGGCCACTGGCGGTGCTGAAGTCAGGGAGAGGGAAAAAGAGGTATAACATGGGGGCACTTTCAGGACTTGGAACTGACATGGATAACACCGCAGTGACAGATTCAGGCCATTATATACCCTGCCATAGCCTACAGAATTGAGTGGGAGACAGTATAAACTACAATGGAAACTATAGTCCATGCTTAGTGGTAATACTCCAAAAAGTGTTCATCAATTGCAATGAATGTAACATACTAACGAAAGAAGTTACTAATGTGGGGAAGAGTGGGAGGTGTGGGGAGTGGGGCATATGGGAATCGCCTATATTTTTTATGTAACAATTTATGTAATCTAAGTATCTTTTAAAAATAAATACATATTTTTAAAAAATGAAGAGGTAACAAAATAATTTTATTCTAATTCTTGCTTGTTTATTGCCAAACCCACCTTCCCTCCCTTCTACTCTCCCTCCTTCTCCTCTTCCTCCCTTCTTCCTTCCTTTCTATCCATCAATCTATTTCTAGCGTCTATCATCATCCCATGGGCTCAAAATACAGACTTCTGAGAGATTTAAAACTTTAAATAAGGATTTTCAATCATTGCTTCCCCCAGACACTATCTGTGCCAAATATATGTCCTAAATTCTCTATCACAAATTCCAGGAATGAAGGCGAAGAAGAGAAGTTATCGCCATCATTCAGAAACAGGATGATGAAACCCGAAAAAAAAACCTTGAGGTGATAACCATCTTTCTCATGTGTCCTTGGATTGGTGGCTGTTTGACACCACTGTAGATAGCTTTATCATCTTCAAAGATCATCATGCTCGATCTTAAACCTGGTAGCTAGGTTTAAGTTGTGTTACCTTATAACTCAAGTACTACTTTCATAAAGGTTCAGCCTCTTTGCATGACACTCCAGGCAAATCCATATTTTGACATTTTCAACTGTGCTCCGCACACCATATATTATATTCCTAATTAAATGAGATTACACAAAGTTCTCCCAGCTTGCCTATCATATTCCTATATCCATTTTGACTCTTGCTATTACTTCATTCTCCTCCTTTGAACCCATCTCCTTTCTTAAAATCTTACTTATTCAAGACCTAGTTCAAATGCCTTGATGTCTTCTCAACGGCCCCGATTAAAATGAATCCCTCATGTAGATGCTCACATGCCTTACTATACTTCACTTTTTACATGATATGCCTTATATTTTTATTTATATACAAATTTGTCTCCATCATGATACTAGAAGCTCATACAAATCAACTTAGCCAAAAGTTAGCTAGGTACCTGTGGGCCCTCAGGGCAGAGAGCATGCAGACTGCAGTCTGGATTTTCCTAGTGGCTGTAACATAGCAGTCACTTAGCTGCTGTTGATTGATTTTAATTTTGCTGGTCTGGCCTAGCATAACACAACAGGATATTAACACAGGATTCTTTCTGTACCAATTTTAATCAAAAGACCAGAAGACCAAATCCAAACAACCTGCACCACCAAGTGGGGCTGAGGAGAATTATATTCGGCGGGTAGGGAGAGGGAGCTTGTGATGAAACAATACTGAAAAAAAGTAAGATATAGTGTTTAAAAGGACGTGGAAAAAAAATTTTGAGGCCCTCAGCCAAATGCCCACCTTGAAGGTACAGTACAGTTGAGCTAAAGAGGCCAAGAGAGAATTTCATTGGAGAGAGATTTGCTGAAGTATACTGACTCTTTTCCCCTTCTACCACCACCTTCCACTCTCAGATCAAATGAGAAGAACTTCAAGAGAACAATTAAAATAGCCTAACGTGTGCCACAAGGATTTAGGGAGAAAGAGACTGCCATTAGATCCCAAGTCTGAGAACCTGAAAGGTGAAGAACTGAGCTGGAGCTGCTGCCTGGTGCTAGAGCACAGAGGGTTGGCTGCCCTGGAAACAGCTTACTTCTACAGCACAGTGGGGCAAAAGCGTGTGTTTGCTAAGAACTGCCTTGAAGGAGAGAGTTGGGCTGAGGCTCATTTTAAAAGTGACCTCAACAAGGCAGCTTCACACAAGCCCAGCATGAGATGATCTCAAAAGAAAGTGGGTGGAGGTATAAAGTCAGAAACCCAGCCAGAAGAACAGCATGGGAGGCAGAGCTGGAAGCTCCCAAGAGGAACTATTCAAAACAAAGATCAAATCCACATGGGAGTTAACTTCAAACTCTCCCCAAGCCCAGAGTATATGATTGTCACAGGGCAGCAGTGGCCACCACATCCCCATTAGGAACCAGACACCAGGCTACCAAGCCCAGGCAGTCTTCTAGCCTGAAGCAGGCCCACCTGGGGAGGGGAGAATCTTCAACTTTAAATGAAGTTTGGAGTTTTGACTGTGACACAGGACTAGACATTAATCACTGAAATAAGCCTTTGACCATATTCCACCGGAAAACATGATATATTATCCAAATTATTATCTAAGAAAAGTTATGGCACATACCTGAGATTCCATTCAAGGAGAAAGGTTAAAAAACAATCAAAACATGTTTGAAGGGACAAAGAGGAAAACACAATGTTGCATTATGATTGCACATCAATGCAATATGCTCCCGCATTCATCATGATGGTTAAAATAGTATTGAAGGAGAAAAGTGGAGCATCTACGTATTCTAAGCATTTAGGAGTAAGGAAATTGATGAATTCTGGCTATTCATCTGTAGGGATTTCACTGTTAAGTTTCTGAAACAGGATTTTGAAACATTTATTATAATTCAAGGTACTAAATGGCAAGCAATGCATCTTACATATTCCATTTAGCCATATTAAAATTAAAGTGCTGAGGATTTTCAAATATTTAGTGATAAACGTAATATAAAATCTTGTAAGCAAAGTTTATTCATCCCCCCTCTAAAGAATAGGTAGATGTAAAACTGATTTACAAACCCTGTGCAAGAAAAATTGCTTCATATGCTAGAAAGATTGATACTAAATTGCAGCCCAAAGCAAGAGGTATAAATGGTACAAATACCAAGAAAATCATTTAAAATGTTTTACAAATGTTGAGAATATTTATGTGTATGCTTTGTAAATATCCAAAGTAAACTTTAGGTAGACTTTAGTTTGGTGCAAAAGTGCCTAACACAGGAAATCTAATAAGATGTTTGAAATGCCACCACAGAATTTTTTAATAAACTACATATTTTCAAAGATTCAGCATGGAGATTGACATAGAAATAGAATAATTTTGATATAAGCTAGCAAAAGACTATTAGATAATTCTCCAAGTATAGGAACCAGAAATTTCATGGAAGAAGTAAATTAGTTATTTATATCTTGATAAGGAGTAAGGTAAGAGTGAATAGGCTAAACACAAAGTAAAAAATGAGGTTCTAGCAAACAAACAAAAGAAAACTAAAGATTATGTGACGAAGACAAATCTCTCATTTTCTAAGACGACTCACAGCTTTAAAGCAGTACACAATGCTAGGCACAACCTTGCAGTGACCCTCTAGAGCAGGGGTTCTTAACACCTTTTTTGTTCCACAGACCCCTTTGCCAGTCAGGTGAAAACCACAGACCCCTTACTAAGTCCACACTATTATTTAATACACACTGTATATTATTTAATAAATATATCACACCCGTACCAACACATCCCCACAAGAACAGTGCTTTTTTGAATTTTCAGTTCAGCTCACAGGCCCCCTGAAATCTTTCCACAGACCCCTTGGGGGTCCATGGACCCCTGGTTAAGAATCCCTGCTCTACAGAAAGTTTTTTTAATAAGGCCAGTAGCTATAACTAGGGACTTGTTAAAATGCTTATTCCTGGGCCGCATCCCATACCTGCTGACCCAGAACACCTGACAGCAGGCTCAGGAATATGCATTTTAAATGACAACCCAGCAGATTTTAATGCACAGTAAATTTGATACTAAGAGTCCAAAAAAGAAAGAAAGGATACAACTCTTTTCAATTTGTACAGAAATAAGAAAGAAAAAGTTTCTCCTCAAATTGGCAACCATAACTAGGCCTATGCTAAATACTTTCCACACAGATGAGGAGCCAGGACTCATGTAGCCTATAATTTCTTCAAGATCATACACTAGAAAGTGGCAGAACTGAGATTCAAACAGATGCCATGGCCTCCAATGCCCATGTTTTTCTCCCCACTACATTTTGTTTCATTCTCTTATTCAGAGGTCACGGCTTATTAAAATAAATATTTTCAGTTTGTGGACTCTATTAATATTTTCTATGTGTAAGCAAAATGCAATGATCTATCCGATTTTTCCCTCAAAAATTTCAGACACCAAGGCAACCAGCACACACAGTAGATTGTAGGAAAGGGAGAAAAACTGCATCTAGGAGGCGTGGAGATTTACACATAAAAGCTATCTTTTCAAAGAGACGTCACAAAGAAAAAAAAAATGCTTCTGAAGTACCTTGGAACAGCTTTACATGTCCTATTAGGAGTTTCAATGCAAGAGCGTGAAACCTTCTTGCCGAAGGCCAAGGGAGGGTAACTAATAATTGCTAAATCTTTCCACCTTCTGCATAGACAGCTTTCATTTGAAAGCTAAAAAAGAAACTGTCTAAACATAGCCTCCTTACTAAACTATCTGGAGATAACACAAGAAATTTACATTTCTATCAGTGATTAATTTAATAAATATGTTAGTTGCCCATGATCTTTTTTCATAAATATAGATCTAATTTATTCGTGTTTATCAAATGTTTTTAAAAATGTACAAAGAATTTTAGAGCCTTCTCAAGTTCTCTTCTATCTTGAAAATATTTGGGGAAAATTATTACTTTTTCACTATATTTAATCTGCTTAGCCAAAAATCATGAAAAACAATTTCAATTTGCATTTTAACAAAACTCTTTTCAAATATACTTGCAGGATGGATGGATTCTGACAGCCTATTTGCACTTAGGGCATCAGAAAAGCCACTTGCTGTAAATTTTAAGGCCATTTCCCTGGTTAAAATGAGAGCTCCTTGGTCCCTCCCCTCCCTAGCTGTCAGCAATGTGGTCTTCACCAAGCAAAGTGAAACTAAAATCTGTCAATTAAGGAATGTCTACTCAATTTAATGAACTTTTATTAGGGATTTATATGTTTATTACTGTAGGTAGCTGGTGTAGCTAATATAAAAGAAACATTTGATGGGGGGTCTTTGCCTTCCAGGAGATTTCAATTTAAAAGGCTAATAATATCTCTTAGTAAAAGCTACAACATCAGTAAAGAGATTCCCTAGTTGAGTCAAGGATTTCCATTCACCCTGGCAACATTCTTAGTCTAGGGCACGTTGTAGCTAGATGGCTCCTCACAGGCTGCCCAAGCACTTCTGCTCACACCAAGACCAGTCAAATTGTATTCTTACAGTGAGTTAGTTATACTTGTTTCTCAACTCATGTCAGTTTTGCTCATATTGTGATTAATTACCATAATTTAAATACCATGTGTATTGATTTGAATCCACCAAGAAGCAGGCACCAAAACAGGATTAGACACTCAAAATACATAATGGCATAGGGAGAAGGAGAAGACAGAGTCCTCAAAACAAGGTCTAATAACCTGTGGAAGGAGAGAGGGAAGGAAGAGGATTAGACCGAAAGAGTCTTGAACTGCAGCACAATTCCAAGAAAGATTAACCAGGCTGCTGGGGGGTTCTCAAGCCAAAGTCCCCTGTTAGAGGAGTCCTGCAACTCACTGGAATGGACATGCCTTACTACCCCTTCCATGCCCAGTCACTGGCTGGCAGCAGCCAAGCCCCCAGGAAGCATGGCCTCAGAGTGAAGGTGAATGCAGAGGGGCAGTGGCTGGCGCTGTCAGTCAATTATGCATTCCACAGGAGGAAACCTGAACTGTACATTTTTTTCATGGTCTCTTCAGCATGTAAACTGACACTAATGATAATGGCTGCGGTTTTATGAGCAATTAATGCATAGACAGTGTTTTTCATGCCTTATTTAATTCCCACAACCAAGTTGAGGTAGATATGATTATTATCCCTATATTACAGACAAGGAAACTGAGGCACAGGTAGTTGCCCATGATCAACAGCAAGTGAAAGGCAGAGCTGTAATTTGAATCCAGACATTTTTACTACTTCAAAATTTTGAGCTAAAAAACGGTTATTTTTCTCTAGAAAAATAAAATTACTTTATAGAGACTCAGTAAAACCAAGTTGTGCCATATTAAATGTAATTAACACAACAGAAAAAATATTAGGGGAAAAAATACTAAAACCCTAGAAAGATTCTATAGCCATTCATTCAATAACAGCATGTGAAATACATTGCTCTATGAACAAAATTGACCGAAAAAAAAAAAAAAAAAAAAAAATCACTGCTCCATGGAGCTTACATTCCCCAGGGTATGAAGGGCAGTAATGAAAATGCTATATAGTATATTAGGAGGTGACTGGTATATCAGGGGAAATTAAAACAGGGAAGGCAAGTTAAAAAGTTTGTGGATGGGTGGAGAGAGGAATCAATTTAAATAGGGAGGTCAGGGAAAGCCTCACTGAGGTGATGGTTGAGCAAAGGCTGAAAGTCAGAGAGAGATACCTGGAAGAATGGCATTCAAGGTACAAGGAACAGCAAGAACAAAGGGGCAGAGGTAGTAGTATGCCTGGTATGTTCCATGAACAGCAAGGAGGCAAGTGTAGCTAGAGCCAAGACAGCAAAGGGAGAGTAGCAAGTGATGAGGTCAGAGAGGTGACAAAGGCAGATCATGTAGCACCCTGTAGGCCACTGTGAAGACTTAGCTCTCACTAGGAGTGAGATGGAAGCCACTGGAAGGTCCTGAGCAGAGGAGCAATCTGGCTTACATTATGAACGAATTATTTTGACTGCTTGTAAAAAACAGATTGGTGTTGGGGGTGGTAAAGATGGAAAGAGAAAAACAAGTTCAGAAGGCTGCTGCAGAATCCTGTATGCCTATTCCTTTGCCATCTCCACTCCCAAGACTCAACTTTAAGAATCGAAATGGAAATAATGGAAGGTATGTAAGGGATGTGTGACTCCAATCATTAGTACCATACTTAACGAAATGGCCTTGCTCTTTGTGCCAGTCCTTCACCCGTTTGCTCTCAGATCTATTTCATGGCCTTTACCTTCAGATGGCTGACCCCTGCAAACTAAATTTTTCAGCTTTCATTGGCAGCTGACTTCTGGTTTCATTAGGCTGATAAGAGACACTAGTCTGATTGGAGCACATGAGCAGGGGGGAAGTCCAGGCAGTTCTTCTCCTCTCTCTCTTCTTCATCTCTAGCTGTGGCCCCAAACCCTCCATTGTTCCAGATCTCAATGTGCACCCCCTCCACGGTTGCAGTTACCACTGGGCAGCCCTGGATTCTGCTCTCACCAAGCTCTGCTACTGTTCAGTTTCTACCAGACAGCTCTCCTCCTTGGTTCTGATAATACCAACTCCTCCCTTGTCTCTATAGTGCAAAGGGTAGTAGGAGTTTCCTTTGGTTGGTATCTCTGCATTGCATCACAGTTCCCTGTTTGCTCTTTCAGCTTTTCCAATAACTCTGTAATTAGTTTCCTATACTAAATTCCCTCTACTGAACTACTTGGCAGAGGTTGTTTTCCTGACTAGAGCCTGATATGCCCCTACATAAAGATTCACAAAAAAAATTCACATTTAAATATGGTGCTAAATGAACATCTTAAACGTATGCAAATATCATTTTGATCCATAATATTCATATCAAATCCTTTCAGGGGAACCAGGTAGGAGAAGAGGAGAGATGGGAGAAGAGAGAGAAGGTAAGTGAAGAGGGTAGAGGGGGAATGTCCTATGTGCCACTGTTTCAGTGCTTTGCAAACATTCCCTTATCTGGAGTCCAAAGCAAAACCCCAGAGGCTCCTGGTGCTGCTGAGAGCCTGCTAGAAAACTCCAGGACCATCCTTCTGAGTAGCCTGTTGTAATCATTTAAGACCATTAAGACTCCAGGCCACAGTAATTCCTCTGGCAATGTCCTCAGCTTTGCCAAAAATAAGGACCTTGCTTTCACCTGTCCTGTTCTCATAGCCTTTAACAATTAAAAAGTCAGAGGGGGGCAGTGGATGTAGCTCAAGTGGCTGAGCGCCTGCTTCTCATGTATGAGGTCCTGGGTTCAATCCCCACTACCTCCAAGAAAAAAAATAAAAAGTCAGAGGGGAGGAACAGTATGAACAGAAAAGTCAGAGAGGAACTTCAGCCATTAAAGAGTCAAGACAAAGATACCAGCCACTTCACTACAGAATATCAACAAACAAGACAGCACAGATGATTCTGCTTAGATGTTCCAGGACAGGGTACACTGCACACATGCAAGGACAGTGAGCAAGTTCCATGAGTAACCTTGGGGTTAATGCTTATTGCTGTTGCCAATAAATAGTATCCATAAACAATGATAGAAAATTTAGTTTCAAATACATACCAAGAGCAAGAAGACCTATAAAAAAGCACTTATGGTTATATTGTGTTGCATAAGTGTTTGGTATAAAGGGAATACTATCCTGACCCCAAAAAGATAGATATCCCAGGAAGACAGTGACTTGAAAACACTGCTTCAGCACTACAGCTGCCAGAGACCACTTAGTTTAATTCACAAAGAAATCGTATCCTTGAAAATCACAGTATAAAGGCACATCACTATATTTGCATTGTCTAAAAAAATTGTTCACTGACTTGTTATAAATGAAAAAATAACCCATACAAAAATAACCTATAGAAAGGCTTCAACTTACTTAAAAGCCTTTCAGATGGACTCTGAAAGGATTTTTAGGTGGACTTTTTGATCCCCAGCTGCTGGAACACTGATAGGGAGAATAAGCAAGGCACTAGAGAAATGGCTCTGGAAGAATCATTTCCTTAGTAATATTAGTTGTATTCCTTAGTAGTATTCTGACTTGTATTTGGTTCTTCCAATATCAAAATCATGGAGAAGAAGAAAGGAAGGGAGCAATCATTGGGAGTTGGAGTTACTTTACATACATTATTTATATAATGCTCATTGTAATCTATTCCTCAGGGGGAAAAAGGTATTGGGGGGGGGCTGGAAAACTTGGCTGTTGTCATATTTTTAGTAAACTGCAGAATGAAATTCAAATCCCAACCTCTCATTCATGAGGACACTCTCATTCACAGTATTAGCACACACTAGAAAATTGTGAGATCAACTAATGAAATAATTGCAACTTGGAGCAGAATGATGGGATGTCATGGGTAGTGACATGTGGCTGGAAATTTCAGGGTGTGGTCTTGATACAATAAAGTGACATGAAACCTAATAAATGGAATTTAGGAAACAAAAGAAGCCATGGAAGTATGAGGAAAACTCTAGAGAGTTTCATTTTATGAACAAGAATTTGAAGTGCTTTAAATACAAGACTTGAATTTGAAGAATACAGAACACATCCACCTCTATCTTTCAAGCCCTAACAATTTCTTCTGATATCTAGGCACTATTTTCTGCTGCATAAACATCTTCTCCAAGAACATGTCCAGAATTGAATTCATCTGCCCCCTTGTTGGCATACTGTCAATGGCTTAACTCCCAATCCAAATCTCCTCTCCTCTGATTTACTCTAGTATAGAAAACTAGTAAGCAAAATACTAACATTCCTAGACTTCCTAACAGATAAGTTTGTAGAATGAAGTTGAGGTATACGTATGTGTGGATGGAGGGTGTGATTTCTAGAATAAAGTCCCTCCTGGATAGAGTCCATGGTTCATTCTCTTTTCTTTTACCTGGAACATAGCAACTACCTGCTAGTAGTTGCAACTGTGAAGGCAAAAGCCTCCTGCTAGGAATAGAGGAGCAGGAAAACAGAAGTAATCAGCTTCATGATGGCATCACTGAGCCACCAGACCAGTCCTTGAGTTCTTATAAAGTAAGGTAAATACAGCTCAGTTGTTTAAGCTATGATTAGGCAGGCTTTCTGTTAAGAGCCAACAGAATCCTCCCTGGAATACCCCCAAATCTTACATCTTCTGTGTTTCCCATCTTGGTAATGGTATCTCTATCCCTCTCTTAGCACTAGCAACACCCTAAGAACAGTCTCCAAATCCTCCTCATTCCTATCAGTCCCTGGTTACTTCTCATTGAGTTTCCTAAACACCTCCTACAACCTTTTTCACTCCTCCATTTTCACTGTCACTACCTTCATTCATGCTCTTATTCCCTAGGTTACTGAACTGTCACCAAACTCCTCTCCCAACCACCCCCCTCCAAAGTCAGGACAGATCAGTCTTCCTGAACACACGTCCCTTATCTACTTAACAGACCTTGGCAGACACACCAGCATGAAGTCTGAGCTCTCAGCTTGCCTCACAAGAGCTTTCTCAAGTAATAGGCCCAAAGATAACTAATAAGCATGTGAAAAGTGGGCATTTAAAACTAATATGGGAAAAACAAATAAATATAAAGTAAAATAAGATAACATTTGTGTTAGACATACAAAGACGTCGAACAAAATCTTTATGGAGTATATTATGCACTATATAAGGTTTTGTTAGTAAATAATCCAATTTTTACAAAGACAAATTTAAAATAATATTCAAAGTTGTCAAGGCTGCAGTAAGAAGCGGATTCTTACAAACTAGTCATAGGAGTACTCGTGGTTCTAGAAAATTATGCAATACATATTACAAGCCTAAAAATGTGCACATTCTTTAACTTGGTTATTCCCAGACTAGAAATATTGTGAAATCCACCACAACCGCCTCCCATAAACTATATTAAAATGTTCACCATGACATGAATTTAAGTAAATTATGATATGTGTATGAGGGAAGAGTGTACAACCATTAAAAAATATTCAGGATATAATGCTAGACAGGAAAAAAAAAAAGATATAAAATTAGGTTTACAGCCTGATCAGGAGAAAACTGTCATGGAAACAATGACAATAAGTATGTGTTGCTCAGTAATCCCACTATCGCAGGTTAGATTATTAGTGTTTTGCCCTCTCTTACTCTATATGTTTCTCTACTTTCCATATATTTTTACTATGAACATATGCTATTTCTATAATCAGAAGAAAATACATAAGACCACTCTGAATAAGAGTGAACAAGAACGAAAGAAAAGATAATAAGTTAAAGAGAGACTCCGGTTGAACTCTTTGTTTAATGATGATAACATTTGATAGCCAGAGTCAATCTGGGGAAGGGAGCGGGAAGCTCTGCCTTCAGAAGCTCTAAGGGCAGGCACACAATCTAGACCAATATCCTCCTTAGCCCTTAGACAGACTCTATTATGGCTTATGAGAATTCAGAATTCCAGTTATGAGGTCCTGACATTTTAAGATTTTCCTATTCAAACAGTTTACAATCCAAACTAACTCCCTTTATAAAACCACTGTTGAAGATCATGAAACTACTCAAGCCATCTTATGACAGTCTTTAACCATATGTGGGAATGCTATAGGGACATAAGATTTGTCCTACAATATAATCACTCCTGAGTTCAGTGTAATCTAATAAAACAATTTTAAATAAGAATGCTTATGGCAGAAACAGAGTGGTTCTTATTTTGCAAAAAAGAAGAGTAAACACCTGAGGCAAAGATCCAAGGCTTGGACACAGAGAGATCTGAGTTCGAATTCAAACACCACCACTTACAAACTGTATGACCTCGGACAGATTGTTTACATTCTCTCAGCAAGTCCAAAAATAGAAAGAGAATGAGCTCAAACTTCTAAGACTTAAAAATGTCACTTAACTCTTCTCATTTCTTTAAAAGCCATATGTATTTTACACTTGCTTTTTAATTTTCACACACTGAAGAATGACATTGCAAAAACTGGTAAACATTAAAATTTCAAGCACATTATGTATAGTTGACATTTTAAACTACATATTTTCATGATGGCATTGAGAATATTCTGCTATCTCTGAACAGCAATCTGTAATTCCAAAATTAATCAAAACATTAAGGGCCTAGTAAGGTCCCTGGTGAGAAAAACCTAAGCAAAAAAAAAAAGTGTAGAATTTAAGCAAATACGGCCTTTAATGAGAATAAGAAGACATGCATCATAAAAAGTTAAGATGTTCTCATTGTCACACACCTCACTATTGGGGGAAAAAAACACAGATGGTATTACCTACTGAAACCATTATATATTGATATGGTCAGGGAGCAGGGCCCACAGGCCATGTGCTATAAAGAGAGTCAGGGAACTTCTGCCAAAAATTTTCTAATGGAATTGAGTCTGCTCCCTGACTCAATTCCTAGCACATACCTCACAAATTGCTTTTTAGAATATAATCCTGATTCCCTACCCTGCCTTATTGGTTTACTAATAAAATTGCTTAAAAGTTTTGGCTCGGGGGACGGATGTGGCTCAAATGGTTGGGCGTCCCTCTCCCATATGGAGGGACCTGGGTACGATCCCCGGGACCTCCCCTTTAAAAAAAAAGGGGGGGGGGGTTGGCTAAATGAAAGTTTGCACTTTTTACATTAAAGTAAAATTTTTCTAAAATTTCATATAAGATTTTTTTAATTGATTTTTTAAAGATTTATTTTTATTTATTTATTTATCCCCTCCTTGCTGCTTGTGCTTGCTGTGTCCATTTGCTGTGCGTTTTTCTGTGTCTGCTTGTCTCCTTTGTTGCATCATCTTGCTGTGTCAGCTCATCGTCCCTCATGGGCCATCAGCTCACCACGCCACGCGGGCCCGCTTGCCTTCACCAGGAGGCCCCGGGAATCGCGCCCGGGGCCTCCCATAAGGTAAAGAGGAGCCCAACCAATTGAGCCACAGCCACTTCCCTTCATATATGACTGATTAAACATAAGTCATATATACATCTATCAAAAATAGTTTGATAATTAGTTACAAACTTTTGTGTTTTTATTCTTACCTTTAATAACATATATAATATCTGGTCAATGCCTATAGTCAAAAACAGAATTCTGAATGAATGTCAAGTTTCTTTCAAATTTCTTTCTCTAATCAGATATTTCTTAGCCAAATGTTAATATTTCTTCATATTAAGGTCATTTTAAAATCTATGAGCCTTTTTCCAGTTTATAGCCACATTAATACTCAGAGGAGTCAAATATAAAATCACTAAGTGGCACAGAAGATTGAAACATAAGAAAAACAGGGAATATTTTAATTACACATATAATGTGAATACACTGTAATAATGTTCTTTGATTCTCCAAAGAAAACTTACATTACCCTGTGTCTCTAAAGTAAAGCAAGAGGCAGGTGAAGATAAATAGTTGTTTAAAAGCAACCAATCTGTAGAGCATGATGAGAAAATTCATGAAAAATAGAACTTTCTGGGATTTATAAGTATACAAATAAAGACAATAGGACAATAGGATGACTTCAAGTAGCCATCTCACACCAAAGAAAAGCAAACACCGCCCTTTACCTTCCAGCCCTTGCCCATTCCAAATTCACAAAAAATAAGAAAATTTCCAAGAGTTAAGTGACAAGCTCCTATCTCCAGATTGAATGTAACCAGATGCCCAGCACCATTCTTTTTTAAAACAAAAATTACTCCTAAAAGGATTACTGTCACATTTTAGAACCCACAAGGATAAAAAACAACATGAAAAGCATTTGAGATGCAGTAAAAAATGAATGACTTAAAGACGCCTGATACCAGCAACACTGGAAGATTGTGGAGCAAACCTTCAGAGCTCTGAGAGAGGAAGATTTCAACCCAGAATTCTAGGCCTTGTCAAATTCCCCATCAAAATAAAGAAAACTTCAGAACTACAAGGAATCAGAAATTTTAACACTCTTTTTTAGGAAGTTACTTATGGAAAGGTTCAATAAAAATAAGGGAGCCAGAAAACAGTGGCTCCAACTCCAAAGAACAATGAAGAGAGAATGGCAACTCATCCTGCTGTGCCAATGCCAGATCAGATTAGAGCAATCTGGAAGAAGGCTGCAGGAGGACTTGTCCTTTGGAGACAAGGACTGTCCTTTGGAGCAGTGAGAGTCAAGCCTAACCATTTGCCCTCCAGATCCACCCTCCCCTGTCCTCTACCCTTTGCTGTGCCTTGGGAAGTAAATTTTGATGAACCACAACACCCAGTCATCTTCCCCTTCAGCTTCCCTTTGGGTTCTCCATTTGGTGACACACCAGCACAAAATCCGAGAGGAAAAAGAAAGACAGGAAGTTTTGTTAACCTCCCCTCCCCCGCCATGTTCTCTTTCTGCCACTCACTGTTTGACAATGACTGCGTTCTTCAACTGGACACCACAGCTTCTGTCAGACAGCCCCTCTCCCATGGCTCCAGCTCCAGCCTGGTTGAGGTCACAGCTCCTTCTATTTGCCCAGGTAGGCCTTGGAGTAGTGAGGGCTTCCCTCCTCAGCTAATCCCTGAATATTTCACCATCCCTTATAGTTTCCTTTATTCCTGCCCAACCCTCTCTAACTTGTGAACTGTCCCTTGGAGAGTGACAGCTATTTCCTGCTGGGCCCTAATTGATAAATCCCCTTTAATTAAAAAAAATAAAAGGGGGGAGAGGACTCTTTTGCCAACCAGAACTGAAATTTATAGCTAGATTTTTATCTCCACAATTTCACATAAAAAATAGTTAATTAAAAATATCCTAACTAGAATCAAAATAAGCAACAAAATAAATAATAAAAATAATTGAAATAACATTTCAGGATTTAAATGCTTAGGCATAACTGGTCAGGAAGACAAAGTAGATGTATGCACCCACCTGTAAGTAAGACATCTCAATTTAAGATGTTAGGCAACATTTAACTTAATATTGTCAACACTATTCTTTATTCTTGACATTTTAAAATAAGAATTAAATGGTTTTTGCATATTGAAGGGGAATGTGACACAAGCCTGCTCTACTGGTGATGCAAATACCACAAGCATCACTGCTGTTGGTAACATTATTTTCCAAAATGGTGAGCAATTCATGGGAAAGTTCCTAACAAAATAATGTTCAGTCTTCCCTCAATTTACCCAGGAGTTGTCTGCATTTCTAGAAAGATCATTGTATTTTAAAACCATACAAAAGAAACTTTGCATTTTATAAAGATTTATGTTCTGGCCTCAAATTATCATAAACAGGTTTTTACCTACATAAATGTTGAACAGGGCACTCAAACGTCATGTAGGATGAAGGATAATTCTTCATATGTACTTCAGGATTTCTAGAATCTCTGGACCCCACCCACTAAATACCAGTAGTAACTCTCATTCATTGAGAAAATCAAAAACATCCCCACAAATTTCCAAAATGTCAGCTAGGGAGCAGTACCATCCCCATGGAGAACTACTGATTTACAATTTGGAACAACTTAAGGAGGCAGTGAAGAAAAAAAAACAAGTTAAAACTCCAAGAAAAATTTAAAAGTCTTACAAGAAAAGAAATGCAAACAAAGCAGACTATGCAGTTATACACTGAAAAGTAGCTAGAAAGTCTTGATGGTGTAAATTCTGTTAAGTAATTTTCAATCTGCAGAATCAACTACTAAACAAAGTGCAGAGATCTTAATGATGGTTACAGAAGTTAACATAAATCATCAACCTCGGAAGGGCATCTTTCTCCACTGTAAAAAAAGTCTGAATGGCAATGGTTTTGTACTCATCCATGTCTGAGCCAGCCAGTACCTCTGACATTCTCTTCGTATTTTCCTCATAGTGACAAGATGACTGCTACAGCTACAGACATCATGGGGGTGGGGAGGAAGGGAGGGAAGGAAGGAAAGGAATAATGCTAATAATGTCTGTCTCCTGTCTCTAAATCAGGGCTTATGTCTCATGGCCACTCTTGGCTGCAAGGGAATCTAGGAAAGCAAGTATCTCACCTAGGCTGAGAACATTCTAGGAAGGAAAAAATGAGAAATGAATATTAAGTAGGCAATTTTTTTATCAACAACAAGAGTCTAGACATGATGCCTATAGATGCAGGAACAAGAAATAAAGGGTGAGTATATTATTTAAATTACAAAGTCAATTGTAGTTAGCACATGGGTTTAAAAGAGAGTTGCTATAACAAAGATCTAAAATTAATTAACTTAAATAAGCTTAAACACAATAAAAATTCACTTCTCTCTCACAGAAGTCTGAGGTGGTGTGGCCACTCTCCTATGCAAACTTGTTCCTTCTAGGTTCCTTCTAATTTGTTGCTTTATTTTTCTCAGCAAGCAGCTACCATGTCCTGGCTCAAAGGGCTGTTCTAACTCTTGCCATGCCCACCACACTGACATTCCAGCCAGTAGAAGGTGAAAGAGAACAGGGAATACACATTCCTCCCCTTCAAGGCATTTCACATATGCTTTGTACACACAATTCTATTCATACTCATTAGTCTGAACATAATCTTTTAGCTATATATATACAACTGCAAGAGAAGCTGGGACAAATTTCAGCTACTCCTTTTTCCCCAGCCAGCTACTGACACATCTTTGGGGCAACAATTTTTAAGCCTCATATTTGCTCCTATTCTGGCACAATTCACTTTCCGTTCTCCTCAGAGAAATCTCAGCTGTTGCTGGCCTATCTTCCTTAGTCCTGTAAAAACAGAGGCATTGACTTGGCAATTCCTCATGAAGACTGATGGTCTCACGGAATCCAGTTCTATTCTCATGTGGGAGAAATAAAGTTGGCATCTCCAGTGATATAAGACCCAAACAGTCTATCGACAATCATTGTCTACAAAATGGTGGAGAGGGGAAGCTAGAACATGGGATCTTCAACTGGGCAGCCATGTACACAACTAAAATTTCTATAGCTGTGTAGGAAGGGGAGAACATGTTGGAAATCAACTAGAAGTAACCTATAATGGTAAATAACCACAATCCAAGTAGAGGAAAGGGGAGCTGGGTACTTATGGGAGTGAGCTAAAGTCCCCTCACTACCCCCACCTTTGTAGAAAATAATGGCTAAAGTCTGAAATGGATGAATGAAGAAAAAGTAGGGTAGACATTTCATTTTAATTTATGAAGTATTTGTAAGAAGAAATAAAAACATTAATAATTGAGAGTTAAAAGGGTTTCTCTATGGAAAAGCACTGACAATGGGGAAGAGAGGGGCAGGGACTCTTGACTTTTGTTTTTTATTATAAGATCTGCAAGTCTTGGCTTTTAGCCACAAGAATGCATTCTTTTAACAAAATTGCTTAAAATATTTTCAGTAATTTTATAGTCTCAAAAGAGCATGGTTTTACCCTATTGCCCATAATAATAAATTTATGATCTTAAATAACATTGAGTAAATACCTTTTGTCTATCTTCCACATTATCTGGTGCCACCCTTTTCAAGTCTGAACAACTGCCACAGCCTCCTAACTCATCTCCCTGCTTCCACTCTTGCCTGCTACAGTTCATTCTCAAGGCTGCCACACTGCACAACTCCAAGGGGATGCTGTTCACATGTATTCCAGGTAAATGATATCCCTGGAGTTGTACAATGTAGTGGCTATTCTACTCTTCGGATAAGACAGAGCTCTTTTAAAATTCTTAACCAGATCACTTTCTGAACCTGCTCAAAACCTTCCAATAGCTTCCCGTTACACTTGAAATAAATTCTGAGCATCTTAGACCATGGCCAAAAGATCTTTCATAACCTAGGCCCTGCTTGCCTCCTCAGCTCAGTTCTTCTCACTCTCCCCTAGCCATTCTTCTCCTACCACCCTGCACCTCTTTGCTGCTTTTCATAACAAAAGTTCATTTAATTTCTACCTCTAGGCTTTTTGCATTTGCTGTTAAGGCCATTTGAGATGCTCTTCTCCCACCCCACTCCACCTCCCATTTCACAGGGTTCAGTCCTTCACTTAATTCAAGTTCTTCTCAGCAGCTCTCTACTCCTCTGAGAGGCTTTCCTTGACCACCCTATCAGAAATTACTCACACCAAACCCCCACAGTCACAAACTATCCCTTAGTCTGCATGTATACACATATGTGAATTGATCATCTCTATTACAATATAAGCTCATGAGAGCTGTCCTGTACACATCTATACCTCCAGTGCCTACAATAGTGCCTGGCACGGAATATCTATTCAAATATTGCCTCAATATTTTTGACTAAATGCAATATGCTTTATAGCATGAAACATTTTCTTCTGAGAACACAAAGGGAATTCTTTAAAGATCTGCTCATGCCAATCACTGGGCTAGTGCTATGTAGAAACTATTTTTTCTTATATATATTTTTTTATTAGTGAAGTTGTAAGTTTATAGAAATATCATGCAGAAAATACAGAGTCCCCATATATCCTCCTTCACACACAGTTTTCCCTGTTATTAACACTTTGCATTAGGTGGTACCTTTGCTACAGCTGATGAAACAATATTATTATACTTATACTATTAACTATTGTCCATAGTTTATAAATTAGGGCTCATGGTTAGTATTGTACATTCCTATTAATTTTTATTTTTATTCTAGTAATATATTACCTAAAACTCCCCTTTTAACTACATTCAAATGTCTAATTTAGTAGTGTTAATTACATTCACGACGTGCTATCATCACTAGCAGCCATTACCAAAACTTTTCATTCACATTCAAAATGAAAAACACCCAATAAGCACTCAATTAATGTCAAGGATTAGCTATTTGTAGTACAGTTAGTGACCTGTGTTTCAACTGTACATTTGAAACTTATCATAAGTTTTTATTCATTTCTATAAAACAAAAGCAAAATAAATATATGTGCATATACATATATATTTATATTTATATAGTTTCCTCATAAAAGTCTATACAAAGAACAGCACTGCTGAAACTTAACTCTTGGGTGGCAAAGCAATCAAGTAATAATCCAAGCTGTTCATCAGCTAATGTAAGAAAGGCTGAATCCAGCATATATACAGTTTAGGAATGTCAATGAAAAAGTGGATTGTACGAAATTAAACCTACAATGAGCTGCTTGTGTCACCAATGTTGAGGTCATCTCCACATTGCTAAATTCAATTAACATTTTTCAATCCTCATCTTACTTGACCTTTCAGTAGCACCTGACATTGTTTTTTTTTTACTTCCTCTATTAAATAGCTCTTCCCTTAGTTTCTGTGACACAGACCTATCCCGGTTTTCTTCTTATACTTCTGGCTTTTCTTTCTCTATTTCCTTTGCCTTTTCTCCTGTCTTTTTAATCCTGAAGTTCTTTAAGGCTAAGTCATTAAAAAATTTCTATCTGTTGGTTTAGATAGTCTTTCCGTAGGCCATCTCAACTCAAGACCAAACGCTGTAGTTACTGTCCATATGACAACTCTCAAATTTGCCTCCTATGCCCAAATCTCTCCCCAAAGTTCCACACAATTATTTATATCTGCCTGTTTGAAGGGCCATAAATTCAACTTCTCACCTATTAGATTCCAGGTTCTGTGTTGGATTAAATTGGTTATCCCCACATAACTTATCTCTTAACTATATGTAGGAGGGTAAAAAATAAAATAAAATAAAATAAGAAGAGAAAAATAAGGTCTAACACTCAGGATTCTATGACATGGTGATCAAACTTTCTCTATGCAAATTCTCTGTTATTGTATACTTCAATAACATAAATTCAATTTTTCATAATTATTTCGACATTTTGTCTTCCATTTGTGTCATCTCAGCTGTACTGTTCTAAAACCATGATCTTCAAACTCATTCTAGGCCAAGAACCATTTCTTTATTCAAAGAAAGCCTTATTATATATGACTATTATATAAAACTTATAAAAGCAGAGTAGATATAGTTGAAGCAAGAATGGAAGAATGAAAATGGGTTCCAACTCAATCTCTCTACTTGCCACTGCTCCAGAACATATATAATCCCATTGGCTAAGAAAACCAGCACTTCATAAAAATGTAGGCTGGTGTCAGCCTGTTATATTTCAGAATTGTTTCTGTTAATATTCAGTGATATGTAAGCCTTTCTGGCTGAAATGGTAGCTTCAGTTTTAGATATCTTTCTATAGAATCAAATTAAGATATAATCCTGATATCTAAATAAAATTTGAAATATATTTCCCTAAATTTGTTAAAGTAGTAAGAATATAGGTTTTCACATTAGTGGAATTTATTTTTTCCCATATTTCAATAAAAATATTCAGTCCATAAAAATCCAAAAAAAAAAAAATGGTAACAATACTGTAGACTAAAGATAAAATTCTAATCCAATTTCCAGAGGAATGTCTGCTAACTTAAAAATCCATGAGGAAAACTGGAGACATGTCTCTTAAAACTCATGTCCTTTGAGTCAAAACAGTGAAACAATGCAGAAGGCAGAGGAAGATTTATGCCATGCCACTTTCCTTGTCCCTTGCTCTGGGATGGGAGAGCTGAAATGCTCTTAAAAGAATGATTTTTGGAAAAAAGAAAACCACCACACCTGGCAGGTTCTTTTTGCAATATATGCATATATTTAAAAAGTAGACTCCATATACCAAAAGACAGAAAACAAAATAACAAAAGTAAAAACTGGATAAAATGCAAAATAGAATAAGATTAATCATATCAGTTATTACTAATAAAATATTTCAAACTCTCTTATTAAAGACTGAAAAATGGTTGTTTAAAATAGTGTTTCTCAATACAACATACCAGAAATAAAGTGTGTGTGTATAATACCAAACATATATATATTTATGTGTATATGTGGGTAGGTCTATAAGTATGTATATTATTATGTGTTATGGATATTTATAACTATCTCTGATGAATTCTCTCAAAAGCAAATTGTTTCAATGTTAAAATTCAAAAAGTAGAAATCCTGTACAAAACACAGACTAAATGGATCAAAGGAAATTATTTTTCACTCATTATAGTTATGAATTGACATATTCCTAAGAATTTGGCTTTAAAACCTATGAATCATATACTGATAGAAATGGAAGATAAATTAAAAACACAATTACAGTAGGATAATTTAGTCAGTAACAGATCAAGAAGGCAAGGATTGCTACAACAATGCTAATTATTAGATATATAGCAAAGTTTAATTCCAAAATCAGAAAATGTACTCATTTGTGATAAAAATGTAATAAAACTAATTATATACTATAAATGTGAAACACATTCTCTGTCAACATAATAAAATTAGAAATCTGTTACTAAAGAGAAAAGAACTCCTTCAAAATATGAAAAATTTAAATTACTCTTCTGATTAACTATTTAAATGCTAGAAGAAGGAAAAGAATAAAATCTGAAATAGATTATTTAGAAGAAATTAGAAATAAGTTTCATAATGTAACTTATGCCAAACTGTACCTAGAGGCAAATTCATAGCTTTATACAACTTCATTATCTAATAAAAGCAGAAAATAACTTAAGCATCCTAAGCAATAAAACATATTAAAAAAAAACACTCCCTTATTCCTCCCCTCCTCTCAGCCTCCTTTAAAAATTCCCTAAGAGGATCAAGAAGAAATGAATAAAATAGAGAAACTGTTGATTTACAAAACAATATAACTGATAGATAAATTTAAAGTGTGTATTTGTAAAAACAAGAGTATCTGGCAAATATAACAAATATTTTTTAAAGGGAGGATAAAATCTGAAATAAAGTAGGATTAACTAACTCTAACATAAAAGACATTGAGAAAATAAGTGTGATGGTTAGGCTAATGTGTCAATTCAGTCAGGTAATTGTGTCCAGGTGTTAGGCCCAGCAAGCACTGGGCTAATTGTAATACAAGAGCATTTATGGACTTCGATCACCAGTGAGTTTACTGCATGGATGGCTGATTACATCTGCATTAATCAGGGAGATTGCATCAGCAATGGGTGATGCTTTTATCCAATCAGTTGAATGCCTTAAAAGGGGAAGTGATTTCAACATTCAGAGAGAATATCCCAGCTGTCTTTGGACAGCCAACTTCTCCCAGAAACTCATCAGGGACCTTTCAGCAGAATTTCATCAGAGACCTGGCTTGCAGCCTGCCTGCAGAACCTGGACTTGTGTATCCCCACGGTCATGTGAGAGACTCTTATAAAATCTCATATTATTGACAGATATCTCCTGTTAATTCTATTTCCCAAGAGAACCCTGACTAATACAACAAGTGAAAAATTTGTTCTACACTATAACAATAGATCTGGAAATCCAGAAATGGCCAATTTTCTGAAATCATGTAGTTATCATATTTGAATCTGGAATAAGGATAAAATGTAAAAATTCATGATGAAAGAAAGAAAGAAAATATCTAAAATAGGTTCTAGACGTAGATAAATTCCGAAATGAATTCTTTTAAAAGTCTCAATATCAGATACTTTACAACAACAAAAACTATACCAGATCACAAAAGTAAAATGTTTCTCACATAACTCCACTTTTTTTTATCACCAATACCTGTGACTATGATGGTTCAAAACAGAATGTGATAGAGCACTTATGAATATAGGTGCATAAATCAAAAATTAAAAGCATAGGGAACTCAAATCTAGAGGTATAAAAAGCACTACCAAAAATGGGTAGGAATTACCCTGGAAATGTAAATATGATTTTATAATTTAATGCCACCTCAATAAAAGAAAACTTAGCGGCATTGTTCACCATTGCCAAAAGTTGGAATCAGCCCCGGTGCCCATCAACAGACGAATGGATAAGCAAAATGTGGTACATACATACAATGGAATATTACTCAGCTGTAAGAAGGAACAAAGTGCTAACACATGGAATAACGTGGATGAATCTTGAAGACCTTATGTTGAGTGAAGCAAGCCAGGCACTGAAGGATGAACAGTATATGACCTCACTGATCTGAACTGAGGAAAGTGAGCAGTCTCTGAGAACCATTGTCTGAAAGATAGGTTAACAAAGGAGAGTAAGAGAAGAGCAGGCTTTGAGCCATCACCCATATGGACATAATCTATGGTAAAGGGATAGAGTGTGGTTGCATGTTGGGGGATGGGGCAGATGAGTGGTGGTGTTCCTGGGTTTGGTGGTGCAGCACTGGGGGGTGGGTGGATTAGGAAGGGCTGGTTCAAATCCCCAGGGCATGTAACCGTGAATCTTGACATTCCATGGGTTGGGAGAGGGGGGTATCATGGGCCCTGGGGGGCTGGGGAGAAGGGAACAGTCAAGATCTAATGGGTTGTTTGGTGGTCATGGGGAAGGTTTTTCATTACCTTACAGTAATGGACACAGGACATGGTAAATATCATCAAAATTATTAAACTGTATCATCTAAATTGTAAACTATACTGTAAATCACTGACAATGTTTAGATGCTATATTTTGCTATCTGCATAACAGTTATAACAATGCTAATATAAAAAAAAAAGGGGGGTGGAGTTAATATGGGGAGGGGAAGGGGGGTGGTTTGGTATCTGGGAGTCTCTGGCACTCCGTGTATGACTGCTGTGACCTAAAACTTCTTTGAAAATTAAATGAAAAATTGGGAGACAATGGGGATTGAGAGGAGGAAGGTGTCATGGCACACCAGACATGCAATAACACAGTGATAAAGGGAAGGAAAAAAGGGAAAAAAGAAAAGAGAAAGGAAAAAAAAAATGAATATATATATATATATTTTTTAAAGGCATTTCCTTTGCTTTTTTGCCCATTTTTTGAATGTCCCAATCCACTAATTATATTTTATTTTGTTTTGTTCTTTATTTTTTTTCCCTTCTCTCTCTTTTTTTTTTTTTCCCCCTGAGTTTCCTTATGTTTGTCTCTTGCATGTAAGCTTATCACACTTGTTTCTTTTTCCTAGTAAGTGTATTTGATTATTTTATGGACTAAATGTTCATGGAGGATTTGGATCACAGAAGGGTTACAATGAGTACTGCGGGGGATTATTGGGGGGGGTGTCTGGGGGGGTTTCGTGGGGATTGGTTCATCCGAATATACATGAAAGATATACAAAATCATTCAAAGGATCGGGGGATGGGGCATGGTCACGATGGGTGGATAATCACACAATAAATGAGGGAATCTGAATTCCTAGCCTGGAGAGCTCTGCCACAGTCTCCAAGGGAGCAGCAATAGTCCTCTGAGTGTAGGGACAGTGCCTGTCAAAATAGGATGACCCACTGATGTGTTTTTTTTATTGATGACTACCCTTGTGAGTCTTTGCTCTTGTAAATGAGACTTAGCCTGCAGTTGTGGGGTACCTAAGGGTTTCCACCCGAGAGCCTCCTTGTTGCTCAAATGTGGCCTCTCTCTAAGCCAAACTCAGCATATGATTGCGTTACCTTCCCCCCAACGTGGGACATGACTCCCGGGGATGAGCCTCCCTGGCAACAAGGGATTAATACCAAGTGCCAACTGGCAACACAAGTGGAAAAAGACCTTGAATAAAAGGGGGAAATGGTAAAGACAAATGAGTTCAAGTGGCTAAGAGACTTCAAAGAGAGTCGGGAGGTCATCCCAGAGGTAACTCTTACGCACACCTCAGTAGGAGCTCATAGAACATCTAAGTGCCTATCACCCCACTCAGTGGGATTCCTGAGAGCTCCGGAGACACCCTGGTCCTATATAAGGGGGGATAGCCCCAGAGACTGATGCCTTATCAGTGGGTTCTATTTTGGAATCTGTGCTCCTGAGAGCGACAGAATTAGACTCAAATAAGTCCTCCCTGCACATGGTTCACCAGTCCCTTCTATTCAAACCTATATGTGATGCTGGAGTTTTTAGGTATACTTCCAGAGACTGGAGCCTCCCACCTACCTATGTGCCAGGTGTGCATGAAATCTCGGTGGAGCTGCAACTCCTACCCTACAGCTCAATGGACTCATCCAAGTCACCTGTTCTCTGAATTTTAAGACATGAAGAGATTCATGTAATAACAATACAATCAGGATACAGAAGAGTTCCAACATCTCAAAAGTCTCCCTCATGCTGCCACTTTGTTACCCTTCCCCCACCCATAACTCCTGACAACCACTGATGTAATCTCTGTCCTTATAGTCTTGCCTTTTTCAGAATGTCAGAATGTCATATCAATGACATAAAACAGTATATAGCCTATCCAGCCTGACTTCTTTCATGCAGCATGTCTTTAAGAATGATCTAAGCCATTGCATGTATCAATAGTTCTTTCAATTGCTGAGCAGTATCCCGCGGTCTGGATTATCTGTTTGTTTAATCATTTGTATATTGTAGGATATTTTGTTTCTTTCCATGTTTTTGGTAATTTTGAATAAAGCTTCCATAACTTAAAAAAAAAAAAAATTTAAAAAAAAAAAAAGAAAAGAAAACTTAGGCAATCAACTCAATTGATATGAGAAAGGAATTTAATAAAATTCAACCTTCATTTCTTGGTATTTTCATCAGCTTAACGTAATAAAAATAAAATATTTAAATAAAGAATATCTATCCTGAAATATCAAGCAAAAATATATTTACTGGTAAAGTACCAAAAGCATTCCCATCAAAATGTGGAACAAGACAAGATTACAAACACTCTTCTGCACATTCTAACAAGTACAGTGATAGGTGAAACAACAGAGGTACAGTTACTAGATAGGATCAGAAAAAAGTCAGCAGCAGCAGCAGAAAATCTAGAAGGATCAGGTGAATGAGTACTAAAATCATCAACAGTGTGCATTAATAAGACCAGTGATAACATTTTTTAAAAAATCAAAAATTGTTTCTTATTTACCAATGAGAAGGAAATAGAAAGAAATAAGTCACAATAAGAACAGAAAGTATAAAATACTTAAAAATAACCTTGATTATAAATTTAAGGAGTCTATAAAATGAAAATTACAAAACATCTCAAAAACACAAATAAGCTTTACTAAATGAAGAGATATGCCTATATTTCAAGATTGAATAGAGTAAAAAATCATTTTTCCCAAATACCCTTAATTAAATCTCCAATTAACAGCCTCTAATTTAGAGCACATGCATACAGTAGGCTCCCTACTAAGCACTTTACATGCATCATCTCATTAAATCATAACACAAATTCTATGAGGTCATTATTCCCATTTTACAAATGAGGAATCCAAGGTATAAAAGGTGAACTACCATTCCCACACAGTTAATGAATAGTAAAGAAGGAATAATCTCAGGCCCTCTGTATTAGTCAGCCAAAGAGGTGCTAATGTGAAATACCAAAAATAGGTTGGTCTTTATAAAGGGTATTTATTTGGGGTAGAAGTCCACAGATACCAAGCCATAAAGCATTAAGTTTCTTCTCTCACCGAAGTCCATTGCCACATGTTGGAGGAAGACAGCTGCTGATGTTTGCCAGGGTTAAGGCTTCTTGGGTTCCTCTCTTCCCCGGGCTGCATTTCTCTCCAGGCTTACCTCCTGGTTCCTCCATAAGGTCAGCTGTAGATGATCAGGCAAACGGCTTGCTTCTCCTCTCCTGGGGCCTTCTCTCCAACATCAAAACTGCTTCTCAAAAACTGCTGCAACTCTGTTCTTGCCAGGCCTTTTATATTTGATTCCCCACCCACCAAGGGGTGGGGCTCAATGCCCTACTGATGTGGCCCAGTCAACGCCCTAATCATAACTTAATCATGCCCAGATTAACAGATCAGTTTACAAGCATGATCCAATTATATTTTTGGAATTCATAATTATATCAAACTGCCCAACTGCAACACTCCACCCTCTGAATTCCAAAAATACATTACAATATTCAAAAAACCTTAAATCAGTAACAATGCAAGTACAAAATCATATCATAATCATTTTAAAGAAATACACTTTATCTTTAGGCAAAATTGCATCTGCTGTAGACCTCTGAAACTTACAAAACCATTTAACTGCTTCTAATACACAAATGGAAAGACAAAGGATTTGTCATTTTCAAAATCATAAAAAGAAATTGGGATGTTAAACATGAGTCATGGATCCTCTACAGTTCAGTGAACCTACAGGGCATCCTCCATTCGATTTCAAAGTCTGAGAGTCATTCTTAAGATGATGGTTTCTTCTCCTTGGGGCCACATGGGAACCTACCCTTTCCACGGGCTTGCCCAACGGCCATTTTCTTGATTCCAATCTCATCAAGTATCTGGGTGTCAACCAAGCTCCAGACCTCACCACCCAAGAGTGTTGGGGTGATTGCCACACCTTACTCAATCTTTGGGTTAGAGTCTTAGCCTCCCTAGTACAGTGAGGTGAAGACAACATTCCTCGGAACCTTTGGCATACAGGTTCAACCCTCTCAGAGCAATGGGTTGACCACCTGGCCTTCTCTAATTCATGGGGGACAGGTACACCCCTCTCAGACCTATGGGGTGTTGACCTTAACTGCCCTAATCTTTGAGGAATGTGCTCCACCCTCTCTGCACCCTGGGATGGCAAAACTCTCCCAGAACATCAGGTGGGGACATCCACCCTCTTCAACTGCAAGGGCAAACTCACCCTCTCTGTACACATGGGTGGGGCTCCTCTCTTGGCCCAAGGAGATGTCTTAATTCAAGATCTCTGCTTCCACAGTTTTCTTCTTAAAGCTAATTCTCCTTCAATCTCTCCTTTCCATGTCCTCTTTTGTCCAAGCTGACAATGGTTTTGTTCATACAGCTCTCTCAAAAATTTTGTTGGTTTAGCATGCAGGAAGCAGGGGTCCAAGCCATCAGACAGTAAGACTTTCCACAAGTCTTTCCTAGATAATGGCATCTTCAATACTGATTTACAAGTTCCAAGTTTAGTAAAGTCTTCAAATGGGGCATTTTCATCTGGGAATTTGATTTCCAGAAACTTGGAAGTTCTGGAATCAGTTTCTGTTTTCTTTGTGCCCAAAAGTTCAGTCCTTAGTGTATTTCGCTCATCTAGTATTTTGCTATAAGCTACAAGGAGAAGCCAAGCCACATTCTCCAAGTTTACCTTGGAAAGTTCTTCAGCTAAATGCTCCAGTTTGCCATTTTCAAATTCTTTCTTCCATATAACACCAGGAGTTAATCTTGCTAAGTTCTCTGCAACTTTAAATCATGGATCACCTTTCCTCCAGTTTCCAATAATAGTTTCATCATTTACTTCTAAGGCATCATAGAAAGTTTCTTTAGCATCCATATTACTATCAACAGTCTCTTCAAAGTGATCTAGGCCTTTTCCATCAAGCATTTCCCAATTCCTCCCAAAAATACCCCTTACCCATTTATAAAAGTTCCAACATTTTGGTAATGACAAAAGCACTTCACCACTCCTCAGTACCAAATTCTGAATTAGTCAGCCAAAGAGTTGCTAATGTGAAATACCAAAAATAGGTTGGTCTTTATAAAGGGTATTTATTTGGGGTAGAAGTCCACAGATACCAGGCCATAAAGCATTAAGTTTCTTCTCTCACCAAAGTCCATTGCCACGTGTTGGAGGAAGACAGCTGCTGATGTTTGCCAGGGTTCAGGCTTCTCAGGTTCCTCTCTTCCCCGGGCTGCATTTCTCTCCAGGCTTACCTCCTGGTTCCTCCATAAGGTCAGCTGTAGATGATCAGGCAAACGGCTTGCTTCTCCTCTCCTGGGGCCTTCTCTCCAACATCAAAACTGCTTCTCAAAAACTGCTGCAACTCTGTTCTTGCCATGCCTTTTATATTTATTCCCCACCCACCAAAGGGTGGGGCTCAACGCTCTACTGATATGGCCCAGTCAACACCCTAATCATATCTTAATCATGCCCAGATTAACAGATCAGTTTACAAGCATGACGCAATTATATTTTTGGAATTCATAATTACATCAATCTGCCCACTGCAACACCCTCTAAAGCCAAAGAGTGATTTTTTTATCCAATATGTTGTTCTAGCCCAATATTCTTAAAAGAGGGGAGGAAGGAAAGGATGATGAAAGTAAGGGATTTTTGAAAGAGAAGATGGTACTAAACCCACCAATTATTAAAATATGTGATCATATTATAATAAATTAAAATGATATGGTACTAACAACAAGAAAAAATAACTAGAGCAATGTATTATAATAGATAACCCAGAAAAAGCTGTAGAGAAAATTTATATTTATATATATATATATATACACACACATACATGCAATTTATATACATAAATTATTGAACATTAGCCCATGAAAAAACCTGTCTTATTCTCTCTTATATCCCCTGAACACTGGGATAGTGTTAAATACACAGAACCCAATAAATATTTGACAAATGAATTAATGAAATAAATATGATTAATAAAATATTGGTAATGAAAATAGAGCTTAATTTAAAAAATGTAACAATTGGTTGACTACCTAGGAAAATAAGTCAAGTTCTCCCTCAAAGATCAATTCCAGATGGAAAGTTAATTATTTAAGAGCATAAATGAGAAATAAATTATTAACGAAGACAGACCAATAGAAGTATGTCCAAATGCAAAACAAAATAAATTAAAAAAAAAAAAATAAAGGCAATCAGATTATAAAAACATCCTTCACAAAGAAACAATAGCTTCAATATATTGATAAAAGGTTCACTTCAATTAAGTAAAATCAAAATCTCAGTAGAAAAAAAAGGAAAACTGTATTAGACCATTCACACATACACACCCACAACAGTCCAAAAGGAGCAATTTAAATATCATCTCAGCTATCAGATTGGAAGAGGAAGCCTTTAAGTTGTTCATACCATTTGTCCCAGTAACATTTCCATGGTGAAAATTCATCACCAACTTGAAAGGTTATAAAATTAAAATATTCAAACATAAAGTTTACAAAGTGATGGGATAAAGTTACAAGAAGCAAAGCTGAGCATCAGTGATATGTTACAAAGTAGAAGGCTTCCAAATACAAACCAACGAGTTAATCTACTGATGCAGTCAGAGGAAAACAGGCTTTTCCCTACGGTCCACACAGTGTTAGGATTTTGGAGATAACATAAAAATATCAGAACACTCTTAGATACATCCTTGTTTAAATAATTACTTTATTTAATAAAACAGTTACTTGAGAATACTCCCTAAAGTCTACCGTTCGACAAGCCTTTATGCAATATTATTGCATACAGAGAGAGCATGTCATCCACTAGCAATCCTGTAAGACTTTTGTGAAATTCACTCATCAGTTAGGAATAACTCAGTATCAACTCCAACATTGAGAATTCCCCGTATTCCTCCCCTCCCCATTTTGGGAATGGAAAGCAACACTCATGCTTGCCCTAAGCATCCTGTATTTGTTTTCTGTTGGTAATCTGATGATCTATCTGTGATTTTATAAAGAATAAATTGCATGATTGCTAAGGCAATTATAAAGCTTCCAGCATATCACCTCATTAAAGATCATTTAAAAGTCTAAATATGTGGGGCTCCCGTTTGCCGTATGGGAGGCCCCGGGTTCGGTTCCCGGGGCCTCCTGGTGGGGGCAGGCCTGCCCGCGGGGCGTGGTTGGCTGACCCGGCGAGCGCGAGGGGGGGGGGGGAATAAATGAATAAATAAATAAAATCTTAAAAAAAAAGTCTAAATATGTACGGTCCTCCCCACTGTATTGACTGAAGAAACTCCAGAATATTTCTTAGATGTGTTATTCCTTGCTTAGAGCATTCCTATGGCCTTTTCCTGAACATGGAATATAGGTTTAATTACTCTGTAATCTCACTCACTATTGCAAATTACTTTCACCTTACCTAGGTGAAAATAAGCCATATCCCTGGTAGCTTCCTTTCCAAATAGTGGTTCTCAACTTTGGCTGTACATTGGAATCGCCTGGAAAGTTTAAAGACTACACACTCAGAGATTGATTTAATTGGTCTGAGTTCAGCCTGGGTAATGGGATTTTTAAAATCTCTCCAGGTGATGCAAAATGTGCAGCCAAGAATAAGAACCACTGCTTCCCGGCTGGCTGGCTTTATTTACTTATTTAGTTTTAAAGAAAATAAATCAGAGTCAAAATTCTTAGGTAATATAAATAAAGTGGTCATAAAATGACAAGTTATAGATTTTGGACAAGAATTCCATAATTTCATTTTTGGATACTCTTAAAACTCTACGAAGGATGCCATTTGTCCCATTTATATGCCCACTATTTACAATCATTAGGTCTTTCCTAGCCAATAAACTGAAATAGTCATGTGTGAAGATCACATAACTATGCACTGGACTATGCAACCTACCCCCTTCCCTCCCAATCTAAGAAAGGGCTAAATTATTTGAAAATACATATAAAGTATTAGAACATTTACTCAAAAGAGGCCTGCCTCTCTAGCAAATGATAACCCATAGGATTTTCCATTCCGGATTTCCATACTTTATAACTTGGCAGTCGGCTTTCTTAATTTTGGTTTGGTTTGGTTTAATGACCTTACGAACTGTGATCTTTACCTTGCTTGTACAGATGAAAGGAACTGTTTTCCCATTTAAAAAAAAAAAGAGCAAAAACACAATTACAATATTTTATTTCACTTTTATAAGCTATCATTGAGTACCAAAATTACAGTTGCTTTCAGTTCTGCAAGAATGAAGCAAACACCAATATCACTAAATCTGTTTGAGTTCTCATTAGCACAACTCATTCCATCAAATTAAGTACTGTGGTCTCAGGATACCCCGTGGAGGGTTAGATAAATCAGTTGAAACAATAAGCATTTTTTCTGAGATACAGTTTTTAAGTCCAGTCTGAGGTTTTACTTTAATGTGACGTTACCAACTCACTCCGCACAGGCCAATGTATTTCATATTATTAAAAACAGCAAATAATATAACCCATCCATTCTGTATTTGCACCATAATGTACCAAAGCCCAAGGAACACAAAGCTTAAATTATCCTAACACCCCAAGAGGTTAGCCTTTTAGACTATCAGCCGGTTTGCTGGAAACCTGCAAACAAGAAAGCAAGGCATACTGTGGCACCCTAATGCTGCTTATTTGTCTCTCGGGTTTGGTAATGACATTGGGAAGGTGTCACTTCAAAGTCATTAGTTCTACACCAACAGGTATTAACATTTTTACAGCTTTCTTTATAATGGCAGGAAAAGTCCTGGATATCTAAAAACATGTTTAGGAACACTAGTTTCTACCAAGCAAAGGGTTCTTCCACTTGCATTCATATTATCTTTCCTCCACCCTCACTACTTCTTTGAGACATACAACTAAATCAGACACTTGCATGTATTCAGACCTTCACTAAGTTCTTATCACAGGCCATGCACTGGGATGAGACTACATCAGTTCACATGACACAGAGCAACAAAGCAATAAGGTGCAGTGACTGAGCATAAGAACAGGTGATTCTCAGCCTTTTTAAATCTGAAGCTCCATTTTTATAAAATTGGCTATTTTGCTGAGCTTGGGGATTACCTAAGCAATTGGAAGAAGAAAAAAACAGAAAGGTGTACTGTTTCCAAAAAAAGAGATAAAAGTGACCACTTTACTGTAGTAAAACATTCAGATGGGAAGGAGTGGCAGGCAAGAGCCTCTGTGTATTATTTCACCCTTTGCAGTTTCACAGTATTGTTCGTATACATTTTTCAAACAGATTTAGCAGGGAAAATTATGCAAAGTGGTGGGAGTGATTATTATACATATGCACAAAAGGTTTAATAAGGCACATTTAGAGTGAGTGCTGTGGCAATGCACATAGAAACACAAAGAACATGGGTGAATGAATCATATGGAAAGTTATTAGTTATCATTTTCCATCTTCACAATTCTTTTATTTCTAGTTAAAAAATTAATAGTTGGCCACTTAACATCTTAACTGATTTCTAATGAATTTAATAAAAACAAAAATAATGAACAGAGCAACTTATAAGAAACGTACAGAAGTCTAGTTAACCTAAACTATTAGCACTTTACATCATACACATCTGAAATATAGTTAGGAATTTAGACCTGCACACTGTATGAGTGAATATAATTACCCTCCTGTATGTTGGTCATTATGCTTGTCAAAGTCTCCCTGCCTTTTAATCCCCAAGGATCCTATTTATTACTTTTTACTTCAGGGTCTCAAAGTTTTCCAAAGATCTGGTAAACACATTGCCTTTAATAAGTAATAACTAATTTGCTTTCTTTGTGTTTTTTTTCCCTAGTTTCCACAGTGATCTCATCTTTAACCAATGATCTCTTGATCACCCAAAGTTCATAAATACTGTTGTTAATGTTGTGATGGTACAAGGGTTTAATCAAGGTAAGGAAGCATTAGAGGCTCAAACACTATTCACTACTAAAGTCATTTTGCAATGGCTGTTTGTCACTTCAAACTCCTATCATGCACAATCTCCCAGACATGTTTACTTAAGTGGTGGTGAATTTTCTGTAAAGCCATCAATAGTCAATTAGAGGTTCTGACCGACATAAACTGACCACTGTTATTCTTCTAAGTTGAAATATTCCAGCCGAGAGCAAAGAAAGTGTTTTAGTTAAGTTTAATGCTATTAACACTTCTCAAATAGCTCATGAATTCAACCCCTTACTAGATTTGTGAACCATTTCATCCAGGCAAAAAAATAAAACAACACTTTGCTTCGTGATTCATAGAAACTCACCAGCCCTGGCAATAAGACAGCTTTGACTGATGAGAGACCCTATTCTGGCATTTTATGTGATTTTCTTCATTTATAAAATGAGAACTCTTTCAGAGCTAAACTTCTGAGTTTCTATCTTCTCAAGGTTGAGAGAAGAGTGAGAAGTAATATGCATTTCAATGACAACAATTTAAGCTGAAAAGTCCTTTTACTAGAAGTCTGACTACTTGAAGGCACAGAATGAAAATATACAATGGATTAGTGGTTTTTACTTATCCTGTTACTTCTTTTATATAACTGAATTGTACAATTCAAGACTCTAAGTAAGCTTTTTGGCATTAATTACTGTATTGTGCATCAAATGCATCATATGAACATGATTAAATTCCCATCTCATTTTGTCCTAGGAAGAAACTTAACTGCCAAGAATTGTTCCAGCTCCCATTAGCAAGCAGCATGTTGTTTTTTGTTGTTGTTTTTTAAAGGAAAGGAATCTTTTGAATAAATTTTAAAGGTGATAAATACTTATGTTATGGGGACTCCTCCTTAACTAAAAATAAAAATGATTCATAAGCGTTAAATGACCGTTCTCAGGGCTCTCAACTTTAAGGAAATATAAATTTCCAAGTCATCCAAATATTTTTGCATACAAAATCTGCAGTGTTTGCTTCTTTTTTATAGTTTGTAATTATTTTCGGTTATGCCTAAAAAGGTTATAACAATAGTCTCATAGGAAGTACTGTGAAAGCACCTGTTTGCCAATTCAAATAATTTCTGGAGAAACAAACATTCTATTTAAACAGGAAGAGTCAGCGAGATCTGCACTATTTGAACACCCAGGGAGAGTCTGTTTCATTAACAAAATGCACAAGGAGTCACAACACCATAAATAAGCTATCAGTAAATGGCTTTTTGCAAAAGCATTTTCAAGGATATCATTCCAAATAGGAAGTGCCTCAATTTCACCATGAATACTTTAATACACTAAAAATAAGCCTAAATGCTATATAGATGATTAAACTGGAGCCTGGATGATATTCATAAACTTTATATGGCCACCTACCACAAGGTATATGTCAAAAACTACTTACACTTAGTTTAAGAATGACTACTGAAGTTGAAAGTTGCTTAAATAGATCCAACGGATAACTGCCTTGGAACAGATGTAGTGCAAGCTATGGATTAGGAAGGAGGACACTCATCGAGGAGTGGAGTAGAAGGCTTACATCAACTCCAAAGGGCACTCACAACTGACATGAGGAATGGTGGCCTCAATTATGCCAACTGGTTTGGGATCTGAAAACGCTACTCTGACATTACTTCTCTACTCCAAAATGAGTGGTCTACCTTTTTTGTTCCATGGACCCCTTTGCCAGTCAGGTGAAAACCATGGACCCCTTACTAGGTCCACACTATACTATGTATTATAATAAATATATCATATCCTCACCAACACATCCCCACAAGAATAATGTTTTGTTTTGTTTCCGAATTGCAATTCAAGCTCACTGACCCCTTGTTAAGAACCCCTGACCTAGAGGATCTCAAGGTCTCTGCGAGCTCTAACACTCTGTGGCTCTGTGACCTACCTGGAGTGTTAGGTTACTTGAGCTGCCAGTTGAAGGGAAGCATCTCATAAGCACTCTCAGAGAATGAATGATTCCAAAACAGCTGCTTATTTGAGCCTGCTTAAAAAGTGTGGGTCAACTAGGGGAGTAGGGGAGAACTGTATTTACCCAGAACTACAGCTATATTTCAAAGCCAATTCAAAAGCTCTCAATTTCTAAAAAAAAAAATACTGTGTGAAGTTATTTCAGAAAACTAAAAAACCTCTGAGCATCTGGGTATGCCTTGGGCAAATTATAATATCTCTGGGTCTCCAAGTCCTGTTGCAAACTGAGGGAACTGTTACAGATTTCTGTGGAAACTTCCAGGTTCAGCCTTCTATTGGAAAGATTTTCTAGACCGTTTCCATTGTAAACACTGACCCAATGGCAATTTGAGTTTTTAGGTGTATCTGCTATAGAATATAGACCCCTGGGGTCTTGTTTTTAAAACTAAAGGTGGCAGGTATTTCACCTGAAGCAAACAAATACATTTGTTATGAAGAGGGTACTTACCATTCCTTTATTTTTCTAGAGCTGTGTCACTAGGCCTACTGGGACCAAGACTTATTTACCCACAACTACTCTAAAAAGCTGTGTACCTTCTTCAGTGTTTCGATTTGATGTCCTGGTTCTATGGCAGCATAAGAAACTTATCAATTTAACTTTGTTTGCTTTTATTCACAGAGAAGAATATCTACCCTTCCGCTCTAGTGAGGACTTCTCTGTAGTTAGAGAAAGTGTGAAGAGTCCACCTGTATCACCTAGCTACATATTCATTCAGACCCACGGTAAAGCTCAACTCCAACAATACCAAGCCTGGCTGGGTGGACAGGTGTGAAACACTGCTCTTAGCTTAAAGTTGCTGGGAGTTGCATTCTAATCCTGCCAGCTGCAACCACAGCGTGGCCGTGGGTCTCGGTCTCACTGATGGCAAGCTCACTGCTCCTGCTAACCAGGGAGAGATGCGTCCACTGCAACCTGCTACCCCGCGGACTAAGGCACCCATCGTCTTCACCCAAAGATTCCCTTGCGCTCAAAGACTAACGAAAATATAATGCCCTGCGTTTCTCGGAAGGACAGTGGGCAGGCGCCCCAGAGTTCTCCCTAGAGAAAATCCGGGTGTGGAGTAAGTGGCGGCAGGGGGTGCCCGGTCCTGCAACTCACCTTCTGCTGCCTCCGGGCCATGTCGGTTGGCTGCTTGGCGTTGAAGGGGTACGCGATGCACCTCACCACGAAGACGTAGAGCTGCAGGCGAATCTTGCGCTCCTGCTCCTCGTCCAGCTGTCGCTCGGGCTCGTCTCGCCCCTCGCTAAGCACCGAGGGGCTCGGACTCACGGGTCTGGCCGCACCGCCGCCGGCTGCACGCCCTGGCGCGTCCCGCCGCCCTTCGCGAGCCGCGGCCGGCGGCGCTCGCTGCGAGCCGCCAGCTGCCACCAGGACATCGCGCCTTTCCTCTTCCAGCCCCTCGTCCGACTCCTCTTCGCTGGAAGACGGGTCCAGCATGGTGTTCCGGGGACTCTGCCGTTCGGCCCGCGGCCCCCAGGCGCCTCAGCCCTGCGGCTGCGCCTTCGGATCAGAGGGAGCCGCGGGGATGGCAGCAGCGGCCACAGACCGAAAGGGAAACTGGCCAGGGCTTTCCGGACACGTCGAGTTAGATACGGGAGTGTTTCCTACCACCAGGACGAAAGGGGCGGGCAGGAGCCGGGAGGAGGGCCGGGAGGGGGCAGAGGGGGAGCCGCGGGGAATGAATAGGCGGAGTTAACGTTGAGAGGCGAGCCTCGGCACCTCGGGAGTTGCTCCGCCAGTCCGAGGCCCACCGGCCGCGAGGCCCCCCAGCGCCCGCCCGCAGAGGCAGAGCGGCTCGAGCGCCTCGGCGCAGGTGGGGAACCTGTGGCGCCTACAACTAGCAACACGTGGAATGGAATGTTGAGGAGCTCGCGGGGGGCGGGGGGCGCAGTGTGCGCGTGCGCGCGCCGCGGCCGCCGCCAGATCCCTGGTGCTGGGGGGACAGGGGCCGGGGGCCCAGGTGCGCAGGTTGTGAAGCCGGAGAGGCGGTGAGGGTGGTGGATCGTGAACGCACACCTGGGGCTGCTCGGACTGCTAACTGTTGTGACCTCACCACCTAACCTGTTTCTCTCCCGAAAGCTTCCTAGCGGTGAGGGGTTGCGGGAGCGAGAACAGTGGGTGAAGGGAACGGCTCAAGATCCCTTAGACCCGAACCTGATACCCGGGGTTGGACCAGGCGCAGAGGAGTGGGGCCCGAGCCCTTCACCTCGAAATAACGCTGGGACAAGACTTTCTAAAGTCGCTGCTTGCTCTGCTGCTGTTTGACACTCATGCTCACGCCTGAATTATAAAAGTCAAGGGCACGTTTAACAAACAAAACAAGGTTTTCTTTTTTAACAGTTTTACATACCGACCCGTATGAAAGGCGGATTTTATATTTGCAAACTGGCACTCTGATTCAGCTGAAACACAGCTCGATTATTTTCTGGGTTGGGATGCGGTTGCTTGAAGTCAGGTTATGTAGTGTCGACATTCATTCAGCAACTATTTGCCCGCGCGGTGTTCGGCCCTGTTAGCGTTTGTCGAGCCCGCGGTGGACCGGGGCGTACAGCACTTGGTCACTGTTGGTTCCGGCCTCAAGTGGGCATCTGGTAACTGCATCCGAAGCCTGCCATATCCGCGCACATTTCTCAGCCCCAATGCCAAAACCACCCAGGAGTTTCCTTTTTGTGATTCATTTTCTCCTGTCCTTAGACCTAACCGAGGGAGAAATAGGCAAAACGGTGCATTCAACACAAGGTGGAGTGTGAGGCGGCCAGGCTGGCAAGGAGGGAATGAAGCTCAGTGAGAGTAACATGGAGAAATCGAACTCCTGCCGCCTCTGCTCCGTGGCCAAAGAGCAGTTTCAGCTTCTCCGGACCGCTTGCACGGCTAGGTACACCAGAGAGAGGCTTTCCTTCTGCATGTGAAAATGACAACGAAGCATTTACACCTGGGGAGCCTTGTCAATCTGTCACTCCTTAATTGGTGCCCACAGAGTGAGCAGCCCATGTACATAAATTGTGTTCGTGGAGGTCATAGCTGCAGGATGATCTCCAACTTGCCAAGCCATACTAAATTTCAAAAACGGATGTATTTAAAGACAGTGTTTTAACTGGATGACAATCTTGCTCATTTAAGACATGATATCTAATATTTATAGAGCATTTTGCAGTTTGCAAGCCCTGTGGAAGTACTTATCAATACAGTCACCTAAGTAATCTTCTGAGGCAGATAATATATTATCATCATCATTATTGCCATTTACATCATTTGTACCAGGTATTGCAATAAGCCCTTAACATACATTATCTCATTTATTATTGGTCCCATTTTACAGATAAGGAACTTAAGGATTTAAAATTTTTCTTTCATAAGGATACAGAACTAGCAAATAATGGAACAAGGAGTCAACACAGTTTTCTAATTCCAGATAGTTGCTTTATTAACTGTAATGTGCCTTGAAAATAAACCAGTATATTAAAGTAATGGTATGCATTAAAATTATAACTAAAATAAGAGAATTTAATTCCTGGGGACATAAAAGTACAATTTAAACATAGCAGCTTTATTGCCCTCCCTTTCCTTGCCAAAGGTAGATTTTTTTCAGTTGCTTTTATTAATTATTTATTACTATTTGATATGATAGTTTACTATTCTCTTCCTATTAAAAAATCAAAGATTCTCTAAGCCTTGAGGGTCCCACTTGAAAATATCTAATAATTTTTATGATAACCCAGTGTTTTTCTCTGTGCAGTTGGAAATAGTTTAAGAGGCTTAAACATCCGAAGGGCAACAAAGAGAAGATTCAAGGATTTCATTAATTAAACATACAATGGTTAAGAAACTAACATATGTGAAAAACTATGCTGGGTATATTTAGAAGAACAAGATACAGTCCCTGAACTTAAGAAAGTTGCAGATTAAGGAATGACAAATGAGAAAATCAATTTTTGAAAAATCAATATCATTATAGCAGTCTGATGATCAATTCAATAACACAGGAGGTTACGATAATACAGAGAAGAAACAACTCACCTGAGGTAAAGGAAAGGTTGGAGTACAGGAGGCTTCCAATATGCTTGACCTATATCATGAAGTATGATTCAGGGCTGTTGGAGTGAAGGGACTGTAGACAAGAGGAACAGCAGATGCTAAGACATGAAATTGTCCCCTTTAGGGAAATGCAAGTAAACTGGTATGCCTGAAGTGAAGGACACATGAAGATGTTGTGGGAGATGACACTAGAGAAAAGACAGGGGCAAACTGAGGAATGGCCTTATAAATGTCATGCTTTGAAATTTAAGCCTTATCCTGAAGAAAATGGGAATACACAGAAGATTTTGAGTAAAGTGAGACATAAGGCAATTTGTAACTCTTAAGTGTCAATATGGAGTAGTGAGACCAAAAAAGGAGATTTCTGAAGAAACTTGGGAGAGAAATAATGACAGCTTGAAATTTAAGACAGGGACAAATGGAAGAGGAAAACCTTAAAATGTACAACAGAATTAATAGAATATATGTGAGGGGCTGAGGAAGGGAGTCAAAGGTGATTCCCTTGGTTAGGGTAACTTGAGAAATGGCTTATATAAATGAAGTATGGACTTGTAGAAGAGACGCAGGTTTGGAGACATCACAATTTGAGAGGCTTTTGAAACATATCAGAGAGATCCTAGAAGCAGCTGGAAATGCAAAGCTCATACTCAAATCTGGATAAGGAATTCATCAGCATCTTGGTGGTAGTTAGAGCTACAGATGTGGATGACTTGATCTAGAAATTGTGTATTCAGAGTGAAAGGAGGGCCACTGATAGATCCCTTGGGGAACCTTCCCCATCTCTCTGCCAGTTAAGACATGTTTGGAAGAAAAGGAAACTGAAAAGAAGACCTGTTCATTTACGAATAATTGTGCCCTAATAATTTTTAATTAAATTTTTCATTTTTTTAACATAATATTCTTGCCAGATTTATATCTTAAATATTAACTCTTTCAGGACAATGCATTGATTGATGCTCTGGGATATGGTTGAACACACGATGCTCAACATAAGACTATGATTGATTTGCACCATTTCATAAATACACACACACAAAAAATGCTTAAACTTGTTCAATAATTCATTTTTACTTTTGTCAAGGTGAACATAAAACAAATTGAAGTTATACTGCTTTTTAATGAAACACCTCTAATGCTAAGGAAAGATGGATGCACTGAAATAAAATAGTTTATAAAATGTGTTTCTGGCAATGCTAGTTAAGAAAACAGGTGTGTGACCTGAACACTTAAAGGTAAGGTGTTTTCTAGGTGAGAATTTATTTTTGCATTTGACCTGAAAGGTAGGTATTAATTCTTTTGAGTCACAGGTAATGATATTTTTTCATTCAACAGATAAGCTTTGGGCACCCACTTTGGGTAATGCATTATTCTGAGAAGATAAAAACAATAAACTTTAGTCCCTAAGGGGATCCATAGAAAACAAACACAAACATAAAATAAACAATTATTATAATATATACTCCTGTGGTTGTAAAGAAAAAAATTCACAAAATATCCCTTATGTGTTTTGAAACTGGACCTCTTCTCAGTCAGAAACAGAGTGCTTATCACCATCCCGAAATCCTCAAGATTGACAAATAAACAAACATAAGGGGGGATGCAGCTATGGACTAAAGAAGACTTATTATTATTCTAAAAATGGAAGAACCTGGACAGTCTATTATCTCTTGTAGCATGGTTATAATTAAAATTATTTCACAACAGATAAATGGAATCTTTTTCTGGTCAAATGGATGCTCCAATTTTGTAAATACATATGAAGAAACTGTCAACTCACAAACCCAGATAATAAAAGAAGTATGTATTTACAAAAGTGAGATGAAAACAATAAATCTTTTGAAACTTTAAAATGAGTATTTATACATTATGGGGCAATAATCCTCTGGCAACCTCACTTAATCCCTTTACTCGCTTTGCTCATCTTTTTTAACTTTCCTTACCCCATTTATAATCCGAGTCCTAGCAGGGTACTGTTCAGGATCCCCACCTGTTCCAGAAAAAAATGCAGATGGTTAGCACAATTGACTAATAAACAAGTAGTTCATACTTAGGCACACACACACACAAGATACACTCAAAGGTTTGTTGTAAGGGTTAAAAAGCATAATGCATGAAAAGTACTTGAAAGACTGAACGACATGTACTAAGTTCTCAGTAAATGCCAGTTATTTTATGTTTTGATCATCACTTTATTCTTAAGCTTGAAATATAGAACTATAGAACAAAATGTAGATAAAATGGTGAATGATTTTATGCATTTGAAACTGGAGAGTCTATTATCTTTTGTAAGATAAAAATGGGAATTTATTGTCTCATTGTTTTATGCATTTATTTATTGGATTTTGAATAGCTCAGAATTTATATTTCTAAATTATTAGCTTTAAAACAAACAAACTAGTGGAACTCCCAACATGTCTTATGGTGTTTTGTTAAGAGCTCATAATTTTATAGGAAAATGTGACCTTACAACAAGAAGCTATTAACCTTATGCTCCTGTTCCATCAGTGACATTTATTAGTGATTGATTATATTTCCGTTATTCTTTAGTTTCCCATGCTGTGAGATATTTTGGAAAGGGGGTGGAAGTGAGTAGGGTTTTGAAGTACAGGAGGAAGAAAGAGGTGTAAGCACATTGTAACCTATATACTCAAAGTTTTTACGAGAAAAAGTACTGTATTCATTCAAGATACATTCATATGTAATTATTATTATGGTCTCCTAGAGAAGCAGATATCTAGTCTCTAAGAGGATGATGTTTGTGTTTTCAATGTTTATATTGTCTTTCTAATTGGGACCCAAATGATGTGAGATTTTTGTGGAAATTGATAAAATCTAGGAATTATGCTCATAAATGGATAAAGTCATAGATATCCAGAGTTACCCCCCCACCACCAGCTTTTGGAGGTTTTCCCAATTATATTGACTTTGTTGTTAAACACATTTCTGCAGACAATAACATTTATTGAGTGCCTATCTGTATTAAAACATATGGTAGGACACTGCAAAAAGAGAATTGCATTGAATGACCGGGATTCAACCAATGTCTCACATAAGATAAGAATTCTACTACTGTAAAAAAAAAAAAAAAAAAAAAAAAAAAAAAAAAAAAAAAAAAAAAAAATAAAAAAAAAAAAAAAAAAAAAAAAAAAAAAAAAAAAAAAAAAAAACCTAACACCATTTCAACAATAATGCTCAAGAAAATTAAAATATAGTAAGGTAGACACCAATGTCAAGTGGCAATAATAGGGGGGAATAAGGGATATGGGGATTTTCTTTATGGAGCAATGAAAATATCTAAAATTGATAGGGGGGGGTCGGATGTGGCTCAACTAGTTGGGCGTCCGTCTCCCATATGGAGGGACCCGGGTTCGATCCCCAGGACCTCCTGGTAAAAAAAAAAAAAAATAAAAAAAATAAAATAAAATAAAATTGATAGGGGTGATGAATGCACTACTCTGTGATTATACTGAGAGTATTGATTGTACACTGTAAATGGATTGTATGATATGTGAATAATATTAATAAGAGAGTTGGAGACAGAAGTCAAGTTGGACATGCTGTACCATTCATACATAGAAATCCCAAGGAAAATTATAAGAAAATGTATTAGAACAAATAAGCAATTTCAATGAATTTTCCAGATACAAAATGATACCTAAAAATCGGTATCATTCTTATACAGCAGCAGTTAATAACAGAGAAATATAATAGATTTTAAAATACTACTCAAGAATATAAAGTGATTACTTTTTACTTTGAAATAGTTTATAGGCTCACATGACATTGTAAAAATTGTACAGAAAGGTCCTTTTGCCCTTTACCCAGAAATGTATCTGCTTATGTA
Organism: Tolypeutes matacus; assembly: GCA_026826555.1. Lineage (NCBI taxonomy): Eukaryota > Metazoa > Chordata > Mammalia > Cingulata > Chlamyphoridae > Tolypeutes > Tolypeutes matacus. The sequence continues at coordinate 6,091,489 of JAKSZT010053770.1, read as the reverse complement.
TGTGAACCCAGTCTTTATACAACAGACGTGGCATTATAATTCTGTGGAGAAATCATGGATTACTGGGAAAAGAGTATTGGAAGAAGTGGATTTGTATACAGAGAAAAATGAAGTTAGATGTTAGTTTCATACCAGGAACTCCAAGTAGATGAAAATTTTACATGTGGGAGTTAATATCTAGATCTAATAAAATAAACTTTGGAATATAGTCTCCTAATATTGAGAGGGAATAATTTCTATCACTTACACCAATTCTTTTCCCTTACCCCAGGTAGCTTCAGCTAATCAAAATGCCACCCAGGAAGTTCCAGGAAGGTGAAAGAAAGGTAAGCCCTTGAATCAATCCCTCAGGGAGCCTAATTGTAGGGTTTCTGAGGCAAAGGTGCTAAGATAATTGAATGGAGGAAAAGAAAGGTTTTTCAACAAATGATTCTGGAACAACTAAATATCTAGTAAGAGAAAAAATGAATTTGACCCCTACCTCACACCACACACAAAAATTAGTAGGATATCTAAATGTACCTTTCCGTGTATATTTAAAGATTCCAGAAGAAAAGAGGAGAATCTTTAAACAACTTCTGCAAATCAGTATCAAAAGACAAAGACCCAATAAAAGTTCACATGCATAAAAAATATAGTGAGGTAGAGTTTTTATTAGAGAAAATTGTCAAAGGACTTCTGTTGGGAAAAATAAGGATATGTCTTTATTTACTATTAACTATTACTTTAGCCTACATCTGTAGTTATCAAACTGTTCTCAAGACCCACTTTCACTCTTAAAAGTTATTGAGGACCCCAAAGAACTTTTGTTTATGTGGCTTATATTTATTGGTATTTCTCATATAAGAAAAAGTAAAGCTAAGAAATTTAGAGATAGCTATTAATCCATTTAAAATTAAAATAATAAACCAATTACATAACAAAAATAACATATTTTAAGAAAAACTACTGTATTTCCAAAATAAAACTTGGCGGGAAAGAGTGGCATTATTTTGTACTTTACAGATCCCTTTATATCTGGCTTCATAGAGTTCATCTGGATTCTCATATCTGCTTCTGCATTCAATGTATTAAGTTGAAGTAAATGAAAAAAAAAATCCAACCTCACGTAGATATGTAGTTGAAAAAGGAGTATTTTAATAGCCTTTTTATATAATTGAGGATATTCTTCCTTGATATTACACCAAAACTCAACAAGTAGTTTCTTAAAGGTTAGTTGCAATGTGGAATCTGAAACCATATTAATAAAACTTTTCTTACTCTGTGACATTTTAAAAAATTATTTATCAATCTTGTACTTTGAATGGATCTTTTACCCATGCATGATGGTGTAACATCATTTATTGCTCATTTGGAAAACACTGGTTCACTGAGTTATGTAGATCTTCCAAGTGGTGACACACCTTATTATCTTGTATCAAAAAAAAAAAAAAAAAAAAAAAATCACACTTGTCAATAACCACCAATCTTATCAGAAAAATCTTTAATTGCTGGAAAACTATCAAGCCCACAGCAGCAGATATGTTTTACAAAACTCTAATTTTTTTCTTAAAATCTTGAATTTTATCATTAGCAACAGTATTACTATCAGTTGTTTGCCTTAAAGTGAAAAGCTTATATCACTCACTTTTGAAAAAATGTCTGTGAATATCCAAGGCTGAATAATTGTAATTTGTCTGTCAGTTGTTCTCTCAAGTAGTTCAGCCCATTCCTCAAGACAATCCTTGTACTTCAATAGGCAGCAGTAGTTCTTTTTGCATGCTTCTCATTTTGTCTTACAGAATATATTTTTTTAAATGTCCCTAAGGGTCAAGATTTAATAAAATTAATAACTTTTCCTCCATCAGGAATATTCTTAAATGAAACTGGCTTTTTTTTTTCTGAGTGCATGGTGGTGAAGAACACAATGGTTACTAGTACATTTTGGCGCTATTGCCTGATTCATGCTAAGGCACCAGCAATTTTAAAATGTGTCTTAGTTGCCCAGACTGCTATGACAAATACCACAAAATGGGTAGGTTTAAACAATGGGAATTTATCATCTCATTGTTTCAGAAGCTAAAATGTGTGCTTATTTCTGGGGTCAGTAACATTCTGGCTGGCTGGCTGACTGGCAATCCTTGGGTTCCTTGACTTTCCCTTCACATAGGTATATCCTCTATATCCCAGGTACTATTATTGCCTTCCAGCTTCTGGCTCCTCCTTGGTGGCTTTTTCTGACCATGTCTGAATTTCTTCTGCTTATAAAGAACCCCAGTCATCCAATTAAGGCCCTCCCTCATTCAGTTGGACCACATCCTAACTAAAAATAACATTTTCAAGAGGTCCTATTTACAATGGGTTCACACCCACAATTAAGAAAATGTGGGCTTTTGGGAGTGGGGAGTACATAATTCAACCAATCACACCATGAATGCTTCTATACCATCAATGAAAATGTCAGCACAGTAAAAAAGATATCTTAGTACTCTTATGAAAACAGTTTTGACCACATAGAGCTCTCCCCCCAAAGGGAGTCTCAGGGATCCCCAGGGATTTGAGAACCACATTTTGAGAACACCTATTCTTCAGAGTTATGTCTTAAACTTTATTATTTCATGACATCTAGGAATAACTTTATTTTATTAAAATTAGTGCAAAGTTTATATTTGAAATATAACTTTATAGTCAAATCACCATTACTTAGAAAATGATTCCAAATTGGATATTATTAGGATCTGTAATGTTCTATGAAGAGGATAACCAAAAGTTTTATATTGTTTGTTAATAGTCAACACATTTTTATGTTTTACCTTAAAGTAATTAATGTGAAAATATTATTTATGTAAAAATAAATCTATAAAAACCCTTTTGTTTATACTTCTTCTATATAATTTACTTGTGAGGGAAAATGAGTAAAACCCAAATAGGAATGTGTGTGTGTGTGCACATGCATGTATGTAAAAATAATAGATCCTCTCTACCATAATAATGTTCATATCTTCATACATAAGCCTCTGGCTTTCACTTTTTCAAAATTATGACCAAAAAGAAATAACCACTAAAATAAGGAGAATGGCTATTTAAATCCATAGAGCATAGATAAGCCACAAGGAGTCCAGAAACCCCTAAAATTGTATCCAGAATGTATTATATCCATGCACTTTTCACTTAGGAGAGGACCCAAAGCTTTATAAGGAGTCCAAACACCAAAAACCAAAGAACCCTGTTACTGTTTTTTTTTATTAGAATAGGGATAGTTCTGTCACTCTATGACATTGGTAAATCATGTAACGCCTCAGGTCCATATTTGATAACTAATGTGAACTAAAGAATAAGGATATAAACTTTACGTATTTAACCATGCCTTAATAATCCATTGGGGAGTTTTGTCCACCAATTTCTCTTTAACTTCCTTAAACTGGCTATGTATTTTATATTAAAATAATAGGAAGGACTATTAGGAAGTGTTTATTTTGAAAACCCTATATCTGAAATATGGACCTTAATGGGCATAAAACATGAAAACATTTAAGTGCCAGATGAATATAAGGAAACTTTATTACCAGTTAAATACTTTAGATAGTTAAATATGTTTATTTGTAATATATGAATTTCTCAGCACTTTTAAAGAAGTATGGTTCATGGCCCGTGAGAATACTTGTAGTAGTTTTCTAGTTTTAAAGTATCCATTCAAGGTGATACTTGGTGATGTCTCAGTGTCTTTAAGTCACTAACTTTTTTTCTGGCCACATGTCTGGTTTCACAAAATTATGCATTTGTACTGTAATACTAGTTGTGTATTTTCTTACTTAATAGAATAATAGCATAAGGAAAAAATAATTACAACTCTCAACCTGTGCCTTTATTTACCATCCAACACTTGTGCACACATACACCCACATCTAGTTATTCAATACTGTATCATTTTACCTTGTTGAATTAAAATATTCTCCTCACACATTTGTTTTACTGATAAAACTTTTCTATTCCCAAACTCAAAAACATTTTTGCATTTCTAAATTTTACAAATATAGAAATATCCATAAGATGGTGCTGTATCTTTAATTTAATTTGGTCGGATACTTGAATACTAAAATACACATAGTCCAAATGTGGTTTAAAGACTGGGTTAGAGAGTAATAAGTATTATGATAAACAGTGAGCAGTGTGTTATTTTTAACATATCATATAATTCCTAAAGAACCTTTGTTCCACATTTAGTTGGCAACTATAGGTGAAAAAAATAATTGAAATTTTCATTTCAGTGGGAATTTTCTGAAGAACACCCACTTCGTACATACCATATTAAATGAATAAAGCAGTTGAATTATATAAAATATCAATTTCTACCAAGGTCAAGTGAGGTCTTTAAAAGTCCTTTAAAACATGTATTTGATGGAAATTTAAAATGACATTGCATGCAAGCACTACATTTCAAATGCAGAAGAACTGTAGAGGAATCAACTAAATAATTTGCTGTACCTAGTAAGGTTATTTACCCCATGAGGGAAAGGTAATTTAAGATATGCTAATTGCATAATGTATTTCTGATTTAGGGTGATGCAGTCAGGAAAAGTAATATTTCATTTCCCTTTTAATTACCATTCATAAACAGATTTGCTAGGCAAAGTGCTTAAAATGGGTTATATGATCCTTTGTTTATAAAATAAATAAATTTATGCCAAAGGAATAGAAACTACTGCAGTGGAGCTGACAAGGTGACAAGGGAAAGTGTGTTCATGAAAGAAAACCTTTAGAGTCATCAAAGGCAATAAAATACTAACTCTAATAAGTATATTCAAGGCAGGAACCCAAATCCCATCACATCACTACATGGAAACAAGTAAAATTTTTACTACTATGATTTGGGGGGATATTTAAATTTATAGATTTGATTTCTTTTAATTGATCAGAATTCTTTCTCCCTTTGAACAGTGCTACTTTCTGAATGACACCATCATTACATCTTTTAATTCGATATTGTGTTATAACTTTACAGAAAATTTTGAATAAATTAGTGGCCCTTATGAAGTACTAGTAAGCAGAGATTCCTATAATTATATTGAAAAAAATAGCAAAACCTAATGTGTAGTTGTTGTTAAGAGTTTTATACATTAGGCAACATTTTCTGTCAGCAGAATTAATTGCTCACTTACAAAATTTATAAAATAATTCTAAGAGATGTGTTGTACCAGTTTTGTGAAAGCATTTTTGCCTTCTCAAAGTTTTCCCAGAGGGAGCAGATGTGGCTCAAGCTATTGAGCTCCTGTTCCCCCATGGGAGGTCCCAGGTTCAGGTCCGGTGCCTCCTGGAAAAAAAAAAAAAACACAAACAACTGAAAAAAAAAAAGAAAGAGCAACCCAGGGAAGCTCATGTGGCTCCGTGGTTGAGCACTGACTTTCCACATATAAGGTCCTGGGTTCAATCTCTGGTCCCCAGTACCTAAAAAAAAAATGTTCCCAGAATTTATTTTAGCTTTCTTAATTTAATTTTTTCATGGTGTAAATTTTCTTACTATACTGAAATAGAAAGTCTAAGTAAGATTGGAATTTATGTAAATAAAATGATATAGTAAAAGCTAGATTGCTTTGATTTAGAATTTTAAAAATGAAATCAATAAATTAAAATGGAGTCATTTTGTTAACAACCATGGAAGATAATCCTTCAACCTCTTCCACTGTTTTCCCACTCACTTGATTATCATGTTGATTATACAGTGGCACAAAATAAATACTTTTATCAATCGTAGCATCTCATAGACTGTTTTCTATGACAATGTTATTCTAGATTCAGTAGGGAAAAATAGTTTTAAGATGTGTAAGAAATAGCCAATGAAATTTAAAGAGATAAAGAAAATAAACTTTACTTACAAGTTTTGTTTTTGCATTCATTTTGAAAATAAGACCCACTGCCTCTGTTGGCAAAGCAGCACCTTATCAGGTGCTCTGAAGAAATCAAAGAGAAGATAGGCTCTATTTGGAGAAACTAAGGGCAGAGGCTATGTGCAGAAAACCTTCTGATATCAGTCAGAAGAACACACAGAATGCTAAGAAAGCAGCGACAAATAGGGTTCTAATATGGAAATCCCCATGCCTTTATTCAACTGACATGTATTAAGAGTTCACTATGAGCCAGGCACTATGATAGGTGGAGGGAATTGATTTATGAGAAAAATAGATACAGTTTTTCCCTCATAGAACATAAAGCTTAGAGATACATTAATTCAACAACCACACAGATAAATATATAATTACATTGAAATAATAATTATAAAATAGAAACTCTGGGTGCAGTGCAAGCATATAATAGAGACATGTCCTAGCCTGGCAGAGGAAGGAGGGAAGCAAGTGATGCTTAAGCAGAGAGCTTATGGATAGGGGTGAATTAGAAAGAGAATCATCAATTATCTGGGATTTGCTTTGAAATGCTCTGGGGTGAGGGTGAGGAGGGTGGTGCTGCAGATGAATACTGGACATGGATTCATGTCCAGTGAATCCATGGAAGGCAGGTAAGGACATTGTTTAGTATGGTATTCTTTCTACTTTGGGATAGGTTTGAGAAATTCAATAATAAACATTCTTTTTTAGATATTTCAGACAGAAGGTGGGATATGTTTGAATGCTCTGTGGAAAGAAGGGCCTTGGTTTTCCCGAAGTCCCTGAAAGGAAGCCAGAGCAGCTGGAATATAGAGAACTGGAGACAGATAATAAGGTAGAGTTCTGTAGGCCATACTAAAAGCAATTTGGTGCATTAGGCATCAGAGTTATATTCATATGCTTTATATTTTGTAATAAAAATACCTGAAATGTGCTGACACAAATAGAATAGAGAAAGAGTAGTTAAAGGCAATGGTGATAGGAAACAGGGACCTGGACAGAAACATAGAAGGTATAATAAAATAACTTGATGAAGAAATGGAAATTGGACCCAAATGAGAGAAAGAATGTAAGAATGTCTCTTAAATTTTGAGTTTGTGCAACTTTGGGCTTCAAAAATGTTTAACTTTTTTTTTTTTTTTAAGTTTATCATTCATACACGAGCATCCATAAGCAATAAGTGTATAGTATAAGTTGTGAACTTACAAAACAAACATGCTTATCATCATACAGGACTCCCATACATTACCCCACCATCAACACCATGCATTGTTGTGAAACAATTGTTTATAAACTATGAAAGAGTATCAAAACATTATTATTAACTAAAGCCAATATCTTTCATTTGGTGTATTTTTCCCCCAAACCACCTGGGTAATGACACCCTGTATTAGTATTATATATTTGTTATAGATCATGAGATCATGCTTTCATATTTGTTCTGTTAACCACAGCCCATCTTTCACCACAGAATTCATTGTGTTATACAGTCCCATGCTTTGTACATCCATTCAAAGTGTACACTCAGTGGCTTTCACATTCATCATAGAGTTGTACTGTCATCACCTCAGTCAATTTTAGAATGTTTTCATTACTCCAAAAGGAAAAATTCCATACCCCCTTAAATCCCTCTATTGTTGTCCCTTATAATTGATATAATATCTTCTTTGCCATTGCTGCAAAAATATTATAATATTACTGTTAACTATAATCCATAAGTTATATTAGTTGTAATTTTCTCATTATCACCATATACTTAACACTCTGTAAAGGAAGAACATTCTTATACTATTAACCACAATCTTCATCCACCACCAAAATCACTATGTTATACAGTCCCGACATTATTCTTTACCTTCCTTTCAACTGAAATGTTATATCCACAGATTACCCATCAGCCACAATCACAGTTGTTAATCATCAGTGTTAGTTATACTCACTACAATGTGTTACCATCAACTCTTTTCATTTCCACACATTACAATAAACCTTATTAAAAATTCTACATACATTAAGCATAAGCTCCCATTCTCAACCCACATTCAATTTCCTAGTAAGTTATACTCTAGAGTTTACCTCTGTGAATTTGCTCATTGTTTTAGTTCATATTAGTGAGACCATCGAATATTTGTCCTTTTGTGTCTGATTTATTTCACTCAAGATAATGTCTTCAAAGTTCATCCATGTTGTCATATGCATCCCAAGTTCATTTCTTCTTACAGCTAAATAGTATTCCATCATATGTATATACTACGTTTTGCTTATCCATTTATCAGTTGATGTATCCTTGGGTTGTTTCCATCTTTTAGCAATTGTGAATAATGCTGCTATAAACATTGGTGTGCAAATGTCAGTTCATGTCCTTGCTTCCAGTTCTTCAGAATATATTCCTAGTAAACGGATTGCTACATCATATGGAAGTTCTATTTTAGTTTCTTGAAGAACTGCCAAACTGTCTTCCACAAAGGCTGCTCCATTCTAAGTTCCCACCAACAGTGAAGAAGCATTCCTATTTCTCCACATCCTGTTCAACACTTATAATTTTCTGTTGTTGTAATACTGGCCATTCTATAAGGTGTGAAATGATCTCAGTGTAGTTTTGATCTGCATTTCCCTGATAGCTTTTGATGTTGAAAATTTTTCCATTTTTGCTTTTTGGCCATTTATATTTCCTTTATGGAGAAATGTCTATAAGTCTTTGGCCCATTTTTAAATTGATGTTTCTTGTCTTTTTATCATTGGGTTGTATTATCTCTTTATATAACACAGATATCAAAACTTTATCGGATATTTGGTTTCCAAATATTTTTCCCATTGAATAGGCTGTTTTTCACTTTCTTGAGAAAGTTCTTTGAAGCACAAAGGTGTTTAAGTTTGAGGAGGTCCCATTTATCTATTTTTTCTATTATTGTTTGTGCTTTGGGTGTAAGGTTTATGGAACCACCGCCTACCACAAGATCTTGAAGATGTTTTCCTACAGTTCCTTCTAAGAGTTTTATGGTTTTAGCTTTTATATTTAGGTCTTTGATCCATTTTGAGTTAATTATAAAATTGTTTTTATGAGATTTTAAAAATAGGACATTAGTCTTCACCTCTCCCTCATACCATGGAATCTTGAGCAATTTATTACTATTTTAAAAGAAGATTTAAGAAGTCCCTCCTATGATGGAATGGGTGTAGCTCAGTGGTTGAGCACCTGACTTGCATGTAAGAAGTCCTGGGTTCAATCCTTGGTACCTATTTAAAAAAATAAAAATTACATTAAATTACATAAATTTAAAAAAAAAGAAGCCCCTACTATGGCGCTAAATTCTTTCCACTAGCTTTTATCTTCTGGAATTTAGGGACCATAAAATTAAGTGAATTTTGATGAGCAGGGAAAAACCACTTTCAACACCCTTAATCCTGTCAAGGAATCCAGGATATTAGTTATATGTTTATTACTGCTGTTTGTTTCCCTTATATTACCTACAGAGTTTGCAAATCAAGACTTGTGAACAGATCTTTGGACAGATGTAATAGAGATACGAGAAACAAAATAATGAAATCATCATGAAAATCTATAGCAAAAATAATTAGAAGATTGATCTTTTCCTTCCTTTCTTTCAATTCTATGGTTGGTTTATAATTTTTAATATACCAAGGACACTAATAGACTTAATTACATTGCTAGTGTCTATTAACTATAGGAAAGAAATAGTTTAGGATTAGGAGTAGGTATTAAAATATTTTAGCTGAGAGAAAAGAAGTTTCACCTAAAGTCCTTACAGACTTATAAGCATATCTGTCACAGAATGATGTACTTACTACAATGAAAGATATTAAGTAAAATTTATTGCTTCCAGATTGTTCATCAATTTCAAGTTGGTGAGGCAACGCTGTTCAAATGTTCCAGTTGAATATTTTAACAGGAAAGATTGAAGCTGAAATAACTCTTTATCTGCTCTACTAAAATATTTCGCAGGACATCATCATATAATCTATTGGGATAAAAAGACAGCCTATGGTCTATGTCTTAGTAGAAAGTAGAACAAGTTAAACAATATCTCTAGTCCTTGAATTTGACAGTGGTTTGATGTGAGGACCTAGACGAAGAATGGTGAGCAAGAACACTTGCCCGTGTAACCCAACTTGGACTCTAATAATAGCTCTAATCTGAATCCTAAGTGAATGAAATGCAAGTTCCTTAAAGGTAAGATATCTCATTTGGCATATGTTTTAGTTTGATAAAGACTGCTAATGCAATATACCAGAAATGGATTGGCTCTTACAATGGAAATTTATTAGATTAAAAGCTTACGGTCTGATGCCATGAAAGTGTCTAAATCAAGGTATCATCAGAAGACCCTTTCTTTCCAAGCTGCAGCCATGGGTGATTAGGCACATGGCAGCATCTGCTCCCTCTCCTCCAGGCCTTGTTGCCTTCAGTTGCTTGCTGCTCCTTCTGTAGCTTTTCTCTCTCCCTGGTTCATTGATTGCAAATCTGAAGGCTTCTCTCTGTCTACAGCTTTTTTCTATGTGGCTTTTTATTCCTCTGTTTACAAAGGACTCCAGTAAAAGGATTAAGATCCACCCTGGGCCACGTCCTACTGAAGTGATCTAATCGAATGAAGTCCCCTTAACTGAATCTAATCAAAAGTTCCCATGCACAGGAATGGATGGCTTTAAGAACAGGATTTTCCAGGGTCCCCAGAAAAAAGCATAAATGGATATTTTCTTGCTATCATTTGGCTCTTTACTGAATCACATGTAGTTTATAAATAAAGCTTTAAAAAATATCTTTCATTGCAGAACAAATAGTAAATTCAAGTAGTTGCCCACTAATAAAACATTCTTTGGACAAGAAAGTATCCAATATAAGACTGCAATGACATTCTCACTTAGTGGTAGGTTTTATAGAGTATTAGTTTGGGTACCATTAGTTGAATAGTGGAGGTTGGAAACAAACACCTTCTTTCATCTAATACAAGTCTATTGCTCTAAGTGATTTATTTCATTTTTCCTTACTCTTGTCAAGGTAGAAATTATTTAATTTCCTAGGGATAAATATGCTTTGACTGTGTTAACTAAGGATTCTGTTTGAATATAATTCAATTTAGTTTAACATATATACACACACACACTGATCATCTATTACACACCAGAAAGTGTTCTAAGCAAGAAGATCCAGCAGTAACAAAACAATCTTTAAAAAAGTTTGCATTTCTATAATGCTTTAAACATTTTCAAAGAGCATTGATAGATACCACTTTATTTTTCATTTTACATTAGTCTTATAAGGGATGCACACAAAGATTAAATGATTTGTCAAGGTTCAGAACAATAATAATAATAAAGTATGCTCTTAATTCCTGACCCATAATTTTTTCTGCATTATAGACCTTTAATTCCATCTGTCAACTGATTATCTTTGCCTGAATATATGAAGATAATTCATATTTCCTGTATGAGTAGTGGTGTGGTATAGACTCTGCAGCCATATTGTAAGGATTCAAATACTTTCAGCCATGTAATTAGGTGGTTGAATAACAAATCACCCCCAAAACTCAGTGGGTTAAAACAATAATCAATTACTCTCTCTCACTGTTCTGTGGGTTACCTGATACAGGCTGGGATGTGCTCCAGGTATACTCCACATGTCCTTCATCCTGTTTGGACCAATAGGCAGGCTACCCACAGCATGTTTTTTCATAGTGATGGTAGAGTCATAAGAGGAGAACCCATTCCTACATGCATATTTCAAACCTCTGCTTTGTGTCATGTCTTCTAATATCCCATTGGCCAAAGTAAACCACATGGCCTCCCCCAAAGTCTTTCATAGTAAAAGAAAAGGGAAGTATATGTTGTCCACCATGAGGCCAAAGCTAGTAATAGGACCAAACCTAACCTCAGTGGGGTGGATAAACATATTCCTCCCAGAGATGAGGGGAGAATGAATATTTTTGTATAATAACCTAATCTATGGCAGCCTTAATATTTCTTTCCTCAATTTCTTCTCTGTCTGTACAACACTAAGAAGTTGCTGTGAGAATTCGACAAAGCACTCAGTTGCAGCTTCGATCTATTGCCTAGTGTCTTTTCCTTTCAACCTGCAAATCTCCCTTTAGCATCTCTTGTAGGGTTGGTCTAGTGGTGATGATCTCCCTCAGCTTTTGTTCATCTGGGAATGTCTAAATCTCTCCTTCATTTTTTGAAATGTCAGTTTGCCAGATATAGATTTTTGCTTTCAGCACTTTAAATATGTCTTACCATTGCTGTCTTGCCTTCAATGATTTCCAATTGGAAATTGGCACTTAATCATATTAAGGCTCCCTGTGACAGACGCTATTCTGTTATGGTTTTCTAAATTCTCTCTTTATTTTTGGTATTTGACAGTTTAATTATAACATGAGGGTCAATTTGGTTTTATCCTCCTTTGGAGTTTGCTGAGCTTCTTGGATGTGTCTTTCATTATACTGGGGAAGTTTTCAACTATTATTTCTTTAAATAGTCTCTCTGCTCATTTCTCTCTTCTCTATCTGGCATTCCCATGATACATATATTGGTATGTGTTATGGTGCCCCACAGGTTCCGCAGACTGTGTTCACTTTTCTTTATTCTTTCATCCCTCTGCTCCTCAGACTGGATGATTCCAATTGTCTTATCTTTAAGTTCACTGATTCTTGCTTCTGCCAGCTCCAATCTGCTATTGAATGCCTGTTACTGTGGTCTTCAGCTCTTTATGGTTCCTTTTCATAATTTACACCTTTCTATTGCTATTCTCTTTGTTTTAATCTATTTTTTCCTGATTTCTTTTAGTTTTTTGTCTATGTTTTCCTTTAGCTCTTTGAGCATATTTAGTACCATTTTTTAAAAGTTGTTTTCAAGTATGTCCTTGGTCTTGTCCTCCTCACTGATGGTTTCTACTGCTTTAATTTCTCCTTTTCTTGGGCCATCACTATTTTTTTTTAAAAAAACTTTAGTTTAAACTTGAATATTTTGACATTTTAATGTGCTATTGCTGGAATTTAGACTCTGAGGTATCTGTTTCCTAAGATTGTATCCAGTTATGAATAAAAAGACCCCCAAAGGGGCATATCATGATATTTATTACAGAATAGAAATAAAGGAATATTACTAAACACTTACAAAACACAAACTTTGGTTAGTGTTTTTAAAAATCAACATTGTACAGAAAATGGAGGGTTAGCATAATCAAATGTAAAAAGATTCTTCTATCTTTATTCCCTGCTTCTATGAAATTCTTATTCCTGCCTCACCTTCCTCCCCCTACTTCTTCAAATTGGGAAATGGACATTGCTTTCCCTCATCCTTTGCCCTCTCTCCTTATCCCTGTTTTCTCTACACATTGAAAAAAGATATTTTATTCACTGATGTTTACATTTTTAAAAGTTGATTTTTTAATTTGGGAAGTAATTTTCATGTATAAAATTAAAATACCAGAGGTAGTACATATAGTCCCATGAAAGCAATTGAGAGTACCAGTGAAAAAGGAATTAAGCATTTCATATGCAGTCTTGAAAATTCAGAGAGTGTACTCCCAAGATCATGGTAACATGTAAGTGCTTACAAAAGCTCATGAAATTTAGACCTAATTTAGTGCATCTCTGAGGAGACTGTTGCTGGTTGCCAGTTGTTTTCCCTTCACAATTGGTACACTTGAATCTCAAGTTGATTTTACATTTGTTTTTTCTCTCCCTACAAATGAAGTTTACAAAGACCAGAGAGGAATTTAAGGGTCCATTTCAGAAATAAACTATTTTTTCTGCAGTCCCACCAAAATTCGTAGTTAAGCTTTTCACAGGACAGTCTCTTTTAGTTCCAGCTAATTTAATTTTTCAACTTGGATATTTCAAAGGACTAATACTGAAAGAACTATCTGTAAACACAGTCACATGAGATTCTTTGTGATTCAAATAGAATCCATACATTTAGCGATTTTTCACTTAGAAACATTGCCATATATAAAAATAAATTTCCTCTGATGCACATATACTTATACATATGTCCACATGCACAAATTTTCAAGAGCTAGAATTCAAGAGATTAAGGGCAGGGGGGTTGGTGGAAAAATAATCAGCATTTTATTTAATGATCTATTATCCAAATCTTTCAAAATGCAGTCTTAGCCACAAAGCTCTAGCATGCATGGGAATATGGTGAAGTTTGCAGCATTTTTAATATGCAATAAATTACTAGTAACATTCTTTCCCATCACTATCAACAATTTATTTGAATTCTTGAGTTTGAGTAATAAGATACTCACATGCTAGTACCCTGAAGATAACCACTAATGAATTATAACAATGGGTCAAAGACTGGAAATAAAAAACTTGCTTTCCTGCAACAAGATGGCCTATGCACAATCCTGGCATGAATACTGCCTCCTTCCTTGTAAACAAATGTCATTATTATTTGAAATTTTGACTAATTACACTGAAAGTAAAATATTTCAGGTGCTAATAATAATAACAGTAATAATAACAACTAATATTAAACCTAGAATATAAAGATGAAATTGCATGCCAGGCACTCTTACCAAGAGCTTTTCATAAGTTTTTTTCACCTGATCCTTACAAAACCTCCATAAAGTAGGTTCTATTATTATATCATTTTACTGCTGAAGATATTGAGACTTTGAGAAGTAACTTTTTGAAGGTTACTTAGCTAGTAAGTAGCAGAACTGGACTATGAATGCAGATAGTCTAATTCCAGAATGTAGCTTCCTAACCACTATGGATTGCAAATATTTCCAATATAGAGAGGAGGTGAAAGCTAATATCTCTAACTTTTAGGTAAAGAATGGCAGAAACTAGGCACATTCCTTAGAAGACATTACTTTAAGGGGTACAACAAAGTTATATTGATTGCACTTATGTACAGGTTTGCTCTCGGTGCTGATGTCCAAAATTCTACAAGATTTGGAATTAACTGTTGAGGATATCATAGGCTAGTGAAGGACTCAGTCATATAAAAAATAAAAAACAACAACAAAACAACAAATGCTATAATTTGTAGGGAGAGATTACTAGAAGAGCACAGAAGAGGGGAGGATTGAATAGTTTTAGGAAGGAAAATCTACTCATGCTTCCCAGATTATGTAATATATGAGCTCACCACTCATCAGTGGATACTTTTCTTGACAAATCATTTTTAAAATGTGACCACACACCAGTGGAGCAAGATATAAGATGCAAAAGTACCAGTAGCAGGACCTGTGGTACTAATAACAAGTGGAATGTTACTCTGAGTTAATATGATAAGATTTATAGAATATTGAATATAATATATAAAGTGTATCAACTGTATTCATTTTTAAATATAGCATAGAACTCATATTCTATTTATTTCAATTTAATCTTTATTTGATTATTTTTTAATGTAAGCACAACTTTCTTAGATTAGGATCATCTGATTTTTCTCTTCCAGCAGCTTGCTTTCTATGAATGATAATTCTGAATATAGAAGCTCTGTGTTAGCAATACACTAACCAAGAAGACAAAAGGACTCAAGGAAATCACTGGGAACCTCTCTAGGATTTGTACCACATTCAGGCTCTACAAACATTAGCAAAAGAAAATATGAGAAATGAATCCATTTATTTGTTGCTTTGAAAGAAAAGGACAAATTAGTACAAACGAATGGAAAAATTGCCAAAGAGAATTACATCCTAAGAAGTGTTTAATTCTTTGGTCCATTCTCTAGCCTTACCATGGAAGGACTTTGAATATATAGAAGATCCCTCAAGATTTTATGACCAATAATCCCCCTGGCTAAAATAAAATATTTTATAAGAGCAACCAAACAGGATCAAGGGCATTCTGATCAGAGAAGGGACCAAAGTTCTTTTGATAAATAAGTCCAAGTAACACACAGGTACCTCAAAACCCAGCTCAAACTGTTTTAAACAGTATAGAACCTTTATTGGCTTATGTAACTGGATGTCCAGAAGCACAATAGGCTTTAAGTCAGTATAATTAATTAATCCTGGTTCTGTTTCTTCACAGTTTCTGTCTTGTGCCTTCCTCTGAGTCTTGGGTTTTCCTCAGGCTCCCCACATAGTAATGAAAATGCTGTGGCACATCACCTATTGCCATATGGGAGAGAGAGGTTTGAGGGAGCCGTCTTATAAGACCAATGATGTGTTTTCCCAGAAGCCTTCCATAAACCCCATCTAATTGTCCAGTATTTGACTACATATCCATTTCTGATTAAATCTTGTAGTCAGAGATATGCCATGTGCTTATTGGCTTAGACCTGTATCCCTGGAACAATTACCCTCATTTTTAGACCAATTAGGCCAACCCCTGGATCTGGAGACAGGTCAGCTACTCTTAGGTACATGGTTGTGAGAAGAAGGGATAGTCATATGATAAAAAAATGGGAATCTTTAGGAAGGAAGAAAAAGAGCTAGATACCAGGGAGTAACCAGCATTATTACAAAACTGTCCACATAATATACAAAGTATTTAGCACCATTTTGAGAATGGTGGAGAGAGTAACTCCCAAGGAGGAAAAGTGTAGGGAGAGTCAACATAAAATTCTGAATGGCTCCCTTTCTAAACTCTATAGGGATAGATATCAGATTTTAAAATATTCATAACTGTATGGTAAGAAGAATCTATTATGCTTTCTCTTTCATCTTCATCTTGGAATTTTCAGGCTCAAATTCAAACTCTTTTGAATATTATTCCTTACTGCCACATTTATCTTCTCTCCCATTGGTTTTTGCCATAATAACGGTTAGTTTGTCCATTTACCTATCATGAATGAAGGACTGTTCCTCAAAAGATCAGTGTACTTTCATGGAACAATTTTGTAACTTTGGAAAACATTTTGACAGACATGATCAAAAGACAGGTACATACCAAATAAAGACTCCAGATAGATTGATTTATAAGTTGTGGAGCTTGTTTATAAAACTCATCAGGAGTAATTAACTGTGAGATGGATTTTCTGTGTGTTCTCTTCTTAGTACTGAAATCTAAATTAGAAATGAAATTAACAGCTGAAAATTTCCTAATAAATATGGATACCAAACCAAATTTGGATTATTTTAAATGATATTTTCATTTATCTGTGTTAACTGATGCACATTTTCCCCAATGAATGTTCTTTGTATTAAGTAAACGAGAGATACCTGCTAACAAATCAGGGTAAATAATCTCTGTAAGAGCAATAGAAAAACACTGGGTATATTTTTATTCTTCTACTATCTCTTTTAGAGCCCATGTTTATTACCACATATTTATTAACCCATGTTTCTAATACTAATTATTTTTATTTATTTATTTATTTTTTAAAGATTTTATTTATTTATTCATTTATCCCCCCCTTGCTGCTTGTGCTCGCTGGGTCAGCTAACCACGCGGCGCTGGCGGGCTTGCCTTCACCAGGAGGCCCCGGGAACCGAACCCGGGGCCTCCCATATGGTAAACGGGAGCCCTACTGATTGAGCCACAGCTGTTTCCCTCTAATACTAATTAGAATGTAATAGATGGTTGTATTAGTTTCTGAATGCTGCTGCAACAAATAATTACAAACTTTGTGGCTTAGACCAAATCAAATTTATCTTACAGTTCTGGAAGTCAGAAGTCCTAAATGGGTGTCGGGCTAAAATCAAGATGTCAGCAGGGTTGCATTCCTTTCTGGAGGTTCTAGGGGAGGATCCATTTTCTTGCTTTTCCAATTTCTAGAGATTGTCTGTATTCCTTAGCTCATGGCTCCCTTCCTGCATCTTCAAAAAAGACTTCAATAGACTATAGCTGGGTGTCTCAGTAAGGTACATATTCAGTGTTGTCTGAGAGCCTGGCCCAGTCTCTCTGCCTTGGTCAACATGCATTTCCAGGAAATTCTCCTGATAGCTTCCAAAGGACAAGGTATTAGCAATGTACCAAAAAGATACAGTTTGGCATTGGGCCTCCCCCAAAAGATCCAAAAGTTCAGAATGTCCAATCAGCTGCAGTACAAGCTTTTCTCCAAATGAAAGAAGAGGCTTTTAGACTGAAAGCCTTAGAGGAGAAAAGGAGAAAAGAAGAATTAGGGAAAAAGCAAATTGAGCTAAAACATGACAAGAAAGCAAGAGTTATGTCTAAGAGGACAAAGAGAATGTCTGTGGTTACAATGGGATTCCTGTTGAGGAAAAGTCAAAGAGGAGGCAGGCAATGGAAAGCCACACCATCCATGGAGCAGTCCAAGAGTATGCCATGAAAGAAATGGATGAATTCTTAGATTACTATCAAGGGGAATCAGAGCAGGAGTATGAGGAAGAGCAAGTTTCAACCAAAGTTGAAAGCAAACCAAAAGTCCCCCTTAGAAGTGCCCCACCACCAATGAACTTCACTGATCTACTCAGGCTGGCTGAGAAAAAGCAGTATGAACCAGTGGAGATCAAGATAGTGAAGAAAACAGATGAAAGTCCTATGACTGTCAGAGAACTTAGGGAGTGATGGTTTCTCAAACGAAAGCATTGGGGAAAAAATCTTGAGATAGATGTAAGACTACCTCTGTCTGTGCCCAAAAACGCACCCTCTCAAAGAGAAAGTGTGGGCACAAATCTTAGCAAAGGTTCTGGAGGCAAGCATCCTTCTTCCAAGGGAACTCCCCTTCCTTATTCTGAAAAAAAATTCAGACCCAGCACAGCCAGTGAGAAACACTTAGGATTGTCATCATCCAAATCCACGCCAGGAGAGAGGACCAAGGCAGGATCTGGCAATTGCTCCCAACCCTCACTTCATGAGTGCCATGACAGACCTGTTTTTCAATGGGGTGGCCCAGCACAGGGACTGCTCAGCCCACAGTTAGCTCTGGCCCTGTGCCCAGGCACCAGAATGGCAGTTTCAGCTTAGGACCTGGGTGATCAGTCAGGGGAACAAGAGGCCAACCAGTGACTCAAATTCCTCTGGGTGAATAATCAGTGGCCCAAGTGGCCCTGGGTGACTCATCAGTGGCTTGAGTGGTTCTGAGAGATCTGCAGGCAACTCTGGTGGCCCTGGGTTACCTGTGAGCAGTCCACATGACCTCTGGGAGATCAGTCAGTGACCCTGGGTGATCATTAAGTAGCTCAGTTCCAGCTGGACAGACTGTTGTTCAGGTCCTGGAAGACCAGTGAGCAGCCCGGCACCTGGGTGAACAGTTAGCAGCTTGGGTCCCCCCATAAAGCCCAAGTGTACTGTTGAGGCAGAAACAATTTCTTTCAAGAGTATCATTAGTCAGTCCAGCAATGGACAGATGAATGGAATGAAGCCTTCACTAGCTTCCTGTAGATCTGTCCAGGGTCCTCAAAGTTCTCCCTTCCCTTCTGGCTACAAAAAGCAGGGAGAATATGAAGAGGAAGAAGATGATAAATATGACTCTGAGGTGGAAGATTTTAGTGACGATGAAGGACAACCTCAGGGAGAAATATCCAAGCACATTTGAGAAAATCTGGCTATGACTGAAAAAAATACAAAGATGAAAGTGATTATGCCGTATGTTACATGGAGAGTAGTTGGAAAGAGCAGCAGAGGGAAGAAGCAAAGAGCTTAAGATTAGATTTGCAAGAGGACTTAGAGGAAATGAGACATGAAGAAGAATTGAAATGGTGAAAGGCCAAGAAGCTGAAGAGGCGTTAGCTGCTGCTTTTATCTATTTTTGTGAAATTCTGGAGATACTCTGCTGCAAGGAATTCCTGTATTCACATGGAAGAAGTCCTTCTTATCATTTTAGATTTATGTTTGGGTACTCAAGGAGAAGGAATGCATACTGTCATTTGCAGGCTGTCATTTGAGCATTAAATATTTTAAAATACTTTCTAGGGTGAAATCTATAATGCAGATGATCTAATGCCCACTGAATGCTCTTATGAAATTAACTGTTCACAGATTCCAGACTTGATTCTGATGAACTATGCACTCTAAAATGTGGCCACTCACCAGTTAGCCAATCTTCTATTTTTCTTTATTTCTCTGACTACTTTTTGAATATATAGGCCATTTGGAAATTTTCCAGCATTTTGTCTAAATGTATTCCATTTACTCTCATGATATTCAAAGTTCTTCGCTGTATATTGACTAAAATAAACTAGAACTGTTGACGACAACAGGAATGAACCCAATAGTCAGTTCATTAGATTTCTATTTATATTTCTACTGTAAAAGCTAATCATTTTTATTATTTTGTTTCAGAATATGGTATTTTCATTAGAGTCATTAGTTTTCTTGAGAAAATATTACATTTGAGTTTCCACGTAATTTCACAAGGGATACAGTTTAGTCAAAGCTGTAATCAAATCTGTTAGAGATACCGGCTTATTATATTACTATCTTTCAGTGTGTATCTAGAGACAGTGTCTAGCCCTGCTGAAGCTGGACTGGTGCTTTTGTTATGGATTAGGAGAAAACCTCTCCTTAAGACACATAAAAAGACTTTATGGGGGAGGAAGTGGGGCAAATGGGAATCCCCTATATTTCTTATGTAACATTTATGTAATCTAAAGTTTCTTAAAAAAAAAAAAAAAAAAGGCTTGACAGAAAATTATGGTAATAAATACATGAGGCCAGGGCAACCATGAATGTGAGTGGTGCCCCCTAGAGCTGGGCATCCACAACCATATGGCCTGGCCCTGAGAAAAGTCTTATCAATGCTCCAATTTATTTCAGTGAACTTTTTCTAAATTTACTCAGGCAGCACAGAAATGAACTGAAGTAATAATACATGATTATTTGAATTCTTTGCAACTAAGCCCTAGGCATACTAAAATAAAATAAGAAAAAAATTCGATCTCTTAGTTTTCATGGCACCTCAGTTATTACTGATGGCCAATGCATCTGGCTATTTATCAGAGTTCAAATTAATTCCAAATTTATCCTCTTGTCTGGATGATCGAGTAGAGCATTTTTCAACACTCTTTAGAGCAATGTGAGACTAAATAACATTTTAGCTGATAAAGATAAATTAGTTATTAAAATTACAAAATTTTATTTTCCTTGTTTTGAAAAAAATACATTCTTTTTGATATAATAATGTGAAGATCATATTTTTATTAGAAGAGCTATGTTCTCCATAGATAATGTGATTAGCACTGAAAAGGGTAAGACAAAAGAGAGATGATTAAAGTTAATATTAAAAGTTCTTACAATTGAAGTTTAACTAAAAATCAGGTGGATTCATTTGGAAATGGAGATAGGAATATACTTAACTACTTTATTTTAAAAGAGATTGATGAACTTTTATAGCAAAGAGCAAAAAGCCAACTTAATAACAAATTAAGTTGAATTAGGATGCTTTTTTAAATGCTAATAACAGATTAGAAATGGCTTAGAAAAACATGTAAGAATAAAACTTCAAATACACATGCATCACAATCATAGGAGAGGTATAAAATATTATAGGAAGGTTTGTATGTATTGTGAGAATTTTGATTTTTACCCATAATAAAAAAAAAATAAAAAAAATATTATAGGAAGGAGAAATCGTACATATAGTTATGGCTTATTTCAGAAATCCGGTTTAGTTGGATCTTGAAATATATTAAATTTTAACATTCTTTTTTACTGTCTTTTCTACCTGCCTAATCCCCCTTAAAGCATGAATTTGTGTCTGTTTCTTTGAAGAAAGTCTATAGACTAATTATTCTTATAGGATGTTTCTTTTTATTTGAATGCCCATTTTTCCCTACATTTGTTGTTTTATCTACCTTTGATGAAAATGCATGAAAATGATTATATGTTTTTATGCATTTTGGGTCTGAAAAGTTGGGATAAGTCTTTGAGGTTAATAGCCTACTCATCTGTTTCCCCTTTTTCTTACAAAGCATGAAAACTCTGGTTAAGACTAACATGTAACCAGGGACTATATTCATTAAGATTTTCAGTTTCTGGATGAGGTTAAGACGAGGAATAAGTTTGAACAGTAAAATTTAGTTTAAGCACACCACCAAATTATATCATAACCAAAATTCAAGCCAGCATCAAAACCAAGAACTCACAAACTAAAAGCTTTCGTAGTATACAAACAATATTTGAAAAGCTGGAGAACAGAATAATATAGAATCTAAACCAGGTACCTCAAACTTCACACGAAGATAAATCTCCATGAGTTCATTTGTTAAGCAATTTTTAGGTATCCAGACAGTGTAGCTAGGTGAGGTTATATCCATAGTTTGGGTTATGTACAGTATAGAGAAAAGTTGATATACAAAGGGCATGCTGTTCTGATTAAGGGCATGCCAGCATATTAAGAGGTGGGATGCCAAAATGAGAACAGAAAGAGTAAATAGAAATGAGAACTTTTTATTAGGACTTCAAGAGAAAGAGCAGCAACTCCAAGTATGTTATTGATATAAAAGTTTGGCTCCAGAAAACCAGCAGTATCTTGAAATTTCCCCAAATTATTGAGCTTTCTTTCTCTTTCAATGCTTCCTAAGAGTCTGGATAGTCAAGCATAATTTTCAGGAATTAAAACTTCCAAAAATACATACAATATAACCTCTACAAATCATAGAGTGTGTGATTCTGGCACTGGTGAGTTTGTGCATATCTAAGTGTGCAAATCTAAGGAATTCACTGGGAAAGGCCTGCTGACTCTTTCCCACGAGGCCTCACAGAACAACATTAATCTTAGTGAATTCATCAGGATAGCAAACTCATTTCCCCTATTTCCAAGTCCTGGAGAGACACTCATCAAAACTCTACATGACAAAACAAACAAACAAAAGCTAACAACACACGGTTTTCATGAAGGCGCATACCCCTAGAGCAGGCACTCAGCAACTGCTGCTGAAGGATTGGGAAACCTCATTAACTGAAACCCTTGCATAGCTTTTATTCCAGTTCAACTGGTTTTTGCATAAAGCTGTTTGTAGGCAATTACAGGAATGGTTTCCATTTCCCTTTGCTGTTAAGGAAACTGGTAGAATTAAGCAATGAAAGGCATGACCAAAGTAATGACTACATCTAAAATGGAAACATTCCAATTGGTTTGTGAATCATTATTGAACTTCTTGCGATTTATCTGAGCTGGTATAATCACTTTACCGTAGAAAGTTAGAATAGAAAGAAATCTTGTGGCTGACCTATGACTAGTAACCTATTGTTTCTTATTTCCTAAATGTCCATCCAGCTACTTTACTAGCATGCTCATTGCTGCAGATTCTGTTACTGCATTTGGCATTGTGAGACACACATTGACATGCACATGGGAAACCTTTGCCTTGATTCATCCAAGAAATTACCTTTGGGGTAAGCTCGCTGATCTATGTCCATGGATTTTATAAGGAACAATCACCATTCTTAAGAGTTAGAAACTTTAGCTGCTAAGTTAGTTTATGTTTCTTGCTTCAGAGGCATCTTCCTCTAAATAAGATAATTTATGCCAGATAACCTGGAAAACAAATAGAAATTAATACTTCTGTCTTTAAATAGATCCTAAATTAGTAGCCAACTGTCACATTTCTGTAAAACATTTTAATATAACTGTTTCTAAAAGACTACCACCAGCTGCATTTATGGATTTAGAAATCAGAACCAATACCTTCTCTCTTTTTATGCCCAGATTTTGTATTCCCACCATATAATAAATGGCGATTTTTAAAAAAGCCACAATTCCTCAATATTATTTCCCCATTTTTATAGACTTGCCTTCATTTGGTATATATTTGTCTAAGATTCAAATGTGGCAGAGATTTTTCATATGAAACAATTTTCCAGGTGAGGGCATAAAAGAATGCAAAGCACACCTTCTTTGGAGATTACAAAAAGGCATGGTCTCAAAGTGCAAAATGCTCCTAGAGTCCAAGAGATCTAAGAATAGTTTCATCTTTGCTAATTACCAGATCCATGAACTTGGATGTTATTAATCTCCTTGAACACTAATTTCTTAACCATTTCCTCACACATATATTTTACCTTATAGTTACTATATTTAACACTATAACATAGTATTTTATTATAATAGAGCGTCATGGAATACACACAAAACAGATAACACGGAGCAGATGTTCAATAAAGGTTAAATACTCTTATCTTCCTGTCAAAGGTTTTATAGCATCCTGTTTAGCTATTACTGAAAAATGACAATTATAATTTGCTTGGCACTATTCTCCTGGACTCTGATGGCGTAATTTCTGGACCTTATATTAGTGCCACCTGTTTTCATAATGAGCATTAATCTCTTCCTAACACATTATCCTTTTCCTGCATAAAGCATCCAAACCATGTGTTAGACAGTCACATCTACAAAACAATCCAATCAAAATATGTATCCATGTTTCTTCAAAAAAGTCCCTTAATATTTGTCACCAGATAGCACAGTTTTGTTTTTATGCGAAACCTAGTATCAGACAATATGATTATTTCCATGGCATATTATCTGGATAATAATCATAAAGCTTGATATATCAAAAGTTACAAATTCTTACAGGGAAAAAGAAAATGAAGTTTTGTCTATTCAATAATATTAAAATGAAAGATCAAGGATCAAAAGACCTTTAGAGCTCATTTTATTCAGTTTTCTCCCCTGCAACCCCCATTTATCAAACAAAGAAATTGATATTCAGAGATGTTAAACCTTGTCTTGATATTGCTAAGACAAAATCCTAGATCTCCTGACATTCCATCATGGTGGTCATTTGTTTCATTATTGTTTGTATACAGAGCTTCAAGGGAAGGGATAGGAATTGGCAGGTTTTCAAAACTTTGCTCCTGATTCCCATCTTTCCATGCTTGTATGGAATTCAAAATGAAATGGTGTTATGAATATTTATTGGTTTTGCTGCTGAACATGGATTCCCCTGATTCTGGCAATGCAACTGATATTTTTCATGAGCATCTACTCCACCCTTACTCATAGTTCATATGATGAGGTAGACTGACTCCCCTTACTGGACCCATGGGCGGGTGACTCGGGCTTTGCCAATCAGAATTCTGGAATTCACAGTGATTGCTTCAAAGATGGGCACCTGACCCATTGTCCAAAAAGACTCAATTTGGGGACTTTGTTTGAATTATGGAAAAAGAAATTATCTTTTTCTTTTTTATATAATTTTTTATTTTTAATTTTGTATCTTTTCTTTTTGACTTAATCAGAGAGGATGGAAATTTGGAGCTCTTGGGGGCAACGTTAAGAGTGCCTTTAGCAGGGGACTTGGGAAAGACTAGAACCTGCCTTAGATTTGGCAAGAAAGTTAATCAGATCAACAGAAATACAGGAAGTCATTTATCTGCTTTGCAAATGACATCAGGTCTTCAAGATGTCCGTCTTGTCCTCGTGACCCACAACTAGAAACAACAAGTAAAGAACCTCCCTGCTCCCATAGTGTGGCCCACCAACCTCAATGAACTTACACCTCCTGGAGCCTTGCCACCAACCATAGACCACAGTTCACACTGTAGACCACACTCTCTCCCACTCAGTTCTGAGTGGTGTGTGCTGATTTAAAATGGCCTACATCCATTGCCACAACAGT
>JAKSZT010053770.1:6041323-6065787 GCA_026826555.1 Tolypeutes matacus | reverse complement strand
CCAAGTGAGAGAGGGCTTATATCCCATGGATATGGTGGGTGGGATGAATGAGGTGGAGCCAGTGGCCACTTGACAGTTTTTGGGTAGGGAGGGGATGAGCAGTTGAAATACAGGGGCTTCTTTGGGAGTTGGAGGTTGTCCTGAGTACTGTTGTGGCAATGGATGTAGGCCATTTTAAATCAGCACACACCACTCAGAACTGAGTGGGAGAGAGTGTGGTCTACAGTGTGAACTGTGGTCTATGGTTGGTGGCAAGCCTCCAGGATGTGTAAGTTCATTGAGGTTGGTGGGCCACACTTGTGGGAGATGTTTGTGTTGGATGTGGTGGGAGGTGTGGGAGGTGGGCAACATGGGAATCCGAGTGGGTTCCGTATAATATTTTAGGTAATCTAAGCACCTCTTAAAATATATGTATATATATATATATAAAATAACATTTTTGTAAGCAAATACACATATATGCATATATATTTATATATCATTTTACAAATGTTTGTATGTATTGTGAGAATTTTGATTTTTACCCATAATAATAAAAAAAAAAAAAAAAAACTAAGGTTAAAAAGTTACTGAGGTTTGATAGGTCTAAAAAAAAAAAGAACCTCCCTGCTTGCTGAAGCATGAAACAATCAGAGTGGGTGGTTCAAGAAAGAGATTAAACTCATAAACAGCCTTTACAGCCAACTCATGCCAAGCAAGAAACTGAGAAAGGAGCCTGAGGTCTAACCCTGCTCTTCTGCTCCATGTGCCCCAAGCCAAAGGCACTGAGTAGCAACTGTGCTCAAGGCCAACTGTGACCCCAGGGAGATTACAACAGGCTCACATTTTGCAGCCACCTCATACAGTTAACTTCTCTTCACCTCCTCTATTCTTAGTACAAATTAGTGAGGGGATCTCTTCAGTGTCTCCCCCTCCCACTTTTTTTTTTTTCCTTTCCAGTACTCTTTCTGTTTCTTCTGCAAATGAGAGGAGGGAAAACTTCACTACCAATATTGCTGTCCCTCATTTCTGTATCCACCCACCTGTTGCAATTTTGAGAAGAGACAGAATGGATAAAGCATGACACTAGGAGGATGAGGAAATTAACTTGGAAAAGGTTCTTTTCTCTGGACCTAAATATGCCCATCCCTATAAAAGATGGACATATAATGTTTGTCTCAATAAATAGATTGCCAATTTAATATAAAAAAAGAGTTTTTTGAGTGTGATGGCAACACTGAGGAAAATAGAACTAATAGAGGGAGATTGAGTCCTGAACACATTATCTGAAGGCTGTATATGAAGTTACTTCTATCTGTGGACACTTCTGGAGTTAATACTCGCCTCTCCCCCCACCCCCACCCCTTTTTCTGCTTAAGCTGTTTTGCATTCAGTTTATGGTCAGTTGGGAGTGATAAAACCTTTCTTACAAAAAGGAAAACATGTAAGAGGAGATGTAGAAATGATTTAGGAGGCTATTGTGACGAATACTCCAGTGCAGTCAGCCATGCCCAAAGTGCAAGTGTGGAATTAAAGTTTCCACAAGATCTAGTAGCATTCATACACTTGACCTCAGGTCTAGCTTTGTCACAAATAAATCAAGTATGGCCAACTTGTTTTCCCATGTTGCAGTTTAGATCTCAGCTTTATTCTTTTAGCTTTTGAATTTATTTAAATTCTTTTTAAGCATTTGAATTAAGTAATTGAAATTCAAAATCAAGGTCTGACTGAGAGTTTTCTCCCTTTCAACAAATATTTGTGCCTGATTGAAAAAGTAATATACTAATATTCTAAAATATTTGAAATATAATAATTAGCAAAGAGAAGAGAATAAAAATCATCACTAACACCACTTCTCAGAGAAAAATCATTGTTAAATTTTTGAGCTGTACATTTCTAAAGTTTTTTCTGATAGAAGTTTATTAATGTGTGTTAATATATTAAGTTGTGTTCAACATATCACATGGTTTTGCAAGATACTTTTTTCACTGAATAATTTGTTGCAAAATTTTTTTCACATCAACAAAACATTTTCTAAAACCCAATTGCATTATTTAGGATTATTGTTTGCAAGCAATAGAGACTGGTTCTACTTATCTTAAACAAAAAGGGAATTTATGTGAACAATACAAGGAAAACTCATAGAATTAAAGGAAATCTAATAAGCACTATCTCAACGAACCATCTTCCTCCATGAATGGAGGAAGAAGAGTGCAATAAATTCTTCAATGTGGGATGAATAAATTCCAACTGCAGATTTCTAGATTCAGAGCAGCTGCCCAATCTTGGTGCTCACCATTTTACCAAAGGAAGGTGGGCACCAACAGCTCCTCTGTTATCTCCACAAGGTCAGCTGTAGACTATGAGGCTCTCTAGGCTTTGTCTCTCTCCACAAGCCCAGCTGTAGACTATCAGGCAAACAGCTTGTTTCTCTTCCCGGGGCCTTCTCTCCTTCCTCATGACAAAGCTCCTCTGTGTGTTGACTTCCCGGGGCTCCAGCATTAAATCTCAGCATCAGAACTCCAACATCAAAACTCCAACTCTATACTTTGCCATGTCTTTTATCTTTGAGACCCCCCCACCTGGGGGTGGGGCTCAACGCCCTACTAAGGTGGCCCAGTCAACACCCTGATCATGACTTAATCATGCCCAGATGAACAGACCAGTTCCTATATCTATTTTTGGAATTCATAACTATATATCAAACTGCCAAACTGCTACAAGTATTATCTGACACATAGGGTTTATTCACAATGAAGTCTTCAGGACAGAGTATGATAGGTAGTCCATTAAGATATTATTTGAACCATATAGAAACAACCACAACACCATAAGTCCACAAAAAGTTGAGAAACCATGATAAAGAACAATTATCCCTTACAGAGCTGGGATTAGGGTGAGGCAGTTGAGGCATGCAAGGAGAACAGCAATATTTCCACATCCCTGAGAATGATGCCTCCTTAAATTTTGTGCCCTAGGTGCCTCACTCTTAAGAAGACATTCATTCTCAGGATCATGCAAAGGCTGACTCTGAAAATGCACAAAACTGATATAGTGCCTCCTTAATCTTGTACTCCATGTGCTTAGCTTGTCTCACCCTAGTACCACCCTGATCCCTCATCTGATTGCTAGATCTGAGAGGGTTCACAGACTTAATTCATTTCATAGACCTAGAATACCTTGACTGAAGGGGAGATAATAATATTATAAAAATGTACTAGAAAATTGCTCCAGCCTTCTCCAAAGGAATGCATGGTTATTTACTAGAATAACTATGCAGTGGGAAAGAGAAACACCTTGACTTTGTTGGGAGTGATTATTGGAGACGAAATATGAGCCAATTCCAATTCCTGGGTAGCAAGAATCTTTTTCTAGCCAACCAAGCCACAGAGTGATAATTGGAATTTTGGCCTAAGTCTATCTTACAGTGGGCCCAGAGGGTTCCCCCCCAAAATCCAGCAGATGCAATAAGACAACCATGTACAGTCCTCTGGAGTTTTATGGAAAAACTATGCTGTCTGGAAAACAACCATCCTCCTTTTAAGAAACAGCCTATATTTTGTTATTGGCCCCTGTAAAGACTTCAGTGTCTGATCAGTGGACTCCAGGAGTGTTACAGCCTATACCTGCTCTGAGACCCAAGCCTCAGGAGGACTGTGCCTTGGAGTGCCTTCCTTGAAATTAAAGTATGCCTATATTGTCTGTGACCAACCAGGGCTCACAGTGCCATCAGGGCTCACGAGTACAAGTCTGGACTGAGACTTTTGTGGGCCACATTTCCCATTTTTCTCTTTTGGTGTGCCATCTAACCATCTGCCCCTCATCTCTCCCAGATGCTTCCGAGGAGCTCCAGATTCACACTTATAGTGCTATTCCAAGGCCTGGATCCAAGCCCTGACTTTGTGAGCGGATCATCCCTACAAGCGGACCCTATATTTTTCATGGTATCCTGATATTAGATTGTCAGAATTGTGCTGACATTCTGATTTCAAGTGAACTTCCTTGTGGGCAGAGGACAAGTTCATGAGTCTAGGCTACTGACTGACCCCTGCTAATCTGTGGCTTGAGCTGCTTATTTGAGCCAAATATTTGTGCTCTGATCGAGTGACTGCTTTGGTCTGCAGCATCTGAGGGCAGTGGGGGTGACAGGAGTCCTGCACCTCATGCCCTCCCTTACATATCCCCCTTCTCTGCCACTGGTGGCCAGGGCAGTCACTCCAACCCCTCAGTCAGTTCTGTATACATATTAGGCAGACAGTCCTCTGCGAGTGGCCATACCTATCTCCTACAAGGTATTCCAAGACTTCTTCACAACACCAACAGACCTTTTTGATTGATGTTCCTTTGCCCTTCATCAATGTGATAAGGTCATGCTCTCCAGGGTCAGTCTTAAAGCACGCTAGATGAGGGATGGACATTCCTTGTTCTTCTCATCCTGCCCAAGAGAACTTCACATATTTTCAGTGACTAATGATGGTATATGGAAGGCAGGGATGAGGTCAACATTGAAAGACATGATATTCTAGGAAAGCAGCAATTATTGCCTAAGGAGTTTAAGAGAAGAAATCGTTGTGAGATGTATTGCTTTATATTTAGGCTATAAAATTCTGAATGGTAAGTTTATCATGACGAGAAATTATTGTTCACATTTTCCTACATAATCTGGTTAAGACTTGCATTTGTAGTTATTATCAATGAAGCATGATAACAACCTGAGAGAATTATTGAGAGCCAGTGTTCAGAGGTGGCAAATAGAAAATGCAACACTATAAGGAATGGTGATGTAACCATCATTAATAAGAGATATTAGGGAATTGCAGGGACATGGAGATTTATATTGTTTCAAGATAATAAGTTCTTAAGAGCCATGGCTTTGTGAATAACAAAGTGTTGCTACTTTTCCCTCATGGTGGAAGATATGAAATTAGCCAGGAATGACACATTTGACAACAACAAATATGAAAATATGGTTCCTGGGCCTGAATAGGAGAAGATGTTCTCTGGTGATTACAAAGAATCTTCACATATACAGATTGGACAATGAATAAAGAAATTAGTAATTGCCTCTTTGATATGTCACTATATCTCCCATGGACCCATGAATTTGGTAATAAAATTTTAACCAAATTGTTTCTATAGATCGGTCCCCTGCAAAAAAAAAAAAAAACACAAAAGGATTTTCCCAGGGCTCAGCACGTCCTAGAGGCCAGAATAGCAAGTGTTCTGAGCTTTTTCCACCCTGAATTCCACGTTATTTGTTCCACTATGCTGCTACTCCAGAAAGCACATTGGTGTGATTGGATTCAAGCAGGTCACACAGCCTCGAGTAACTTACATTTCCAGTGTGCCCACTTTCTGATTGCTCCTTCTTCAATCCAGATGTTTAGCCTCTGAGCAGGGTGAAGCACACAAGGCCAGGACAGGCCAAGGCTGACAGAGCCAAGAGAACAAGCCCTTTTTTAGATTTTGAGTTTATTGCTTACGTAAACCCAAAAGGAAGAATAGTCCCCATCCCACACACCCAAAAAGACAATGCTAAACCAAAAGGGTCCAAATGACTGCAATTTGAGTTGTGGATATCTAAGTCTAACTGCAGGTATGTGATGTTATGACTATATCCACAGGGGACAAGTGATTAAAACCTCATTCCCTACCAGTACCCAGAAGTGATGAGAAACTAGCTGACACCCTCCTTGGTATAAAGCAAGTAAGAAAATAGCCTTGCAGCAGCTCCTCATAAGCTTCCCAAGCTCTCATATTTCAGGAGGATCACATGGTGTACCACCAAGACTTAGCTCAGCAACTGTTCAAGCGTTGCTCTTCTGGCCTATGTGAATATGTATAAGGTTGTAAGGCACATCGTCAGGATTGTTCTCTTACAATGGGGACAAGCCAGCCACCTTGTAGCAAGTTCATTGCTTTAAATCCTTTCTATCATTTTGGGAGAAATCATTTGTCCTCAAAAGAATAGATGGTTATTATGGCTTTAGGTTTACTTTCCTTGCCCACTATGCTCCTGTCAACATTAACCTTAGATTATCCAGTTTCATGGCATTCTGTATTATTATGTAATTCTATATTATTTCTGTCCAAGGCACTCATTTTTCAGTAAAAGAAGCAAGACATGATGATGCTCATAATGTTCACTGTTGATCCCATGGCTCCAATCATAGAGAGCCTCCTTAACATTTTAAAACATGCTAGTCAAGCTCCCACTTCAGAGACTTTGTATATGCTGTTTGCTTTGTCTAGAATGTGCTTCCCCCAGATACATGGCTTGTTCCCTTGTCTTCTTCTAGTCTTTGCTCAAATGCCAGGTTTCCAGCAAGATATTTCTTGACCACCCTATTTAAAATTGAGGCTACCTCCCAGCCCTCCTTATTTGCCTTTCTTGCTTTATTTTTCTCCCTAACATTATCAACATCTTGCATAGTATATATTTTTCTATTTTGTTTGTGGTTGTATTTGTTGTGTGTATGTTCACTGGAACTCCAGTGCCCACAACTCCAGTGCCCACAACAGTACCTGTCACATGTGCATTTAAGAAATACTTGTAAAATGAGTGAAATAGTAAAATAAACTACATTTTATAAATCAGAAGTGTATCTATGCATTTTTATAAAATAGCAGTACATAGATGGAGAAGGCATATTAATTATGCTGTCTAAAGACAATTTGGGATGCTTAATATGTATTCATTGGTCTCAGATTCTTCCAAAGATTCTCAGCTGCAGTGCCATGCAAATAGAAGTTATTCCCAAGATAATAAAAAGTATCAGAAGGGATTTTGCAGAACATTTTTAGAAAAGTTAACAATAAAGGATGGGAGGAATATAGATGAAACATGGGGATCCCCTAGTGTTCTCTTATACTATCATGTTCAACTTCTTATATTTTGGTAATTTTCTACATCATAAATTTAGTCTTCCCAAGAAATAAGCAAGAAAACTCATATACCCAGATTTACTTAATATTCAGTTTCCAGGTATGTGGTATAAAAGTCTAGATTGATAGGTACTTTCTTTTAGCATTTTGAAGATATCTTTTCCTCCATCTTCTGGCTTCCAGACTAATTGTCATTTCTTTTTTAGATTGTATTTATTTTTCTTGCTGCTTGAAAGTTTTTTTGTGTGTGTGTTGACATTCTATATTTCAGTACATTATATCTGAGTATATTTAGTTTTATTTATCCTCATTTGGATTTCTTGTGATTCTTTAAACTGAACATTCTAATTTTACATCAGTTCTACAAAATTTTTAACTATTACCTTTTCCAATATTACTTCTCTCTGATTCACTCCATTCTACCATTCTGGAATATATCATATATGTATATATATATATATATAACTATACTATATATACTAGATAGTATTGCTATATACTAACCACTATATCTATGTATATATATTATATATGTGTTTGTGGTAGATTTTGTCATTGTACCTTCCGTAGCTCTTAATCTTTAATATTTTCCTTCTGCTTTTCTGTCTGTGCTGCATTTTTCAATGTTTCTTCAGATGTATGTTCCAGTGATCACATTATTCCTAATCTGTGTCCAATTAGCTGCTTAACATTTCCATTTAGGTTTGTTAATCCAATTTTTATTGGATTATAACATACATATAGAAAGTACACAAATCATAAGAGTAGTTTATGATTTGTTGTGACAAAGGGAATATAGCCACTTAACCTGCACATTCCCAGAACCTCAGAAGGCCCTTTCATGTCCCATCCAATCCTTCCCTCTTTCAAAGGGTAACCAGTATCCTGACCAAATTGTTTAGATTTGCTTGTGAATTGTCTTTATATGAATGGAATCTTGTATT
The DNA here is from genome assembly GCA_026826555.1 of Tolypeutes matacus. Lineage (NCBI taxonomy): Eukaryota > Metazoa > Chordata > Mammalia > Cingulata > Chlamyphoridae > Tolypeutes > Tolypeutes matacus. The sequence continues at coordinate 6,057,979 of JAKSZT010053770.1, read as the reverse complement.
AAATTCTCTTTGAGTCTTTTTTTAAGAAATCAATTTTATTGATACATATTAATAAAGCAAAATCCATCCAAAGTGTACAATCAATGGTATTCAGTATAATCACATAGCTGTGCATTCATCACTTCAATCATTTTTAGAGCATTTTCATTATTCCAGTAATAATAATAGTGAAAAACAAAAACCAACCAACCAAACAAACAAAACTCATCACCTCTCGATCTCTCTATGCATCCTCTACCCTACATTGCTGCTATTCTGTTGCCTTCTTTCTAGTTTATTTGTATTTATATTTTGTAAAAAACAGTCATATATGCAATATCACCCATATTCGTATTTTACATCAGACTTAGCTATGTTATACAGTCCCATGTTACATTTCTTAGCTTACCTTCTAGTAATATAAATGACCTTAGACTTTCTCTTTCAACCACTGTCATACCCATATAATAGCTCTGCTAGTCACAAACACCTTGATGTACTCTCACCATTTCCATTCATTTCCAAATATTTACAAACAACCTTTTTTTTTACCAATTCTGCACAGATTAACATTCAGCTTTCCATTCTCTACCCTCATTCTATCTTCTGGTGACCTATATTCTAATTATTCATTCCAAGGGTTTACATAATATATTTAGTTCATAATTGTGCAATCATACATTATTTATTCCTTTGTGTTTGGCTTGCTTCACTCAATATAATGTCCTCTAGGTTCATCCATGTTGTCATATGCTTCACAACTTCATTTTTTTCTTGCTGCTGCATAATATTCCATCATATATATGCTCCACAATTTGTTTATCCATTCATCAGTTGATGGACACCGGGGGTGTTTACAACTTTTGGCTATCAAGAATAACTCTGCTATGAGCATCAGTGTGCAGATGTCTTTTTGTGTCACTGCTCTCAGTTCTTCTGAGTATATACCTAGCAATAGTATTATTAGGTCACATGGCAAGTCTATATTCAACTTCCTTAGGAACTGCCAAACAGCCCTCCACAGTGGCAGTACCATTCTACATTCCCACCAGCAGTGAATAAGAGTTCCTATCATTCCACATCCTCTTCAACATTTACACTTATCTGACTTTTTAATAGCCACTGTTCTAATCGGTGTGAAATGACATCTCATTGTAGTTTTGATTTGTATTTCCCTAATTGCTAGCAGTGTTGAACATTTTTTCATGTATTTCTTTGCCATTTGTATTTCTGCTTTGGACAATTGTCTTTTCAAGTCTTTTGCCAATTTTTAAATTGGATAGTTTATCTTTTTATTGTTTACTTGTATGATCTCTTTATATATCATGGATCTTAAATCTTTATTGAATATGTGGTTGCCAAATATTTTCTCTCATTGAGTCGGCTGCTTTTTCACTCTTTTGTTAAAGTCCTTTCAGGTGAAAAGTGTTTAATTTTGAGGAGGTTTCATTTATCTATTTTCTCTTTTGATGGTCGTGCTTTGGGTGTAAGATTTAAGAAACTACCGGCCTTCAACAAACTCTTGAAGATGTTTTCCTACATTTTCTTCTAGGAATTTTATGGTTGTCACTTTTTTTTTTAGGTCCTTCATCCATTTTGAGTTAAATTGTGTATAAGGTATGAGATAAGGGTCTTCTTTCTTTCTTTTGGATATGGATATCCAGTTCTCTCAGCACCATTTGTTGAATGGACTGTTCTGGCCCAATTGGGCAGACTTGACAGCCTTGTAAAAAAGTCACTTGATGGTAGATGTGAGGGTCTATTTTTGAGTTCTTGATTCGTTTTCATTGGTCAGTCTGTTTGTCTTTATGTTAGTACCATGCTGTTTTTAATCACTGTAGCTAAGCAATATGCTTAAAAGCAGGAAGTGAGAGTTCTCTGCCTTTGTTCTTCTTTTTTTAAAGATTTTTTTTGGCTATTCAGTGCCCCTTATCTTTCCAAATAAATTTGATAATCGGTTTTTCCATTTCTGCAAAAAAGGCTGTTGGGATCTTTATTGGGATTGCGTTGAATCTGTAAATCAGTTTGGGTAGAATTGACATCTTAACAATATTTAGTCTTCCAATCCATGAACACGGAATGTACTTCCATTAATTTAAGTCTTCACTTTTTTAAAGCAATGTTTTGTATTTTCTGAATACAAGTCCTTTATGTCCTTGGTTAAGTTTATTACTAAATATTTGATTGTTTTAGCTACTATTATAAATGGATTTTTTTTCTGATTTCCTCCTCAGATTGCACATCGTAGTGTATAGAAACGCTATTGATTTTTTTGTATTAATCTTGTGTCCCACCACTTTGCTGAACTCATCTATTAATTCTAGTAGCTTTGTTGTGGATTTTTCAGGATTTTCTAAATATAGGATCCTATCTTCAGCGGATAGTGAAAGTTTTTACTCCTTTCTTTCCTATTTGAGTGTCGTTTATTTCTTTATCTAGCCAAATTGCTTTAGCTAGAACTTCTAGCACAATATTTAATTATAATGGTGAGAGTGAGTATCCTGGTCTTGTTCCTAATTTCAGTGGAAAAGCTTTCAGTCTTTCACTTTTGAGTACAATGCTAGCTGTAGGTTTATCATATATGCATTTTACCATATTGAGAAAGCTTCCTTCTATTCCTATATTTTGGAATATTTTTATCAAGAAAGGGTACTGTATTTTTTCAAATTCCTTTTCTGCATCAATCAAGAGGATCATTGAAGAAGATTTTTCTTCTTCATTATATCAATGTGGCTTATTACACTGATTGATTTTCTTCTGTTGAAACACCATAGCATACCTTTATTAAGTGGGGATAAAACCTACTTCATTGTAGTGTATAATTCTTTAATGTGCTTTTGGATTTGGTTGCAAGTATTTTGTTGAACATTTTTACATCTATATTTGTTAGAGATATTGGACTGTATTTCTCTTTTTTCATAGTATCTTTATCTAGTTTTGGTATTAGGGTGATGTTGGCTTCATAGAATGAGTTTGGTAGCATTCTTTCCTATTAGATATTTTAGAAAAGCCTGTGTCAGATTGATATTAGACCATCTTTGAATGATTGGTAAAATTTACCTGTGAAGCCATCTGGTCCTGGCCTTTTCAACTTGTGGAAGTTTTTGATGAATCTTTCAATCTCTTCACTTGTGATTTGTTTGCTGAGGTTTTCTATTTCTCCAAGGGTCAGCGTAGGTGGTTCCAGTGTTTCTAGGAATTTGTCCATCATGTCTACATTGTCTAGTTTTTTGGCATACAGTTGTTCATTGTGTGGCAGATTGATATTGCTTATGAATTCCAAAAATAGATATTGGATTATTTTTGTAAATTGGTTTGTTCCTCTGGGAATATTAGATTACATTGGATTCAGAGGTTTCACTTTTACTTGATTAAATAATGATTAAGGCTTTGATTGGGCCATGTCAGTAGGGTGTTGCATACCAGCCTCCTTGGTGGGTGGGATCACACAGAGAAACCACACTGCAGAGAAGGGAGTTGGGAGTTTTAATGCTGGAGCCCAGGAAGTAGGCACACAGAGGAGCAGAGGCCCCTAATACACATAGTATCTGCTTATGATCTCTCTCGTATCGGTGGGATTAGGGGTAATGTCCCTGCTTTCATTTCTTATTTTATTTATTTGCATGTTCTCTCTTTTTTCTTTGTCAGTCTGGCTAAGAGTCTGTCAATTTTGTTTATCTTTTCAAAGAACCAACTTTTGGCTTTGTTAATTCTTTTTATTTTTTTGTTCTCAATTTCATTATTTCTGCTCTGATCTTTATTTCTTTCCTTTGGCTTGATTTGGTATCAGTTTCTTATTCTTTTTCTAGTTTCTCCAGGTGTGCAGTTAGATCTTTTTATTAGTCAGCCAAAGGGGTACTGATGCAAAATACCAAAAGCTTTTGGCTTTTATAAAGAGTATTTATTTGGGGTAGAAGCCCACAGTTATCAGGCCATAAAGTATAAGTTACTTCCCTCACCAAATCTATGGCCATGTGTTGGAGCAAGATGGCTGCTGATGTCTGCGAGGGTTCAGGCTTCCTTGGTTCCTTTCCTTCTGGAGCTTGCTTGTCTCCAGCCTCAGCTCCTCTGCTATCTCCACAAGGTCAGCTGTAGCCTATGAGGCTCTCTAGGCTTTGCCTCTCTCCACAAGACCAGCTGTAGACTATCAAGCGCACGTCTCTTTTCCGGGGGCCTTCTCTCCTTCCTCACGACCAAATTCTTCTGTGTGCTTACTTCCCCAAGCTCCAGCATTAAAACTCAGCATCAGAACTCCAACTCAAAACTCCAGCTAACTCCTCTGCCCTGCCATATAATTTTATCTCTGAGTTTCCTCCCACCAAGGGAGACTCTACATCCTACTGACGTGGCCCAATCAAAGCCCTAATCATAATTTAATCACCAGAGGAACAGACCAGTTTACAAGCATAATTCAATATCTATTTTTGGAATTCATAAATAATGCAAATTGCTACAAACTTCAATTTTAGCTTTTTCTTCTTTTTAATGTAAGCAATGAGGTCTATAAATTTCCTTCTCAGCACTGCCTTTGCTGTGTACCATAGATTTTGATATGTTGTGTTCTCATTTTCATGCATTTCAAGATATTTGCTGAATTTTCTTGCAATTTCTTCTTTGACCCACTGATTATTTAACAGTGCGTGGTTTAAATTCTAGAAATTTATGAATTTTCCTTTTCTCCATCCATTATTGATTTCCAGCTTCATTCCTTTATGATCAGAGAAAACCTTTTGTATAATTTCAATCTTTTTAAATTTATTGAGACTTGTTTGTGACCAACATATGGTCTATATTGGAGAAGGATCCATGAGCCTTTGAAAAGAATATATATCCTGCTGTTTTGGGGTGAAATACTCTATAGATGTCTGTTAAATCTAGTTCATTTATCATATTATTCAACTTTGTTTCTTTATTTAACTCTTTCCAGATGTTCTAATCCAAGACTGAGAGTGGTATATTGAAGGCTCCAACTATTATTGTAGAGACATCTATTTCTCCCTTCAGGTATTGGGGCACTCAGTTTAGGTGCAAAAATATTTAGTACTCATCCAAGTCACCTGGTGAGGAGACAACGATGGACAATGGCCATCCCAGGGAATGGAGAGGGCCTGCATCTGCAGGCAGGATCATCCCACCCACCATATCCATGGGATATAAGCCCTCTCTCACTTGGAGTTGGAGTGGACATCACCATCCCAGTCCCCTCAGGATTGGGGGAAGAACTATGGACTAGAGTGGACTTGATGGTATTCTCTTGTTCACATATGGTGATTCTAGCAATGCAAGAAATTATAACAATGAGGTGGAGCCAGTGGTCACTTGACACTTTTGGGGTAGGGAGGAGATGAGCAGTTGAAATACAGGGGCTTCTTTGGGAGTTGGAGGTTATCCTGAGTACTGTTGTGGCAACGGATGTAGGCCATTTTAAATCAGCATACACCACTCAGAACTGAGTGGGAGAGAGTGTGGTCTACAGTGTGACCTGTGGTCTATGGTTGGTGGCAAGGCTCCAGGATGTGTAAGTTCATTGAGGGTGGTGGGCCACACTGTGGGAGATGTTTGTGTGGGATGTGGTGGGAGGTGTGGGAGGTGGGCAACATGGGAATCCCAGTGGGTTCCGTGTAATATTTTGGGTAATCTAAGCACCTCTTAAAATATATGTATATATATATATATAAATAACATTTTTGTAAGCAAATACACATATATGCATATATATTTATATATCATTTTGCAAATGTTTGTATGTATTGTGAGAATTTTGATTTTTACCCATAATAATAATAAAAAAATATTTAGTACAGTTATTTCTTCTTGATGAATTGCCCCTTTTATTAACATGTAATGCCTTTCTTCATTCCCTATAGCAGTTTTACATTTAAAATCTATTTTGTCCAATATTAATATAGCTACTCCAGTTCTTTTTTGGCTATTTGCATAGAATATCTTTTTTCAGCCTTTCACTTTTAACCTGGTTGTGTCCTCACATCTGAAGTGAGTGTCTTTTAGGCAATATATAGAGGCCTCATATTTTTTAAAAATCCATCCTATCAGTCTATATCGTTTGAATGGGGAGTTCAAGCCATTAATACTCAATGTTATTGCTGTGAAGGCATTATTTACTTCATCCATTCTGTCCTTTTGTTTTCTGTTGTCATATCATACTATTGTCTGCCTTTTTACTCTTTAATTTACCCTTCCTAATAATCTTTATTTGTACACTGTCCTCCAAGTTTTTCACCTTTGTTTTTCCTTTTAGGCTTCTGTACCGCCTTTAGTATCTCTTATAATTCTGGTCTTTTGGTAACAAACTCTCCCAGTTTTTGTTTGCCTGTGAAGATTTTAAACTTACCCTCATTTTTGAAGGACAGCTTTGCTGGAGATAGAATTCTTGGATGGCAGTTTTTCTCTTTCAGTACCTAAAGTACATCATGCCACTTTCTTCTCTCCTCCATGCGTTTCTGCTGAGAGGTCAGCACTTAATCTTATTGAAAGACTAGTGTGTAGTCTTTCATAAGGGTTAGTATGTTTTCAGTCATTATTTCCTCAAATATTCTTTCTGCCCCTTTTCCATTCTCCTCTCCTTCTGGGACACCGATTATGCATATGTTTGTGCATTTCACATTGTTATTCAATTCCCTGAGACCCTGTTCCACTTTTTCCATTCTTTATCTGTTCTCCTGTCTTTTACAGTTCAGATGTTCTGTCTTCAAAATCACCTATTCTGTCTTCAAGCAATTCAAATCTGTTCTTATGTGCCTCTAATGTATTTTTAATCTCATCCATCATTTCTTTCATTCCCATGAGTTCCCATACATTTTTTTTTGCAGGCTTTCAAGTTGTTCTTTATGTTCACCCAGTGTCTTTTTAATATCCTTTATCCCTTTAATCACATTTTCTTTCAATTCTTTGAATTGATTTAGTCGAACTCTGTGATCATTGTTGATTAATTGTCTAAAATTTTCTATCTCTTCAGGATATTTGTTTGGTTCCTTTGGCTGGGCCATCTCTTCCAGTTTCCAAGTACGGTTTGTAATTTTTTGCTTATGTCTAGGCTTCTGAATTTGTTGGCGAATTTACTCTGATGGCCAACTTCTCACTCTTGTCTATTTTTTTTTTTGCCAGCTCTTTGATATTTGGTTCAACTTAGTCTAAGTTGGAAAAAGTCATGCCAGGTTATCACTGGTGTGGCATAGATTTTCTCCTAGGAGTTAGGATAGAGAGAGGACCAAGAGCAGTTTTGTCCATGCAATTTCCAGACTGGCCAGCAAATGGCTTTCATTGGTGTACCTTTCCATGGAGGTGTTTCAATCTCTGTTTTCCTGTGTTTTTTTCTTGCCAGTGCTGAGATTCAAAGTGAGATTGCTGGCCAAATTCACTGAAGAAAGGCCCACTGCCTCCCCTTCTCTCTTCCCTCATAATAGCTGACAGGGAGGAAGATGTCTGTTCCCCTCTCAGTCAGCTGCAGTGAGCTAGGGGTTTTACCCCAGCTTAATATCTTAGGGATGGAGAAGGGGAGCCCTTCCTGGCTGCCATGGAGCTTTGGTAACTCACAGTTGTTCTTTCAGGTTCTTTGTCTCTCTTTCCCTTACTCTCCTGGGAGTAGTGAAGCACTGTCCTGGTCTGCTGACCCCCAAAGCACATACCTCAGAAAGCTTTTGGCTCTTTCTCCTTTGTTTTTGTGAGAGAGTTGAGCCCTGCCTGCCTAATCCTACACCATCTTCCCACAATTCCTAAACTTCTTTCTTTCAACAGTATGCATATTCATGCTGTTGCATGAAATTATCATTTATTCACTGTCATTGTTTTGTAGTATTATGTTTTTAAAAATATACCACAAGTTATACATCAGTTACACTATAAATAGACATTGAGGTTTATCTAGTTTTGAGTATTAAAACATCACTGCTCTGAATATTCTTGTTTATATCCTTTTGATGACCATATATACATGTATTTCTCTGTTATATATGTAGGAGTAGAAGCTTGGTAATATGCTTGATATGTGGTCCAACTTATTCTAACTTGGAAAAAGTCATGCTATATGCATATGTCAGCATTAGGTAGATATTGTCAGTTTTTCAAAATGGTTATATTAATTTATATGTTCATTAGTAGTGTATGACAATTTCAATTTTAATACATTCATGCCATCCTTGTCTATCCTTTTATTTTTGCCATTTTTATGGAGTTGGTTGTGTAGCAAAATTGCATGCAGTTTTATACATTTGTTAGTCAAATGGATAACCTTTTTTTGAATGTCTGCATCAGTTTTTGGCTCTACTTTTTCTTGGTCAGTCTGCCTTTTTTATGGATATATAGGAGTCCTTAAATATCTTGGATATAAAACTTGTCACTTGTGTAAATTGCAGATATTTTTCTCAGTAGATTTTTTTTATAGCTTATAATGGTGTCTTTTGATGAACAAAAGCTCTTAATTTTAAAATATTCAAATGTATTTATTGTTTCATTATTGCTACTGCTTTCTATGTCTTATATAAGAACTTCTTGCCTATACCAAGATAATTAAGATATTCTTTTCTGATTATTCTACTTGCTTTATTCATGCTATTACATTTGATTCGAAGGCATTTTGTTAAGGATTTTTGCATCTGTATTACAAAAGGATGAGATCTGTAATCTCTATTCTTTGTAATATCTTTTAAAATTTTTTCTTCTGAAAATCTTTTGTCAAGACTAATTATGTTTTATAATGTGTCAACTTAAAGACAGTTTCGAAGATCCTTTTGGTAAGTTAAATATATAAGGTACACAAGATATGATTATTTCCTTTATCTTTTGTAATTTTTTTAAAAAAGGAAGTTGTATGTTTACAGAAAAGGCATGTAAAAAATACAGTATGGTAGTAGTCTAACTTACATGTTTTGTAGTCTAACTTTTCTTCCAGTAATATACAGACCCAAAACTTCTTCTTTCAACCACATTCACAAACATAATTCAGTGCTGTTCATTGTACTCACAATAATGCACTACCATCACCACTATCCATTTCCAAACATTTACAATCAACCTAAACAAAAGTTCTGCACAAATTAAGCATTAGTTCCCTATTCTCTACTTCCATTCTATCCCCTGGTAATCTATATTCTAGATTCTAACTCTATGAGCTTGCTTATTATAATTAGTTCATATAGGTGAGATCATACAATATTTGTCCTTTTGTGTCTGGCTTGTTTCACTTTACATAATCTCCTCAAGTTCCTTTCATGTTGTCACATGCATCAGGACTTCACTCCTTTTTACAGCTGAATAATATTCCATTGTATGTATGTGCCACATTTTGTTTATCCATTCATCAGTTAATGGACACTTGGTTTCCTTCCATCTTTTGGCAATTGTGATTAATACCACTATGAATATCAGTGTGCAAATGTCAGTTTAAGTCCCTTCTTTCAGTTCTTCTGGGTGTATACCAAATAGTGGGAACACTGGGTCATATGGCAATTCTATACTTTGCTTCCTGAGTTATCACCAAACTATCTTCCACAGCAGCTGCACCATTTTACATCTCCACCAGCATGTATGAATCTTCCCATTTCTCCACATTCTCTCCAACACTGTGGTTTTCTGTTTTTTTTTTTAATAGTGACAATTCTAGTAGGCGTGGAATGATACCTCAATGTCATTTTGATTTGTACTTCCCAAATAGCTAGTGATGTTGAGCATCTTTTCATATGCTTTTTTTTTTTTTTTTAAGATTTTATTTATTTATTTATTTATCACCCCCTTGCTGCTTGCGCTCGCCGGGTCAGCCAACCATGCCACGCGGGCGGGCCTGCCCTCACCAGGAGGCCCTGGGAACCAAACCCGGGGCCTCCCATATGGTAAACGGGAGCCCCACTGACTGAGCCACAGCCGCTTCCCTTCATATGCTTTTTAACCATTTGTCTTTCCTCTTTGGAAAAATGTCTATTCAAGTCTTTTACCCATTTTTTAATTGGCTGGTCTTTTTATTGTTGAGTCATAGGTTTTCTTTTTATATTCTGGATATTAAATCCTTATTGGATATGTAGTTTCCAAATATTTTCTTCCATTGAATAGGTTCCCTTTTCACTACATGACAAAGTCCTTTGAAACACAAACATTTTTAATTTTGAGGAGGTCCCATTTATCTTTTTTTTCTTTCATTGCTTGTTCTTTGGGTATAAAGTCCAAGAAACTATTGCCTACCACAAGATCTTGAAGATGCTTCTCTACATTTTCTTCTAGGAGTTTTATGGTTCTCATTCTTATATTTATGTCTTTGATCCACTTTGAGTTAATTTTTGTATAAGGAATGCAACAGGGGTCCTCCTTCATTCTTTTGCATATAGAAATCCAGTTCTCCCAGCACCATTTGTTGAAAAAATTATTTTTTCCCAATTGAGTGGATGTGGCAACCTTGTCAAAAATCAGTGGGCCATAGATGTGAGGGTCTATTTCTGAACTCTCAATTCAATTTGTCAATCAATGTGTCTATCCTTGTGCTGATACCATGCTGATTTGACAACTGAAGCTTTAATTATATGCTTTAAAGTCAGGAAGTGTGTGTCCTCCAACTTTCTTCTTCTTTTTCAAGATGTTTTCGGCTATTTAGGGCCTCTTTCCCTTCCAGATTTGGAGACTGGCTTTTCCATTTCTGCAAAGTAAGCTGAAAGAATTTTTTTTGTTGTTTTATAATGAAAATTTTATTTAGGATATAAGCTTACAATTATGAGGTTGTGAAATGTTGAGATCAAGGCATCAGCAGATTTGCTTTCTCAACAAAGTTTAAGCTGTTAGAATTTTGGTTGGGAATGCATTGAATCGGTAATTCAATTTGGGTAGAATTGACATCTTACCAATATTAAGTCTTTCAATCCATTAACATAGAATGTGCTTCCATTTATTTAGGTCTTCTTTGATTTCTTTTAGCAATGTTTTGCAGTTTTCTGTGTACAAGTCATTTACATTCTTGGTTAAATTTATTTCTAGGTATTTGATTCTTTTAGTTGCTGTTGTAAATGGAACTTTTTTCTTGATTTCCTCCTCAGATTGCTCATACTAGTGTGTAGAAACACTACTGATTTTTGCATGCTGATATTGTTTCTCACCACTTTGCTGAACTCATTTGTTAGCTGTAGTAGCTTTGTTGCCAGTTTTACAGGACTGTCTATATATATGATTATGTTATCTGCAAATAGTGTAAGTTTTACCTCTTCCTTTCAAATTTGGATGCCTTTTATTTCTTTTTCTCATCTAATTTCTCTTGCTAAATTTTCAAGCAAAATGTTGAATAAAAGGGTCATTTTTCCCAATCTTAGTGGGAAAGCTGCTTGAGACCTTACTAATTTTTTTCCTATTCTTTTCTCTATCTATTCTTCTGTCTCTAAGATTTTGATTGTCCTATCTTCTGGTTCACTCATTCTTTCTTCTGCCTTTTCAAATCTGCTGTTGTATGCTTCTAGTGTATTTTAATCTCTTCTATTGTGTCGTTCATTTCCATAATTTCTATTATATTGATTTTTATAATTTCAAATACTTCCTAATGTTCACCTTGTATCTTCTTAATATCCTTTATTCCTTTAGCCATATTATCCTTCTTCTCTTTGGACTATTTATGAGATTGCTTTGGATATCACTGATTAGTTGTTTCAAAATCTGTATCTCCTCCAAATTAAAAATTTGTTCTTTTGACTGGGCCATATCTTCCTGTTTCTTAGTATTGTCTGTAATTTTTTGCTGATGTCTAAGCATTTGCTTATCTTGATGAGTTTACTCTTAAGGTTGGTTTCTCTCTATCCTAGGGTTTTATTGTATATTGGCTTTGTTTTAATGCTCTTCTGTGATACATGGTTCAGCTTATTCTAGACCCTTAGAATTGTCCTTGTTTGATAAGATTTTTCTAGCTTTCTTGTGATTCTTGCCCTGAATATGTAGTACAATTTTTAAGATTGCACTATTGGTCCACTTGTTTCATTTCCAGGAGAAGGTTCCTTTCCTCTGTTCCTTCTGCAGAAATCTTGATCTGTTCTGTTTGTTTTTGTTTTGCCACTATAGTTTCTTTTACACACCTTTCATTGCCTCTAGCTGCTTTACATGGAGGGAAAAATTCTGGGAGGCAGGTCACCCTAAAGAAGCCTTCCCCAAGTCAGAATTTCCCAGTCAAAACAGGGCCAAGGACCTACAAAATGGGTGCAAACTAGTTCCAAAGAGACCCTGGGAGAGGGTCAGGAAAGATGCCAAAAGCCTTTTTATTTGTTTGTTTAATTTTGCCTTTATTTTAGTATTTAAGAAAGTTTGAAAAATTTTTGCATTTTTGTTCTAGTGGTTCCCTTTGTATTAATAACTTTGTATAGTTACCTCACTCTTTTTTTCTTAAAATAGGCTTCTACTATTAAGTTTGTTAGCTTTTCTTTTCTTAATTTTTTTATTTTTTAAAAGATACTTAGATTACATAAACATTACATAGAATATATAGGGGATTCCTGTATGCCCTGCTCCCCACAACTCCCACATTCTGCCACATTAGCAACATCTTTCATTAGTGTGGTACATTCATTGCAATTGATAAACACGTTTTGGAGCATTGCCACTAAGCATGGATGCATGGATTATAGTTTACATTGTAGTTTACACTCTCTCACAGTCAATTCTGTAGGTTATGGCAAGATACATAATGGTCTGTATCTGTCATTGTAATGGCATTCCAGATGATTTCCAAGTCCTGAAAATGCCCCTGCATTATACCTGCCTACCCTCTCTCTGTCCTCAGAACCTCCAGTGGCCACTTCCTCCACATCAGTGATATTTCTTCCATTGCTAGAATCACAATAAGTATATAGTGGAATACTGGTAAGTCTATTTTAGTCCATAATTAATTCTCCAATCCTGAGGATTCTGGAATGGTGATGCCCACTCCACCTCTAAATGAGGGGGTGCTTCAATCCCATATGGCTGATGGATGGAACTCTCTTGCTTGTAATTGTAGACACTCTTGGTTCCTTGGTATGTTGATTATCCATCATCTCCTCCTTGTTAGTCATCCTGGGTGAATCCAATGAACTGGAGAGTAGGTGTTGCAACTCTGTTGAGATTCAGGGCCCAGCTGGCACATGGACAGCCCAAAGATTTAAGTCTCTTGGACATACACCTACCAACTTTAGTACTAATTGTAAGTTCAAATAGAAGGACACAAGGGCCATGTTTAGGGAAACCACAACTGAGTTCAACTATATCACACTAGGGGGCATAAATTCCAAAGTAGGGCTCACTGGCAAGGCACCAAACTCCTGAGCTATCTGCCCTGATTATAGTGTCTGGATGTCTCCTGAGCCCTCAGGAGCCCTGCTTTTTGGGGGTAGTATCTCCTTGGCTGTCAATGCTATCCTGCTGTGATGTGCATAAGCGTTACCTCTGGAATGACCTACTGACTCACTTTGAAATCTGTTAGCCATATAAACTCATTTGTCTTTACCTGTTCTCCCTTTTAGTCAAGGTCTTTTTTTTTTCTTCTTTTTCCAGTTGCATTGCTTGTTGGTATTTGGTAGCAATCACTCAGTGCCAGGGAGGCTCATCCCCAGGAGTCATGTCCCATGCTGGGGGGAAGTTTTGCGTTTATATGCTGCCTTTGACTTAGAGAGAGGCCACATTTGAGCAACAAGGAGGGTCCCAGTATGAGGTAAGGCAGGCTGAAGTCTGGCCAGCAGGCATAGCCGCGCCCAGTGGGGGATATGCGCAGCCCACCGCTCGGGTGTAGGGCGGCTGGAACGGGCGTACTGCCCTCAGCCATGGAACGGGCGCACCGCCTTCAGCCTCGCCCAGGCAACCAACATGTGCTTGCTGATAACCAGAAGAAGCCTGCCCACACTCACCCTCCCCCCTCCCCACACAGCTAGGGAGAGCCGCACCGCCAAGGCCACACCTTAGAAGGCGTGGAAACTGCTCCCGGCCTATCACGGCCAGCCCCGCTCTCCTTTCCCGCCCACAACCCTATATAAGCATCTGTACTTCCCTTAATAAATTAGACCTGCGTGCTTACCTCATCTCCGCGGTGGTTCTTTCTGCCGTGCGCCCTCCACGCCTGCGAGTAGGAGCCTAGGCCTCTCCTACCCCGACCAGACAGGACGCACCCCCGGCTGCAATTGGCGCCCAACGTGGGGCACTGCCCACCGTGAACGGGTAAGACCCTACTCCGCCTCGCTCCGCAACTTGGCGACCCCTCACTGCCCATGAACCCTGCTCTCTTTTCCCTTTTCCCCACCTTCCTCCTTCTCCCGCTCATCCTCCTTGCCGTCCTCGCCATACTACACCGCTCCTGCCCCTCACTTTCGCGATCAACCGCCCTGACCGTCGTCTTTCTCTGCCTCCTTACCTCCCTTCTCACTGCCTTTGTTGTCGCTATTTTCCTTTACCGCTAAGTTGGGTGCGTCCTGCTCGCTGCCCTGCCCAAAACCCCCAGTAGCTGCCGCTACCCGATCGCCGCGCTCGCTAGGTAAGGGCCCCAACCCTCCCGGCTCCATAGGCCTAAAATGGGCGGTAGGCTATCATCTCGCCAAGCGCCCCAAGTCCGTGCCCTTGCCGGACTCCTAGACACCCACAAGTGCAGAGTTTCAATTCACCAACTACAAGTTTATTGGGATCTTCTCCATCCTTTTAACCCTTGGCTCACAACTTGCCACCTTTGGGACCCCAGTACTTATGAACGCCTTATCGACCGTGTTACCAATGCCATGGAACACGAAGGGAAGCATTCCCCCCCCGGCCTTGTGCCTACGCTGATTACCATCCGCTCCTGTCTCCAGGGCTCTCGCCCCCCCACGTCCCAGGTTCTGTCCTCTCAGTTACGCGATAAGGAAGAAAAGGCATCTCCCTCTTGCCCCGAGTCTGGCTCCGATTCGGACCAAGACTCTGATGTGGAGTCTCTTATCGAGCAGCTTAACAACGCGCTCGAACTAGACCCGCCCAAACAAACCAACCTTAAGCCTCGCCAAGATGGCGAACTTCCTCCTTCTTCCCCGACGAAAAACAGGAAGTCGTTTAAGAAGGAACTAGAACCGCCCCATAGGGCAGTAACCCCCCTCTACCCGCCCCTTCCTGTCGAGAGCAAAAAAACAGGCGGGCCCTCTGACGCTGCTGACGTGCATACGTCAGGTCGGCCATTTTATGAGCCCAAACAGCCATTTTGTAACGCCTTCGGTGTGCGCGCACCTGGTCAGCCATCTTGTAGTTCCGAGCGGCCATTTTGTGCCCCAGCTGACCCTGCAGCCGCATCCGCCTGGGCGCCCTTCCCCGCAAACTCCTGGGCTAGTCCTCCACCCAATCCCTGGGCGCCTATAACGAGCCTCCCTCAGTGCTCCGCTAACCCAAACACCAACCCTTTCACTCCCGCCCCGGCGCAAACACCCCCGCCAGCCGGTGGCGCTACCCCAAGCGCCCTACCCCCTCCCATCTCCTGCTTCCCCCTAAATGTCACTCCCTCCCAACAGCGCCCACTCCCCTGGTATCCCCATGACCCACAAGACATTAAACGCCTTAGAAAGGCAGTTAAGGAAGACGGGTTGGGAAGTCCATATGCCATGCAAATGTTAGAAGAGATTTCCACAAACCTCTGTATCCCTTATGATTGGACCTCCTTGGCTTGGGGTATCCTCACTCCTGGCCAATTTATAGACTGGAGAGCCCACTTTCATGCTGAGGCAGAAAAACAGGTTGCCACTAACACCGCAGCCGGTATACAAATCCCGGCCGACGCCTTCACCGGTTCCGGCCAATTTGCCAACCATATAGTCTACCAGCAAGCCCCGGCCGGCTTCTGGATTCAACTGCGTGACCTCGCCCTCCGGGCTTTTCGCTCATGTTCAGCTATTAAAGCTGACAATTTCACCAAGCTCACGCAAAACAAGGACGAGGATTTCTCTGCCTTCGTCTCCCGTGTCCTCCAGTCCTGTGAGTGCAAAGTCGCAGACCCACAAGCCCAAACAGCCCTTGCCCGAGAGCTCATCTTACAAGGCGCCAACCTTATCTGTAAACAGGCCATTGCTCCCGTCCGAGAAAAAACAATTCATGACTGGGTTCTGGCCTGCAGTGGCCTCGATGTACATACTGCCGCGCTCACACAAGCATTTTCGGCTGCTATGGCATTAAATGCGAGCTGCTTTAAATGTGGCAATACTGGACACTTTGCCAGAGAGTGCCCTGAAGCGCCCGGGCCGCCTGCTCCCGCGGCCTTCCCCCCCCCACCACGTCCACCTTATCGGCTACCCCGCAGAGGGCCTACCACACCCTGCCCCCGTTGTGGCAAGGGTTATCACTGGGCCCGAGACTGCCGCTCTAACAGCGCGCCACAGCCTTTAAACTCCACCAGGGGCAGGTCTCAGCCCCGCACCCAAGAGACCCACAAGCAGGCTCCCCCAAAGCTGTGAAATGGGCCATTCCCATCTATCAAAGCAGGCCCACTCTTACCTTAAAAGTTAAAGACCAATGGTACACAGGAACAGTAGACTCAGGAGCAGAAATCAGCTACTTCCCAGAATCATAAGTCTTTATTACTTCCACCAGACCAGGTCCACCAGTACAAGGTGCCACAGCTGAAGGTCCTTCCCTCCAAGCCAATATGCTTGTAGCTTGGGAAGATGAAGAGGGTCACTCCGGCATATTCCAGCCACTGTTCGTTCACGGGCTCACCTCCATTCTATG
>JAKSZT010053770.1:6015731-6040923 GCA_026826555.1 Tolypeutes matacus | reverse complement strand
TCACTCCTCAAATCCACTGCCCAGACAGTCTGAGCCTCACAGAATTACAGACCCTGTGTGGCCAAATCAACTGGATGCGCTCTGCTCTGCCCATCACAACGGCAGAACTGCAGCCACTCTTCAGGCTATTGGAAACAAAAGGTAATGCTGCTGCTGCAGTCCATAAAACCATAAAAATTACTCCAGCAGCCAGAGCAGTTGTTACTAAAGTCTCCAACCTAATAAATGAGACTAAAAATCAGCGCTATTTGCCTGAAAAACCTATTCAAGCCATAGTCCTCTTAACCCACGGGAGCGCTATGGCAAGATGGGCCCCTGCTGTGGTCACATTTGGCTAAATCTGCACTCCAAAATATTCCCTCTCGCACAGGCAATCATTCAGTTAGCTCAAGATTTAGTGCGCCTAAGTGTTCATACTTATGGCGTTGAACCAGCCACTATCATCTGGCCATTCTCTAAAAACCAAACTACCATTTTGGCTCAAATGAACTTAGATTTCCAAAATCTCTTAATCAGCTATACAGGGCAAATAGATAACCACTACCCCAATCACAAAATTCTGCAAGGACTCACAACGCTGCAAATTACGGGGCAACAGCACCCCTTTCCATCCTCTACCCCTATAGCCAATGCAAGAGCCGTCTTTACTGACGCCTCAAAAAAGGGGTTTGGATTTGTCTCATTCTCCCAAAATTCCGAGACGCCACACACTCGTACCCTCTGCCTCAATGACTCTGTCCAAAGAGGAGAAATAGAAGCCATCATTCTAGCTCTTCTCACTTACACCTCTGAGCCTCTTAACATCTTCTCAGACAGTGCATATGCTTGCCAAGTCTGCAAGGTTATAGCCTTTAGTATGTTTTTCCCATCAAACTCTGATCTAGACAACAGCTTACATACATTACAGCAGCTCACTGAGCGGCGCCAGCACCCCTGGTTCATCACTCATATCCGTAGTCATACAGGGCTACTTGGACCGCTGGCAAAAGGCAATGAGTTAGTCGACTCCATCGTGACTACTTTAAGTCTCTCAGCCCATACTAACGACCCGATAGCGCAGGCACGGAGCTTACACTCTCGATTCCACTTCCCCGCGACTGCCTTAAAACACCTATTTCCAGACCTAACTGCGGAGCTGTGCAAACATTTAGTTCGCAGCTGCCGGTGCTGTGCTCCATTTTTGCCTCTGGGACCATTACAACCCCAAGGTACTAACCCCAGAGGCTTAAAACCAAATTCTAGATGGCAAATGGACGTTACCCACGTTCCTTCCTTTGGCCGCCAAAAATATGTACATGTAGTCAAAGATACCTACTCTGGCCTAGTTAGTGCCGTGGCTCTACCAGGAGAACGAGCCCGCCATTGCATAGCCGCTATGAGACGGGCCATACTCCTCATGGGAGTTCCTTGGGACCTAAAAACAGACAATGGCCCAGCATACCGAAGTGCCATGTTCCAATCATTCTTAAAATTATACAACATCACTCACCATTTTGGCATCCCTTATAACCCACAAGGACAGGCAATTATCGAAAACACCAACCGCCACCTCAAAAATCTTATAACACAAGAGAGGGGAGAGAACCCCCACTGCACCCCTGATGAACTTCTAACTATAGTACTAATAACAATCAATTTATTCAGTTTTGCCAAAAATGGGCTGTCCCCTATGCACAAGCATTGGGGCGCCTCCTCCATCTCCACTCCACTTCCTCTGGTGTACTTGAAAAACCCAGAAAATAGCAAGTGGCAAGGACCCCACCCCCTCCTGTGCTAAGGTAGAGGCTTTGCTTGTGTTTTCCCAGACGATGCTCCCCAACCCATCTGGATCCCGGGACGCAACATCCGACCCGCCACCGCAGACCAAGCGCCTGACGAGGAGGGAACGCCGACAACTGAGGCGCCTAACCTACCAGATGACGCGTGTCGTTCTGAACGACCCAACTCCTCCAACAGAAGAACAACTACTCCTCAATCTCTATCGCTGAGTCCGAGCACAAACTCCCCTCCAGCCTAACCAGCCCATCAACCTGGTAGCCCTACTAATCCTCCTTCTTTCCGCGGCCACAACCCCTGTCCTCTCTAACTCGTCTCACCAACCCTTCAATTGGACAGTCAGAGTTATTGGGGCCCAAGATAAAATCCTGCAGTACAACGTCACCGCCCAAGCCCCATCCTTCATGGCACATATCTGTAACCTTATGGGTTATTTTTACTCATCTACAAACGACTTCAAGGGGTCGTGCTATGCCTCGCCCACTAATGGATATTTGCGCGGTCCTAACGGCCATTTCGGCGGCGGATATCGGGTCTCTGGTTTTTACATCTGCCCTTCCTCCGCCAGAGGCTGCCACGACCCTGCGCACTTCTATTGCCCCTCCTGGGGCTGCGAAACCATGGCATACGGTTGAAGCGCTGCTCCAAACTGGGACCCCTACCTTAAATTCTACACTGCAAATAGTTCCCGATGGGATATAATTGTCCTCACTGTTAAGAACCCTTCCAGCACTGCCTGGCTAGAGGGCCGTACATACGGCCTCTGGCTATACATGGAAGGCTATGATTACGGCGGCCTGTTCATAATACAAAAAAAGGCCCCCACCTCCACTCCCCCAATTTCCGTTGGCCCCAACCCAGTCCTCCACCCTCACTCTATCCCGGTTCCTGCACCCCCTCCTCCCTCCCCTGCGGCAAATACTAACAATCAGTCTTCTAACCCCAGCAACTCCATCGCCGCCCCTCCTACCCCACTACCCCCGCTACAAATCCACAACCCGCTTCTGTCCTTAGTCAATGCCTCTTTTTCCACTCTTAATTCCTCCAACCCCAACCTTACCGCTAGCTGTTGGCTGTGCCTCTCCTCCTCAATGCCTTACTACGAGGCTATAGCCACTAATGCCTCCTATCAACCCTCCTCAGAAGACGCTCCTGCCTCTTGCAATTGGAACCAAACCCAAATAGGACTAACAATCCAGGCCGTCTCTCAAAGCGGACACTGTATCACTAAAATCGGAGGCACTGTTATTCCCTTCATGAAAACCCTCTGCAGCCATACAACCACCCCTAACACAACCGCAAAATTTCTCTTGCCCGACAATAACACACAATGGGTCTGTTCCTCCACAGGCCTTACCCCATGCCTTAATGTTCACACCCTCAACTGCACCAACGAAACCTGTGTGCTTGCTGTTCTACTCCCCCGCATTATCTACCATAGCAATAACCACTTTTTTGATTCCTGGCAGCGTCACCTCCTACCAACCTACATAGAAAAAAGAGAACCTGTCACTGTCATTACAATTGCCACACTTTTAGGTTTTGCAGGAGCCAGCACCGGAATTGCAGCCCTAACCCTACACGCTAATGCCTTTTCCTCGCTCAGGGCAGCCGTCGACCAAGATATCGCCCGTCTCGAAACAGCCATTAACCACCTAGAAAAATCTCTTACATCCCTCTCCGAGGTAGTCCTTCAAAACCGCAGAGGGTTAGACCTCCTCTTTCTCAAAGAAGGAGGCCTCTGTGCCGCACTGGGTGAAGAATGCTGTTTCTATGCTAATTACTCGGGCCTCATCCAAGACAATTTAGCCCAAGTAAGAGCCGGGCTGGAGAAACGAAAAAAGGAGAGAGAAGCCCAGGGGGGAGGCCTCTCCTGGGGATTCCAAGGATTCCTCCCCTACATCCTCCCTATTCTAGGCCCCCTAATCATTCTTCTTGTCGCACTGGCAGTCGGACCATGGGCCATCAAGATCGTCCAACTCGCAAAAGATCAAGCTAATGCCATTTTCACCTCATTTGTACAGGTCCACTACCAGTGGCTCGCCACGACCGAAGACCCCCCCCCCAAGCCTTTCCAACCCCCCCGCACCCGTTCCTCCCGCAGCCACCCCCCCTCATCCTCCCGGCCCCCCTCCGCCCGTTCTCCCCACAGGAGCCCCGCGCCGCCTGTTGCCTCGGCTCCCCCTGCTGCCCTCGCCCTCAAGCAAATTCAGCTCTGAGAACCCGCCCACAACACTGTCCACTCCTGCTTCCTCCAGTCCGAGACCTCGCAAGAAACAGATCCTCCGAAACTTCGTTCACCCTAAGCCCCACCACTACAGCCGCTGCTCTCCAGGGCCAGGCAGCCACTCGCCTGTCCCATCACCCAGCGCCTTTTAGCTCCTTTTCCGCGTCTTCTATGGTGCGTGCCACATTCTGCGGTCTCTCCAAAATCAAAAGCTACTAGCTCATAAATAAAAAAGAAACGGGAAAATGAGGTAAGGCAGGCTGAAGTCTGGTCAGCAGGCATAGCCGCGCCCAGTGGGGGATATGCGCAGCCCACCGCTCGGGTGTAGGGCGGCTGGAACGGGCGTACTGCCCTCAGCCATGGAACGGGCGTACCGCCCTCAGCCTCGCCCAGGCAACCAACATGTGCTTGCTGATAACCAGAAGAAGCCTGCCCACACTCACCCCCCCCCTCTCCCCACACAGCTAGGGAGAGCCGCACCGCCAAGGCCACACCTTAGAAGGCGTGGAAACTGCTCCCGGCCTATCACGGCCAGCCCCGCTCTCCTTTCCCGCCCACAACCCTATATAAGCATCTGTACTTCCCTTAATAAATTAGACCTGCGTGCTTACCTCGTCTCCGCGGTTTTTCCGCCGTGCGCCCTCCATGCCTGCGAGTAGGAGCCTAGGCCTCTCCTGCCCCGCCGCTCACCAGACAGGACGCTCCGACCGCACCAGTAGGTAACTCTTAGACACCCTACAACACTAGGCTAAGTTTCAATTTCAAAAGCAAAGGCTCATAATCAAAGTCATCAATATCAAGGGCCCATCAATTGACCATCCTTCTTCTCTAGTCATCACCCCTGTACTTGGGGGATTGTTGCTTTTCCCTTAGAGAATGTGGCAGAGCTCCACAGGATGGGAATTTGATATTCTTTTGGTTATTGTTTGAGTCTCTACCCACTGTGACAATGCCCCATGGACATCTGAACACATTTATATGTCTTTTTGTATTCCCAGGTGAACTTCCTCCCATGTATCCCCCATCACTGACACCCCACACCAATGATCCAACCCTGCCCCATTTGCAACCCTTCTGTGATCCAAAACTTCAAAAATGAAGCCAATAAAATAGCCAAATACAATTAATAAGAAGATGAAATAATAATGATATCTTTAATCATAAGAAATAAAATACAGAAAATTTTTCAAAAATAAAATTTAGAAATTGAGATATTAAAAATAATGAAAAATATTTAAATTTTTTTTTAACATTTTGCCTTTCATCACTGTTCTGTTGTCCTCTATGTACAGTGACATTTTATTCCATTTATCCCCCCAGTATCTTACTTTTTTCATTTTGTCTTCAAAGAAGTTTTAGGTCACAGTTAATCACATACAGAATACAGGGGACTCCCATCTACCCAACTTCCTCCCTTTTCCCCTTTCCCATATTAGTACCTTTTTATATGTAGATGACACGTTTGTTACAACCGATGTACAAATATTGAAACATAGCTACTAACCAAGGTCAATGGTTTACATTATGTTTCACATTTTGGACCATACACTTTTATAAATTTCTGATGACATTTAAAATGGCCTGTATCCATCATTGCAAAATCATGTAGAACACTTACATTGCCCCCAAAGTAGCCCCTGTTCCATTTATTCTATTCTCCCTCCCCCTCCCCTTGGGGCCCACAGTGACCACCAGGCTTCACTCCTTGAAGGACAAGATTCATAGATACTTGCAACAACACTGAGGGCTTGACACACTATTCTGTCCTCCCCTATTAGGCACCACCTATACTTCCACACCTCTATTTGAGGACATAGAGGGCCTCCCCAGGATGGGAGTCCACCACCTTGCTGCTCATTTTGTGGGTCTCCACCCACTGATACAACACACTATGACAAAATGATCACTCTCACTTTCCCTAGAAGCCTGCCCCAAATGTCCCCCGCCTCCATCAAACACCCTAAACCAGTAACCCTTCCTTGACATATTGCCAAAAAAGCTTTCCCAAGATTGTAGTTTTAACAACGTATCTGCCAATCCCCAGTGTTCACCTGCTCCCTACCCCAAACCTCCCCCCAGTTCATGGACTGTCCAAGTCAAACCCACCCTCCCCACCCTACCCCCTTGTCAAACCTACACCACCCAACCCAATAGTATCACTACCCTTCTGTCATATCCCTTCATTGCACAACGACACACTTCCACCTTATCATAGATTTCACCCATATGGGCATTGGCTCACAAACTTTTTCTGCCTTTCTATTTCCTATAAAGCTATTTTCCTGACTCTAGCTCCATGAGTCTTCAATTTGCTTAATTCATATCAGCGAGGACATGTAATATTTGCCTTTCAATGCCTGGCTTGCTTCACTCAACATAAGGTCCTCAAGATTCATCCATGTTATCCTGTGTGTTAGTACTGTATTCCTTCTTACAGCTGAGTAATATTCTGTTGTATGTATATACCACATTTTGTTTACGCATTCATCTGTTGATGGACATTTGGATTGATTCCAACTTTTGGCCACAGTGAATAATGCTGCTATAAACATTGGTGTGCATATATCAGTTCATGTCCTTGCTTTCAATTCTTCTGGGCTTATACCCAGCAGTGGAATTGTTGGATCATATGGCAGATCTATAGTTAGTTTTTTGCAGAACTGCCAAACTGTCCTCCACAATGGCTGCACCATTGTGGATGAGGGTTCCTGTTCTTCCACCTCCTCTCCAACACTTGCAGTCTTCTGTTTTTTTAATGGCCGCCAGTCTAATGGTTGTAAGGTGAGATCTCATTGTAGTTTTGATTTGCATTTCCCTAATTGCTAGTGATGTTGAGCATCTTTTCATGTGCTTTTTAGCCGTTTGTATTTCTTCTTTGGAGAAGTGTCCATTCAAATCACTTGCCCATTTTTAAAATGTGTTTTTTTGTCTTTTTATTTTTGAGGTGTAGAATTTCTTTACATATACAGGATATTAGGCCCCTATCATATATATGGTTACCAAATATTTTCTCCCATTGGGTAGACTGCCTTTTCACTTTCTTGACAAACTCCTTTGAGGTGCAAAAGTTTTTAATTTTGAAGAGGTCCCATTTATCTAATTTTTCTTTCACTGTTCATGCTTTGGGTATGAAGTTCATGACAACATTTCCTATTACAAAATCCTGTAGATGCTTCCCTGCATTATCTTTCAAGGTCTTTATGGTCTTGGCTCTATATTTAGATCTTTGATCCATCTTGAGTTAATTTTTGCATAAGGTGTGAGATGGTTTTCCTCTCTCATTCCTTTGGATATGGATATGCAGTTCTCCAAGCACCATTTGTTGAAGAGGTCATTCTCTCCCAGTTGATTGGGCTTGGTGGCCTTGTCAAATATCAGATGACTGTATATGAGAGGATTTATATCAGAACTCTAAATTCAGTTCCATTGGTCAATAAGTCTATCCTTGTGCCAATACCGTACAGTTTTGACCACTGTAGCTTTGTAATATGTTTTAAAGTCAGGTAGTGTGATATCTCCAACTTCATTTTTCATTTTTCTTTTTTAATATGTCTTTGGTGATTTGGGGCCTCTTTCCCTTCCAAATAAATTTCATGGTTAGTTTTTCCAATTCAGTAAAAACTGCTGTGGTAATTTTTATTAGGATTGCATTAAATTTGTTGATCAGTTTGGGTAGGATAGACATCTTAATGATGTTTAGTCTTCCTATCCATGAACAGGGACTATTCTTCCACTTATTTGTCTTCCTATGATTTCCTTTAACAGTGTTATATAGTATTCTGCATATAAGTCATTTACATTTTTGGTTAAATTTATTCCTAGGTATTTGGTTTTTTAGTTGCTACAGTAAATGGTACTTTTTTCTTGATATCCTCCTCAGATTGCTCATTATTGATGTACAGAAATACTACTGATTTTTGCACATTGATCTTATAACCTGTGACTTTACTGAACTCATTTATAAGCTCTATAAGCTTTGTTGTAGATTTCTCAGGGCTTTCTATGTATTGGATCACGTTTTTGCAAATAGTGAATTTTTTTACTTTTTCCTTTCCAATTTGGATGCCTTTTATATCTTTTTTTTGCCTAAGTGCTTGAGCAAGTATTTCTAACACAATGTTAAATAACAGTGGTGATAGTGGGCATCCTTGTTTTTTCCTGTTATTAGACGGAAAACGTTTAGGATTTCACCATTGTATATGATGTTAGCTATGGGTTTTTCATATGTACCCTCTATTATGTTGAGGAAGTTTCCTTCTATCTCTATCTTTTGTAGTGTTTTTATAAGCAAAGGGTGCTATATTTTGTCAAATGCTTTTTCTGCATCTGTAAGGATGATCATGTGATTTTTTTTCTTTCAGTCTGTTTATGTGGTGTATAACATTGACTGATTTTCTTTTGTTGAACCATCCTTGCATGCTAGCAATGAAACCCACTTGGCCATGGTGTATAATTCATCTGATGTGTTGTTGAATATGATCAGAAAGTTTTTTTTTTTTTTTTGAGGATATTTGCATCTTCACTCATTAGAGAGATTGACCTACAGTTTTCCTTTCTTGTGGCATCCTTGTTTGGCTTTGGTATTAGGGTAATACTGCCATCATAGAATGAGTTAGGCAATGTTCCTTCTACTTCTATTTTTTTAGGAAGAGTTTAAGCAGGATTGTTGTTAGTTCTTTCCAGAATATATTGTACAATTCCCATGTGAAGCTGTGTGGTCATGGACTCTTCTTAGTTGGGAGGTTTTTGTTGACTGATTCTATCTCTTTACTTGTCATTGGTCTATTGCATTCATCAATTTCTTCTTTTGTCAATGTAGGCTGCTTGTGTGTTTCCAGGAATTTGTCCATTTCCTTTAAATTATCCTTCTTGTTGGCATATAATTTTTCAAAGTATCCTCTTATGATACTCTATTTCTGTGGGGTCAGTGGTGATATCCCTTTCCTCATTTCTTATTTTGTGTATTTGCATCTTCTCTCTTCTTTCTTTGTTAGCCTAGCTAAGAGTTTGTCAATTTTATTGATCATCTTGAAGAACCAACTTTTGGTTTTATTTATTTTTTCTAAGAAGTGCTCTCTTATTTTTTATTTCATTTAGTTCTGCTCTAATCTTTGTTATTTCCTTCTTTCTACTTCCTTTGGGGTTAGTTTGTTGTTGTTTTTCTAATTCCTCCAGGTGGCTGTTAGGTCTTTGAGTTTAGCGCTTTCTTCTTTTTTGATATAGACATTTATGGCTATGAATTTCCCTCTCAGTACAACTTTTGCTACATCCCATAGTTTTTGATATGTTGTGTTGTCATTTTCATTTGTTTCAAGATAGTTACTTATTTCTTTTGAGATTTCCTCCTTGACCCACTCTTTGTCTAGGACTGTGTTGTTTAACTTCCATATCTTTGTGCCTAGTCTGGTTCTCTGGCTCTTACTGATTTCCAGCTTCATTCCATTGTGGTCAGAGAAATTACTTTGTATAATTTCAATATTTCTGAATTCATTGAGAGTTGTTCTGTGGTTTATCATGTGGTTTATCTTGGAGAATGATCAATGTGCACTTGAGAAGAATGTATATCCCGCTGTATTTGGATATAGTGTTCTGTATATGTCTGTTAGGTCCAGATCCTCTAATGTGTTATATAAAGTCTTTGTGTCTTTATTCATTCTCTGTCGAGATGTTCTGTCTAATTGTGATAATGTTGTATTAAAGTCCCCCAAGATAATAGTAGAGGCATCTATTTCTCCACTTAGTTTTTCCAATGTTTGCCTCATGTATTCTGAGGCACGTTGGTTAGTTGCATAAATGTTCATGATTGTTCTTTATTCTTGAAAGTTTACCCCTTTTATTAATATATAGTGTCTGTCTTTGCTCTTACAATAGTTTTGCATTTAAAGTCTATTTTGTCCAATATTAGTATAGCTACTCCTGCCCTTTTTTTGGTTATTGTTTACTTGCAAAATTGTTTTCTAACCATTCACTTTCAGCCTCTTTGAATTCCTGGGTCTAATGTGGGTTTCCTGTAGACAGCATATAGATGGATCATATTTCCTTATCCATTCTTTGAATCTGTGTCTCTTGAGTGGTGAGTTTAATCCATTAACATTCAATGTTATTACTGTCAGGGAATTATTTACATTAGCTGTATTTTCTCTCAGTTTATATATGTCATATGTTGTTCTTATTTCTCTTTTTGCCTTTTAGTTGTTCTTATACTCTCCTCCAACTCTCTTTCTCTCCTGTTTTTTTCCTTTTGACCTGCAGAACTCTGTTTAATATTTCTTGAAGTGCAGGTTTCTTGTTATCACATTCTCTTAATTTCCATTTATCTGTGAATATTTTGAATGCCAACTTTGCTAGTTAGAGAATTCTTGGCTGGAAGTTTCTTTCAGCACCTTAACTATGTAATACCACTGCCTTCTTGCCTACATGGTTTCAGATAAGAAGTCAGCACTTAGTCTTATTGAGCTTCCCTTGATTGTGATGGTTCTCTTTCCTTTCTCTGCTTTCAGTATTTTCTCTTTTTCCTCTTGAGCATTGGACAATTTGACAAATATATGTCTTGGAGTAGGCCTGTTGGGATTTATACTGTTTGGGGTGTGCTGCACTTCCTGGACATGTATGTCCATCTCCCTCAATAGGGCTGGTGATTTTTCTGCCATTATTTCCTCCAACACTCCTTCTGTCCCCTTTCCCTTCTCTTCTTCCTCTGAGATGCCTATAATTCATATGATTTTGTGTTTTGTGTTGTCCTTCAAATCCCTAAGTACCTGGTGGACTTTTTCTATCTTTTTATCTATCTCTTCCATCTGTTTGAGTTCAGATGTACTGTCTTCCACATAGCTAATTCTTTCCTCTGATTGTTCAAATCTGCTGTTATGTGCTTCCAGTGTAAATTTCATTTTCTGGATTGTGCCATTCACCACCATCATATCTGTTATCTTTTTATGTATGTTTACAATTTCTTCAGTATGTTCTCCCAGTGTCTTCTTAATATCCTTGATCTCTTCCTTCACTTCATTAAGTTGATTCGTGATATTTGGACAGCTCTGATTAGTTATTCCATGTTCTACATCTCCTCCTGGTTATTAGTTTGTTTGTTGGACTGGGCCATGTCTTCCTGCTTCTTAGTATGGCTTGTAATTATTTGTTGGTGTCTAAGCATCTGTTTATCTTGATGGATTTATTCAGTTGATTAGCTCCTCTCTCTACTCTGTGGTTTTATTTTGTTATTTTTTTGAGTGTGGTAATATTTCACTTTGACACTTCATTCCTCTTATTTGATTTCCTTGCTCTTGTCTATGTTCCCTTGAAAAGACATTTAGGAAGAGAGAAATAAGATTAGAAAAGTGGAGTAGAAACCATGAAACAAGAAACAGAATAGAGAAAAGTATAGAATGACTTAAAAGTCCAGAATGATGAAAAGATGGGAAAAGAAAAAGTAAAAGAGGGGAAAAGAGAAAGTAAAAGAAAGAAAAGTAAAAAAAGAGAAAATAGAGAAAGTAGGAGGGAGAGAGAAATGAGAACAAGAAAAATTAAAGACCAAGCAAAAAGAGGTCGAATGAAAGAACAACAACAGAAAACAGAAAATATAAAGATGAAGAAGAAAAAAGATATAGCATAGGTAGAGAAAATTGGTAAACAAAAGAGAAAAGGAAAAAACAAACAAAGAGAGAAACAAAGGAAGGGGAAATACAACAAGAAAACAAGACAGCAGCTACTCGTTTAAAAAAAAAGAGGAAGAAGGCAAAAAAAAAAAAATCACAAAACAATGATAAACATGGAAAAACAGCCTTCTCTCCTAGATTCCTAGGGTTCTTCACAGACCGATGTTATTCGCCAATTAATCACCCTGCAGCCTGTCCTTTGCAGCTTTTATGACAGGTATTAGTAAGTAAAATAAGGAAATTAAAAAAGGAAACTTTTTTAAAAATGAAAGATCCAAAAAACGCTAATACAAAGAGAATGTCAATATATTCCCTGTCATAAAATTTCAGCTGGATGCTTGATACCCCTGTATCACTTTTCAGAGAGGAGTCAGGGATCAAACCAGGGACCTTGTATATGCTACCAGGAATTCTTCTACTGAGCTAATCTGTCTCCTTAGGTTAAAGAGCCTTTCTGAAGGCTATCCACTCCCTTTCCCAGGGGCAGGTTAGATTCCTTGAAGTCCTGCTGCTTAGTCTGTTACTTTGCCTCCTCTCTGGTGTAATTCCTCTCTTTACCTAGGCTGCTGGGTGTGACAACCTGCCTGTGGAGATACCCTTCCTTATCCCTGTAGAGTCAGGGTCCTTTCAGACACCCAAGTGTGAGGCCTGACTGGCTAATATAAACACAAAGAAACCACTCTCCACTCTCCTAGACCCCTCCTCCTCCCAGAGAGGTTGTTGTCACATTCCTTTTAGAGGGGGGTGGCTCCACCTAGGCTCTTTGTCCTGAAGGCAGGCGGGGTGTATGTGCCACTTCCAGCCACAGGGGTGAGAAATCCAAGATTTTTCTTAGGCCTCCTTATCTTTCTAGTATTCTCTTAGATGACCCAGAGCATCCTCCCACACTATATTTATCTAAAGGAGCTGACAGGGAGTAAGAAGTCTGCTTTCTTCCCAGTCAGATACAATTCTTCAGGTAAACCCTTGCTCACTACCTCAGGGGTGGAGGAGGGGAGCCCTTCCCGGCAGCTGGGAGGATCAATGACTTCCTCCTCTCTGTCCCTGACTTTCCTGGGAGTTGTGAAGCAGTGTCCTAGTCTGCTGTACCCCAAAGCAGGTCAACAAGGCAGCCCGTGGTTCCCTCTCAGTTGTTTTAGTGATATCTATCTACCCTGTCTGCTATGTTCTCATCCTAAAAGCCTTTTTGATGACTCCCCGAAGCGCTGCTTTTTCCCCTGCCCACCAGATAGTGCTCTTCTGCCAACTGTTGCCCACAGGCCTGAGAAGGTACTATGTCTTTGACCTCCATTGTCTCTTGCTTGTCAGGGGTAGCGTTGAAACAGCAGCTCAGAGTTGATTCCCTGTGATCTGAGTTTGTACATCAAAAGTCATTGTCAGTACTTGGCTGCCTCCTGTCCCTGTTCTTGGAGAAGAATTCTTCCACATCCCTCTCTGTTTGCAGCAGTCTGCCAGAGACTGTACCCTATGACAGTCTGCCTCTAGAGTGGGGGATTGGCCCCAGGAGCCACCATGGAGCAAGCTACTTACAGTTCTTTACTGCAGTTTCTTGGTCTCTTCCTCCTGCTCTTCTCTGGATGCTGCACAGTGCTCCCCTGGTCTCCGGAGCCCCAGAGAAGTTATTTCAGACAGTTCCTTCCTCTCCACTACTTGCTTTGAAGTATGAATGAGTCCTGGAGCTCCATACTCTACCATCTTCTTGGAAGTTCTATCTTTGCTAGTTTTTGTTATCAGTTTTATGCTAACCTCATAAAATGAAATGAGAATTATTTAGTCTCTATTATTTGAAAGAGTTTGTCTAAGATTGTTGTTCTTTCTTCCCTAAATATTTGGAAATTTTCACTGGTGGAGCTTTCAGAGAATGTGTTTTTAAAATAATGGATTCACTTTCTTCAACAGATTTAGGAGTATTTATTTTTTCTATTCCTTCTTATGTTTGGCTTATTGTATTTTTAAAATAGTTTCTCATTTGCTTCTAAATTGTCAAATCTATTAATGTAAAATTGCTCAAAGGATTCTTTTTTATCTCTGATATTGGTAATTTTTATGATTTTTGAAGCATGGCTATTATTCATTTAAATTCTAGATGTAGTTTAAATTTCAGGGGCATTACTAATATTGTTTTGCAAAAAAGTAATTTATATTTTCTCTTCTCTCCAATTTTCCATCTGTATTACTCTTTATGCCTTCCTTTAGTACTATGTTTCTCTAGTATTATGTTTTTCTTCTACCTAAAAACTATTTCTTTTATTTTAGGTCTGCTGGCAATGAATTCTCTCATTATTTTGAATTACTGAAAAATGTTTTTATTCCATTTTCATTTTTGAAGAGTGTAGCAGTTTGATATTATTGATGAATTCCAAAAAGCAATATTGAATTATGTTTGTAAACTGGTCTTTTCTTCTGGGCATATTAAAGTGTATTGGATTCAGAGGTTTTTCTTTTACTTGATTAAATAATGATTAAGGCTTTGATTGGGCCACATCGGTAGGACATTGAGTCCCTGCCCCTTGGTGGGTGGGGACTCACAGAGAAACTGCACTGCAGAGAAGGGAGTTTGGAGTTTTGATGCTGGAGTTTTCATCCTGGAGCCCAGGAAGTAAACACATAGGAGAAGCAGATACTTGAGGAAGGAGAGAAGTCTCCATTAAACATAGGCAGAGGCCTCGGGAGAGAGATACAGCCATTTCCCTTCTATTGTACAGCTGGCGTTGAGGAGAAAGCACCACAGCTGAGCCCAGGGAGAAATGGAGCCCTGGGAGGAGAGGAACCCAGGAAGCCTGAACCCACACAGACATCGGCAGCCATTTTGCTCCAACACACAACAATGGACTTTGGTGAGGGAAGTAACTTAGGCTTTATGGCCTGGTGACTGTAAGTTTGTACCCCAAATAAATACCCTTTTATAAATGCCAACAGATTTCTGGTAATTTGCGTCAGCACCCCTTTGGTACAAATAGTATTTTTGCCACATATAGAATTTTAATTTGGCAACTTCCCCCCCTGAAATTTAGAAATCTCATTCTACTATCATCTTATTAGATCATTTTATTAAGAAGTATGCTGTCAGTTTTATTTTTGCAGCTTTAAAAGTAATGTGTCTTTTTTCTCTGGGTACTTTCTATATATATTCGCTTTTTCTTTTTTCTTATTGAATTATGCCTTTGTGGACTTTGCTTTTTATTCATTCCATGTTGGCTTACAGTGCTGCTTGAATGTGTGGGTTGCTTTCTTTTTTCATTTTGGAAAATTCCTGGTTATTAGTCTCCCAGTACTGTTTCTGTGCCTTTCTCCCTATTGATATAGAGAGTTGAATTACACATACATTAGAAATTTCAACTCTTTCCCATATGCTTTTCATTTGCATTTCTTTCTTTTCCATTTTTTATCTCTCTGCTTTAGGTTGTATATTTTCTATTGTTTTGCTTTCAAGTCTACTACTAATAAAATATTGTACCTAATCTGCTGTTAAACTCCTTTAACAAACTTGTGACTTTACGTGTTCCATTTTTCAGTTTTAGCATGTTCACTTGATTATATTTTAGTGATTTCATTTTTCTTTGAGCAATTTAAAAAGCATTTCACTTTCTTCTGTCTTGCATTGATTGTGTTGCGAAGTCAAGGATCATTTTTATTCTTTCTCTCAAAGTAATATATGATTTTTCTTTTTTGTTGCTTTTATGTTTTTCCCTTACCTTTGGTTTTCACCAGTTTGATTATTTATTTGCCTATGTATGGTTTTCTCTGTATTATCTGCATGAGTTTTGCAAAGCATTTTGAATCTGTCAGCTCATATCCTTCATCACTTTTATAAAATTCTCAGTCACTAGGTCTTCAAATATTACTTCATTTCCATTCTTTCCTTATGGGACTCTAATTACTTGCATTTAGATAAATTGTTTCCCAAATGTTTACTATAATGTATTCTGTTCTTTTCTCTCTTTGCTTCTTTTTGCATATTTTTAATTTTCCTATAGTGTCTTCTGCTGTGTCCAGTTTGCTGTTACACACATCCAGGGAATGCTTTATGACAGATACTATATTTATATGTCCTATAATGTTTTTTTTTTATTCTTTTTATAGACTCCAAATCTCTGTTGAAATTTTTAAAATTTTTTATCCATTTTGGTGACTTTTTTCTTTAATTATTTTAAAATTCTATATACTAACATCAATATCTGGATTATTTGTGGATCTGCTCCTAATGTCTGTTGCATTCTCTTTATTATTGATCATGCTTTTCTGACTCTTTACATGTCTCATAATTCTTTCTTTAATGCTATGTATAAAAGAATTATAGAAGCTGTAATTGATGTTATTTTTCTCCAGGGAGAGTTTGTTCTTTCTTTTGTTAGAGGATAGGGTAATAGACTGATAATCCCAATCTAATCAAAGATTAAATTGGGTTGCTGTTTTATTTAGTCTCAATTAACTTCTGATTTATCTCTTTTCCTTGTGCTTGAGGAACTTGTGCTTTTGATTGAAAGCCTGACACATCTCTGTGACTCAGATTTGAAACAGGGGGGAGATGCAGTTTTGAAGTTAAACTTCAGAAGTTTAAGCCTAGTTTGTATCCTTCTACTTCATGCAGTTTCAAAATCTGACAAAGTTCCTGCCTGTTAGACTGGATGTGTGTTTCATGCGGGTTCCCTCCCTCTGGCAAGACTTTGTCTTCCAAGCATTGCATGATTGTAAGCCTTTCCTTTCTGCCAATTAGAAGTTCCTGGTTTAGTCACACCCTATCCTCCAGTATCATGACACCACTCAGAAAAGTCCTATGAGGAAAACTGGCCATTGTTAAGGGATTGTCTAGATTTAATCCATCATGCCAGCCCATTATGTGAACATCAAAAGCTACACTTGTTTCTCATTCTTTCACTAGAGTCCCTCGGCCTATGTGGGCCAACCATAATTGTATCAGTTATCTATTACTGTATAAAAACCCACCCTAACATGAGTGACTTAAAAAATAAAACATTTATTTAATGATAATACTGTGGGTCAGCAAATTAGCTTGGAATCAGTTGGGGGACATATTGACTAACTTCACCTGGGGTCCTCCTATAGCTGTGGCCATCTTGCAGCTCAGCTGAGTCTGGGTGGTCCAAGATTGCCCCACTCACATGTTTGGTACAAAGTGTTGACTGTAGGCTGGGGCACTTTAATTCTCCTCCACTTGGCCTATCATCATCCAGTAGATTAAACCAGACATCTGTATATGGCAGTCTCAGGTCATGGTTCTGTGAAAGTAAGACATCTTGAGTCCTACACTCCAGAACTTGCCACAATTTATTTATTTATTTTTTGAAATTTTTAAATTAATAACTTTATTCCAAATTCACAAAAATAAAAGAACAGAAAAAGGCAGTTCAACAAGTTATGGAAACATTACTTCTAATAAGTTCTTTTTCAGGCAGTTTTATCTAATTTAATTCCAACTGCTAACACTTAGTTGTTCCTCTAGTGTTGGGAAAGATACACAGATGAACACAGATTAGTTAAATGACATAGTCTAGGTCTCCTTATTAATGAAAAGAAAAAAATTAAGAGTAGGAAAAATTGCTTAATCATATTCATATCTTACAAAACCAAACCCCATATTCTTTTTTTAATTTTATCTTTAGAATTAATATAGTACCACCTCTGCTTTTGCTACAAAAACATTATGATGCTGTTAAGTATAGTCCGTAAATTACATTAGTTATATTTTCCCATGTATCACTAGATTCTTATCACCCTGTAGTGAAGTCAGGGGGAGTTGGGGTATGATGGATTCCTCTAGGTTCTTGGCTATGTTACATAAAAGAATTTAAGAACATGCCAGTTTATTTAGGACAATAGTTTATTGAGAAAATGGGAGAAGAGAACAGAAACAGGAGAAAATAAGATTACGCATCCCCAGGTGTAGGTGTGGACTCCTTCAGGCAGAGAGAGAAAGAGATTTTGCTTGTGTGGTTACGTTTATTAAGCTCTTAATTATTCCTTCTTTGCTAATGTTCCGGGGAGGGGCCCCAGCTGTTTGCTGTTCTGATTGATTATCCCGTTCTACAGGGAGCCCAATTGTGAGGCCCTTGAGGGTATCTGGGGCTTTCTCTTGACCCCAATGAGATATTGTTCCAAATGGGGTTCTCATAGGGTTCTTCCAGCAGCCTCCTTGGTGGCGGTCTTTCTCCTCTGGGGGTTTCCAGGCGGGGTTCCATGACCACGTGTTTCAAGCCATGTTTATCTGCCAGGTTTTAGACTTGTCTTCCTTTTCCCTAAACTAACCTGCCTCAGTAGTAGATTTCTGTATTTATATTATTAACAACAATCCTCATCTACTGCCAAAATCATTGTCTTGCATTCCTTATATTAGCCTCCAGCTGTTCTCTACTACTTCCAAACTTGTTGTTATACAATTCTGCCACAATTTATTGATCAAAGCAAGTCACAAGACCAGCTCATATTTAAGGAATGGGGAAATAGACTTCACATCTTGATGGCAGGAGTTTCAAAGTAACATTACAATGCAACATGCATACAGGAATGGAACTAATTCACATAGCCATTTTTGCAAACAATCTATAGCTCCTGCCTAGAATTGGCAAATGCCTCCAGGGAAGAAAATGTCTGGTGATGTCAGCTCACCTGAGAAGGGAGATTCATTTTTTGGAATTTTAACTCCTCTGGACTTATTTAATTTTATCGTGTTCTTATAAGTATGTTTTAAAAATATAATTTTCATAATTAACTTTTTTTTTCCTTTTAGGTACTTCTGTGGCAGTTTTTTGGCCTACTGGTATCTACTATATTCTTATCCAAAATTGCAAGTCTGTAATACTGTTTGTGATTTTTTTACATTTATTTGTTTTAATTCAATAAAATAAAATAATTTAATTTATATAGCTCAGTGAACAGAAGCTGTTAACATGTAAATACTGTCAAAATTCACAGTTTGTTTGAACAAAAAAGGTACTAACTTAAATTTTCATTTTTGTTCAAATGAAACATATATAATTGCTTCTAAATCCTCAAACCTAATTATATTTAAGAGTACACAAAACTAACTAGAAAACTCTTTAGTACAACACAGGCTGCCAAAATAGCAAATTTACTCTGAACTCATTAACATTATCTATTGATTGGTTCCTATAGTTTCTCTATAGTGTTATTCATTCATTTTCCAAGTATTTTAGGCTGTATATTTGGCATAAAATATGAAATTAGGAAATAAAATTTACTTTTTCTGTATTTGCTCATTATTAAGCCATTTTCTCTCAGTTTCCAAACTTCTCTTTTCCAAACTTCTGTCTTTTCTCACTAGGCTTTTCTCACAGTGGATTTTCCACCCTCTTCGTGGAGGTGAGCAACAGTAGCAGTTTGTTCCAGCTTCCAGTTATCTCCCCCAAAATTTCTGCAACCAGCCTCATCTTACTTTCTCAGAGAGACCAGCTGGAGTTGGCTGGCATCCTATTCTCAGATATTTTAGTTCTAGCTCCCTGAGATCTTTTGTACAAGATCCTGAGTGATAAGCCCCAGTCAGGTAGTTCTTTCCCAAACTAAGGGTTTCTAATACACCCAATCTCTTCCCTTTATTACTCCAAACATAGGATTGGTAGCTGCTTACTGCATTTACTACCTCTGTGATACCTCAATGTTTCCTCCCTGTCTTTTCAATCCTCCAGTACTTGTTAAACTGATTCCTTCTATTAAATTCTCTTTTTAAAAATAACTTGTGTGATATCTGCTTTCCTGATTCATAGGCCATGTCAGTCCATGATCTTTTTTTTTCTTTCTTTTTTTTTTTTTTAAACTCTTTTGTTGAAACATAGACATTTTGATATTTTAATGTGTTATCACTGGAATTTAGACTCTGAGGAATCTGTAATATAAGCTTTTACACAGCTAGTTCTATGACATAGATTTCCTTGTGTTACCAGATTTAATCTAGGTTCTTGACTTATGCTGCAGAAATGAATTTCAGAGCACATCAGGTTAGTTAGGCTAGTAATTTATTAAGGTAGGGAGGGAAGAGAAACAGGAGAAAATAGCAGATCACGGGTCCCCGGTGGAGGGTAAGGGGCTGAAGAGTGATAGAGAGGGCTGATTCATAGACTACAATTCCCATTATAGATTATAAGTGCTCAGGATTTATTTGCATGTTGATCCACGCAGGGGGGACATGGCAAGAGCAGGGCGCAGAAACCACGAGAGCTGAGAGCAGTTTTGTGTTTTATCCTTGAACCTATCAACTTTAAAAATTCATATTAATTTCTTTGTGAGTACCATTGAGGCTTAAGTTAATTTCTTTATCTCTTCATTTCAGTGTCCTATTTTGTTTTTAAAAATTTCTATCACTGAAATAATATGCATTACTCTATCAGGGGTTACATGTCAACCTGCTGTAACTCTGGTTGAAAGCTAAAATATAATTCTCTTAATAAATAATACTCAAAATAATGAAGCCGTGAATAGAGAAATTACAAAACTTACCTACTTAAGGTTCAATGAAGTGTGTATATTAACTAATTTGATTAAAATGTGTGTTAGTGACTGATAATGGCTTCAAATATTATTCATTCTAAGTATCACAATTGAATTTTAACAGGAGATTTCTGGAGATGAAATATTTTAATTTAAAAAGAGTAGAAAATTCATGCAAGTGTAAGGAATATTTTGGGCACTGTATGTTCTCCACAGTTCAAATGGCATCAGCAGTCAGTCCCCAACCTCACCTGGAGATGATAATTCCATATGGTATTTTCTAAATATTAAATATAAAGGATTCAAACAAACATGAGTAAGAACAAAGTAGAATTCTACAGAACGTGAAATTTAAAAATAGCTTATATTAAAATAATTCAAAATGTCAGGGAAACATCTTAAGCCCATGCAATTACTGGAAGATTATTGCAAATATTTCATAGGTGAAGAATCATTGGGTTCTAATTTTTAGCTTCACGTTGGGTGATCTCAAGTAATTTAAACCTCTTGTCCATTTCCCATGTACATATGGGAGAGATTTTATAAGCAATAAAAAACAATTGAAACATATTCTAGGCTTCTTAGGAAAAAATGACTCTGAAACATTCTGATTTTCTTTTGTTGTATATGTTTCCAATTCTGTCTTGTAGGAAACAACAAAACAATCACACATGTTGATGTTTACTATTTTAAACATATTCTGGTACTATTTGAAAGGAAGAACTTTGAGTCTGTATTATCAGAGTCTCTGATTTATTTCTTATAGTGATTAGAGCAGTCTAATGATACAACTTCATAACTTAACGAGAATAAAAAGAAGTTGGGAAGGCCTGAGGATGGTATTGGCTCAGTGAAGACAGGTATTGACAGAGCATAGGAAAGTACATTTCTCAATTAGAAGGAAACTGTATCTATTAAGAATATGTTCATTTGTTTAATGTGCCATCAAGAACTAAGGCTGTTTTTTCGTTTATGCTCTGTTTTGGCTTTCATCCTTAAGCTTCTTGCTTCATGTTACAAATGGCCACTGTAGCTCAAATTGTCACATCTGCATTCTAGATAAGCAGCACCAGTTGCACCTGTCATATGTTTTCAGGAAAGCACAAACTTCCTCAGACCACCCTTCTCCCTGGAAGCCTGCCCTTGCAGATTTCTGCTTTTATTTCATTGGCTAGGACTGAGTCACATGCATCAAATTAGTTGCAAGGGAGTATGGGAAAGTGAGATTTTACCTGAGTACATTGACTTCCTGAACAAAATTAGGCTTCTGTTGGTAAAGATGGGGGAAAAGGATATTAGATAATAACGATTGGTGTTTCCTCAAACTCCCAGGCATTTTGAAGTATGTATAATAATATGGGGGCATTTTCTGGACTTGGGAATTGTCCTGAATGACATATGCAATGACAGATACAGGCCATTAAATATCTTGCCATAAACTTAGAAGATTGTGCGGGAGAGTGTAAACTACAATGTAAACTATAATCCATGCTTAGTGGCAATGCTCCAAAATGTTTTCATCAGTTGTAACAAATGTACTACATTAATGAAGGATGTTGTTAATGTGGGAAAATGTGGGAGAGGTAGGGAGCGAAGCATATGGGATCCCCTATACTTTTTATGTAACAGTTATGTAAGTATCTTTAAAAAAAATTAAAAAGTATATTTAAAAAAAAGCCATTAGCAGAAGTCCTCATGTGATAATGACTTTAAAAAACTTTCTGCTAGTAAATATATTTGTATTTAAACTTAAAAATACCTCAGAAGTTACAAAATATCTTGAATTTTAATAACCAAAAACTTTTTTATGAAGGTAATAAGGTTAACATATTAAATATGTGGGAGGCTCCAAATGAAGGGAAAAGTTGACACAAATCTCTAGATTTACAGATGTTTACACTTTGCTGAATGAGGTTCAAAAGTATACTCAAAAGAATTTTAAGAATATATTTTAATTATAGAATTATGGAACTATTCAGGCAGAAAAATTAAACACTGGCATGTATGAATGTTTTTTTTTTAAGAAGCAAAAGTCTATGTAGTTTTTAAAGCTTCTTTAGTACTTTCTTTAGGGGAAAATTTTTAAACATAGTGACTTTGAGAAAAATTTCAAATATGTTTTACTTGTGAGAGCATAGTTTTCCTGATAGTGCTTTTAAAAAAATTTACCAAGTTGACTAGTTACCATTGTAGGATATGATGAAATGGAAATTTTCTGCAGGGAAATTAGTTTTAAAATTATTTAATCTATAACTTCTGTAATAGATAGTTGAAGATTGATTGCCAAATGCCTTAACAAAAATCCTAAACTTAATGTCACTTCAAACTATTATCTCAGCTTGTCATATTTATTTTTCTCATTTATTGAAGAAATATTAGAAAATATGGACAAGCACAGAGAAAATTTTTAAAAAATCACCCTTAATTTAATAAGTGTTTTATTTGTCATCTGATGTTTCTTCAGTGATAGTTATAACAACAGGGCTACTTATTTAGTGCTTAGTATACCCTAGGCCCTGTATATATTATTTCTCACAATCTTTAAAACAACTCAGGAATGTAGGCATTATTATCCACATTTTTTGATGGTGGACTAAGAAGCAGAGAATTTAAATAAATTGTTATGTAGTTTGGTTCCTCTGAGAAGCAGGCACCAAGATGAAATTAGACATCCAAAATGTTTGTTGGGGGAAATGCCTATAAAGGATAAAGGGGAGATGGAGCAGAAGAAGGCAGAAAGAGCATGCAGAGCTTGATGGGGTTATGATACTTTTGAAAAGACAGAATAGGAAGGAGAATTAGGTAGTAAGAAACTCAGACTGCAGTGCAGCTCTGAGAGTCTTGGTCAGGACAATGGGACAAAGATCAGGCCAAATATGTACAAAGAGATGTGTGTGTATGTGTGTGTTTGTGTGTTTTATACTAAAGAAAGACTAATCTAGATTTCTGGGGAGCAAAATTTGTACACCTAAATTCTATGCTGGTGTATTAGTTAAAATGAAAAACATGCATCCTCCTGAAAAATCATTTGGTTTTCGTGTAACTCCAGTAAGTCAAAGAACACAGGCTCATATCCAAACAGGATGACCCAGTCTTGCTTATGATAGATCCTAGATAGGCTGTGGATACTAGAATCAAGTTTAGAAGTGTACCTAGTCAGGAGCTCAGGTGGGGAATCCAAGCAGTCAGGTGTACCCAATTGAACCTCTCTTTCTGATTCCCTCTTTCCCATGCCAGGATATCCCAACAACAGCCCACAGTTAAAGGAAGATGTCTTTAGTTAAACTTGATCAGACTGTTCACTCACCATTCAGTTCTCTTCCTTCCCTGTTCTAATGTTTACAGGGAGCAAGTAGATTATGAAGAAAACTGGCCATTGACACTAAATATGGGTTATAACCATGCTGTGGGTAGCCAGTTTCATATAATTTTATGAATTTCAAAGGACTATTTAGAATCCAGTTTTGTATGCTAATAATCAACCTGCAAATGTGACTTTTAAAAGACAGTTTTAGAAGACTTTACTAGAAATATACTCTCAAATCAGGAAAAAATTGTTTTCACATCATATATCTTATTTGCATTTTGGAAGATCTTCACTATATTTCATTAGCTGGAGAAAAGTATAACAGAAGTCAGATCTTTACTTTTTAAATTCCCTAAAATAAATATAAAGAAAAATTAGGTTATAAGGTGAATCTCACATTTTAATTTCTATTTGTCTGCACTGTTTGAAGAAACATATTTTTATTGGACATCTATTATCATCGTTTTATGGTTGCAAATTGCCTTTATTTCCAACAAACAAAATTCAGAAATTATTACATTAGCACCTAAATTTCTAATTTGACCAAGATGATTAATTGAACACTAATTACTTAATGAATATCTCTAATGGTTAACACATTTACTGGGTTTTTTGAGCCCCCAAACATGTGTATGTGTTGTCACCTGCCATAAAATTGCTACTTAAAATAGAAGATTAAAACCTAGAGTAGGATGAACTAAAATCATGTGTTAAAAACCCAAGATTGAAAAACCCTGATATTCTAAGGTAGAAATAGATTCTTAGTCAATCTGATTCAATAGATTAGACCCTTCCTAAAGCTTAATTTTAGCTTCAAAATATAGTAAGAAGTATGGATGTAAGAAACCTTTTCTTACACATCTTTTGAACATCAGTGTTTCTCTCTCCAAGCTTTACTAACCTAAAGATGGATTTAAAAGACTTTCCAAAGTACTTTGATTTGGAGTAATCTCATTGATTGTTTCCTTCCTGACAATACTTTGTGAAATTAGATTGGGACACACTTTTCCCTGAAGAGCTCTACATCCACAAATGTTTCCAATTACATGAAATCATTCAGAGTGTGAAGGGTCATCATGCAGAAAAAAGTGTCTGACTATTCCCTATTGCCATGAATGACAGGATAAGAGACTATGAGTTTAAATTGAAAGCAAAAAAGGATTTGGCTTACCTATGGGGAAGGTTTTATTATTTAAACCCTTCTGTCTTGGAGCAGTATGGACCTCCTGTAGTTAGTAGTAAGTGTTAATACATACTTGGACTTAACTATGTGCCAGCCAGTGTTCTAAGCACTTAACCTAGTTAACTCATTGCATCCTTGCAATTGTCCTGTGACTTGGCTACTATTATTTCCCTGTTTGATAGATAGGGAAGTTGAGGCACTGAGAACTTAAGCCCAAGGACTTATTGTTAATAGGTAGAAAAGTTGGGATTATGAATCCAGGCAGAAAAAAAGAAAAAGAATGACTGCATGCTCTGATCCACTCCATCATTTGGTTCCTTACATTGTTCTATTTCACTTCTTAATCTCCCCTAGCTTCTCTCATTCTTAGCCTTTCTAATCTTTCCTCCAGAACCCATCTTCCAATTTTGCTCATTGGTCCTGCTTCTCGAAGTCTTATATGTTGAATAGATGTAGTTTTAATCAAAGCTTCCACAATATTTTAGAAGTATTAGCAATTAAATCTCCTTAGGGGAGTTACTTTTTAAATTCCCTAAAATAATACTAAAGAAACATTTATTTAAAATATTATTATTTTTTTT
>JAKSZT010053770.1:5857365-6015721 GCA_026826555.1 Tolypeutes matacus | reverse complement strand
TAATTTTAGGAAGGATGAATGTATGGGGCTCAGCCAATTAATTAAATGAAATGAAAGCATTGTTAGTGAAGAAGTTTGACTAATACTCCTTCCCTTCTACTTTCTCTTGAAATTTTTAAACAAGATGAGGAAAATAAGTGAAATTAGTAAGTAAACACAACTCAAAATATGTTAAGGATCTACTGAGTTTTTGGACTGAAGGTAAGAGAAGTGTTAGGAAAACATTAA
This sequence comes from Tolypeutes matacus, assembly GCA_026826555.1. NCBI lineage: Eukaryota > Metazoa > Chordata > Mammalia > Cingulata > Chlamyphoridae > Tolypeutes > Tolypeutes matacus. The sequence goes on along the minus strand of JAKSZT010053770.1, from coordinate 6,015,493 downwards.
GGAAATAGCTTCACTTTAATTGAAAGTTTCTAAAGTGTTGTTTAATCTTATAATTGTCAACAGGCAAGAAAAAATAGCACTTCTAAAATCCTTCTACTTCTTCCAAGCCCAAGATTGTATGAGAAATATGATCTGCACATTTAAATTTGTCATTTACATATATGTGCTTTTAAGACTCTTAATTTGCATGTGCCTTGCTATTGAACCAAAATCTGGAGAATTATACATCGTAATTGGGGATACTTAGTACATAGCATAATTTAGCACCAAAGTCATCATAAAATTTATTGTTAAATCTTCACTAATACAAAATGCATGACTATGATCAACTGCAGTAATGCATATGTGGAATATAAATAAAATGACAGCTTCTGAGACTGACAAGCAAATCAAGGTGAAGCAGCCCATGTTTTTACACAATCTTCAACTTTGTTTTTATTCTTCCTTTCTTTGCCAGTAATGAGAGCTCACAGTTTTGAAAGTTTAGTATCTTCAACTTTGTTTTTACTCTTCCTTTCTTTGCCAGTAATGAGAGCTCACAGTTTTGAAAGTTTAGTATTCCCCATTGATCATTTCTTTTCAGGCACTGTGAAATGGCCTTTTGGGGAAGTGTCATTGATGGTGACACAGTGACACAATCTTTTTTTTCTCACTTCTCTCTCAGCATAGTAACCATAAACCAGCTGCTTTCCACAGACGTACTTATTCTCACTCAACCACCTGCCCTTAACCTGTCCCCAGGCCTGTGTTTCTTGCTTTCTCTCTCATTGTTCCATCATTCCCCCATTACTTCCAACCCTGCTGTGTTCAGGCATGTGGCATGTCTCCTCTGCTCAGTGTGTACCCATTCTTTATGCCTTTATTTTCTATGTTTGTTTCATCTTCATCAAACAGAATATCTCTGCAGCTGTTTCCTGCTTTCTTTAAGTCTATGTGGTTCCATTTTACTGAAATCATTCTAATTAATAAGTGACTATAGTCTATCTAAATCAAAGAGTCTCATCCTCTCCTTTCTTCTCATTTGAAAGTGCTATGAACCTGGCCATCTTCACACAATCACATTATTCTTGTTCCTCCATTTATCTTATTGGCACTTGAAATTTCTACTTTGTGGGCTCCTTCTCCAGCAGGTGATCAAAACTTTAATTTGAGTGTGAGTATTCTCGCTGTCCTGATTTTGTGATAATCAGGGTAGGCTAAACATTCACTATATTAGAAATTATGCATATGTCCCTAGACCTAGTTTTTCTCCCTAGGTCTGGCTTTTGGAATGCTGGTGATAAACTAAGCCTGATTTATTATATGACCATCCTGTATGGGAAATGACTGTAACTCTAGGTATCTTTGTTCAACCTTAACAGATATAGCAGGGCCAAGTTTTCTTCTATGCACTGGAGATTGAGTGATGGGGAAATTTTTAGGCAAGAGGTAGCCAGTCAATATAGGGCTTGCTGGCTGTGGTCAGGATTTGAGTTTTACTCTAGATATGAATGGAAGTCATTGGAATTCTCAGTGTGGAGAATGCCAATATCAGACTTATCTTTTAAGAGGACACAAATTGTGCTTTTGTTTTCAGGAAGATGGAATAAATGTACCTTTCCTTATCCTTTTGGCTATGTACAACTAAAAATCCTGGAATATATATACATATATATATATACATGTATATATAATACATATATATGTATATATAATACAAAATAAGAAGACTCTGAAAGGTGGAGAGAAGAAGGCAGACAAGCTAAAGAACTTGGGACTAAGGAACAACACAGATAATTTTCTGGGTCTTATATTTGTCTCATACACCCAGACTTGGAGCTGAAGAAGCCAACAACCTGGAAAAGCCAAGGAGTACAGACAAATGAAACGCCACAACAGCAGTCTGATCTCTCTAGCCAAAGGACCAGAAAAGAGTCAGCACAGCAAGACAGAAAACGTTTATTTGATAATGGTTCTACTCCAGCCAAACACCACAGAAAAAAAGTTGTGGTCCCTCCCATCCCCCTCCCAATAAAGACCTAGACTTTCACCCTCACTAGACTGTAACAAGGCATACCAAACCCCCTACTGGGATGGTGTCAGAGAAGATCAAGTAGAAGCCAGGATTTTCATCCCCATTAAAGGTAATGAAGTTAGTGCAGCCCACATGGGAAAATTGCATTCCATCTTCACCTAGCAATAAAGGGGTGTCCTTCCCCCTCATGATTAGAGAGGGCCTTGTGGAGAGTCCCGGTTTTCACCACTGTGCATTGGTAATCAGGTTACCACCCCCATGGTGTTAATGAAGACCATTTGGGGAGCAGTAGCAAGGCACACCTGCCCTTCCAATAGGAAGGTAACAGTGGATGCCTAGAGGAGAGAAAAATTTCCAAGTCTGCCCAATTGAGTGATCGCCCTCCCCCCAGGTATTAGCAGATGCTGAGAGAGGAGCCTGGACTTCTACCTCCATCTGACAGCGATGAGGTGTCCCCACCTTCTCCTGCTATAGCAGTATAGAGAAATCCAGCTAAAGCAGAATGTTTAACTATGATCTAAATCATGAAACAAGACACAAAATGTGGACATAGCCATAGAAACTCATTCATCATAAAAAGAACAAATAAGATCTTAAACTGAATGAAAAAAGAAAACCAACAGATGCCAACACCAAGATGACAGAGATATTAGAATTATCTGACAAGGAACAGTTATGAATAATCTTGAAACAAATGAAAAAAAATAGAAAGCCTCACCAAAGAAAGAGAAAGTCTCAGCAAGTAAACAGGACATATGAAGAGGAACCAAATGGAAATTTTAGAACTAAAATTACAATAATCAAAATAAAAAAGTCAATGGATAGGCTAAACAGTAGAACAGAGAGTTAGAGATAATAAGTGGTTAACTGGAAGAGAGACCATTAAAAATTACCTGACTTGAATAACAGAGAGAAAATAGACTGAAAAAAAATTTAGTAGATCCTTAGAGATCTGTGGGACTAAAAGAAAAGATCTAACACTGTATCATTGGAGTCCTGAAAGGAGAGGAAAAAGGGAGTGAGTCTGAAAAAGTACTCAAAGAAATAATAGCAGAAAACTTCCAAATTAGGCAAAAGACATAAGTCTACAAATTAAAAAATCTGAGGAAACCTCAAACCGAAAGAGTAAAATAAATCCACAGCAAAACAAATCTTTGCCAAACTTCTGAAAACTAATAATAATAGACAAAGAAAAAAATCTTGAAAGCACTGAGAGAGAAACAACACTCTATAAGGGAAAAACAATGCTAATGACATACGATTTCTCATTAGAAATTATGGAGGAGAGAAGGAAGTGGCCCATTTCTCAAACTCAAATTTTTCAATCTAGAATTCTAAAAATCCTATATCCAGTAAAACCATCTTTTGGGAATGAAGAAGAAATCAAGACATTCTAAGATGAAGGAAAATAAGGAATTTGTCACTAGTAAATCTGACCTAACACAGTGGCTAAAAGGAGTTCTCTAAACAGAAAGAAAATGGTAAAAGAAGGAACCTTGGAGCATCAGGAAGGAAGAAATAACACAATAAACAAAAATATGGGTAAATAATAATCTTTCCTTCTAATCTTGAATTTTCTAAATTACATTTGGTTGTTGAAGCAAAAATGTTATCACTATCTGATGTGGTTCTAAATGGAGGAAATAATAGAAAGATAATGGAAAATCTCTAATCACTTAGAAACTAAACAGCACATATAAATAATCTATGGGCCAAAGAGGAAGTCTCAAAGGAATTTTAAAAATATATTGAACCTGAAAGAAAATAAATATGCAACGTATATCAAAATCTGTGGGACACAACTAAAGTAGTGCTGAAAGGGAAATTCATATAAATGTGTACATCAGAAGAGTGAAAACACTCAAATCTATAATCTAAGCTCCCACCTTAATAAAATCAAAAGAAAGAACAAAATAAACCCAAAGCAAGCAGAAAGAAGAAAATAATAGACATAAGAGCAGAGGTCAATAAAACTGAAAACAGAAAAAAAAAATAGAGAAAATTAATGAAACAAAGAACTAATTAGGTGAACAGATCAATAAAATCAACAAACTTCTTGCAAAAAATTACAAAGAGAGAGAAAACACAAATTACCAAATTAGGTTTGAAATAGAATATTAATACAGACCCTTTAGACATTGATAGGATAATGTGGGAATATTACAGACAGCTCTAAATAAAAATATGTCATAAAAATATGACAACTTAGTTGAAATAGACCATTCCTTCCTTCCCCCCCAAAAAACCTCACAAGCTACCACAACTCACCCAATATGAAATAGATAATTTGAATACCCAATTATATGAAGAAAATTGAGTCTGTAATGAAAAACTACCAAAATCTACAGGCCTAGGTTATTTCACTGGAGAACTCTATCCAAAATTTAAATAAGAATTAACATAAATTCTACACAATCTCTTCCAGAAAATAGAAGTGGGAATTCTTTCCAGTATATTTTAAGAAGCTAGAGTTACTCTATTAAACAAAATTAGAGGAAGACAATACAAAAAAGAAAATTATGCACTAATATTCTTCATGAATACAGACACAATAAATCCATAATAAAATACTAACAAATAGAATTAAGCAAATAAAAAAAGGAATTATATATCATTAACAAATAAGGCTTATTTCAAGGATGCAGGCTAGTTCAAAATTCAAAAATCAGTCCATGCAATCCACCATAACAACAAACTAAGGAAGAAAAATTATACAATTATATCAATAAATGTAGAATAAGCATTTCACAAAGTTCAATACCTGTTCATAATAAAAATTCAGAAAAATAAGAATAAAGGCAACCTTTCTCAACTTTATGGAGAGCAGCTACAAAAAAACATTACAGGTAACATCATATTTAAAGGTGAAAAAAGGAATGCTTTCCCCCTGACAGACAAAGCAAGGTCCAGTCTCATCCTTTTTTAAAATTTTTTTCTTTATTAGAGAAGTTATGGGTTTACAGAACAATCGTGCATAAAATACAGGATTCCCATTTACCATTCCACAGCCAACACCTTGCATTGGTGTGGAACATGTATAACTGTACTTTTAACTAAAGTGCATGGTTCAACTTAGGTTTCACTGTTTGTGTAGGTAGTTCCATGGATTAAAAAAAAATTATTTTGTTACCATATATACAATTTAACATTTCCCCTTTTAAACCACATTCAGACATATATTTCACTGCTGTTAATTGCATTCAACATGTTGTGCTACTATCACCATCAACCATTACCAAAATATTTCTATCATTCCAAGTAGGAATCCTGTACATTTTAAACCGAACTTCCCATTCATTATCCCCACCCTGTCCCCTGGTAACCAATATTCTAGATTCTGACTCTATGAGTTTGCTTATTCTAATTGTTTCACATCAGTGAGATCATACAATATTTGTCCTTTTGTGTCCTTTTCACTCAACATGATATCTTCCATGTTCATCTATATGATATCTTCCATGTTCATCATATGTATCAGGACTTCATTCACTTTTTACAGCTGAATAATATTCCATTGTGTGTATATATATATATATACCACATTTTGTTTATCCATTCATTGTTTGGTAGACCCTTAAGTTGCTTCCATCTTTTGACAACTGTGAATAATGCCATTATGAACATTGGTGTGCACTTTCCCCATTCTTATTTAGCAAAATGCTGGAAGTTATAGACAGTACAATAAGGAAAGAAAAGGAATGAAAGAAACAAGACAGATGACATGTTTACATAGACAATCCCAAGTACTCTATGAAAAACTCCTATAAGTAATAAGTGAGTTCAGCAAGGATATACAATAAACAAACAGAAATAAAACAACTAGCAATGAACACATGAACAATGAAATAAAAAAATACAATAACAAAAAAGAATGATTAAGATTAAAATGCAGATGGTAAAGTGATTGTTTTCAGATACCAGGATACCAATTCCTCTGAAATGATTAAACAATATCCACTTAAAAAAAATACAATACCAAATAAATACAATGACTCAAAAAATGAAATACTTGGGTATAAATCTAACAAAACATATATAGGACTTCCATGCTGAAATCTACAAAATGTTGATAACTGAAATCAAAGAAGACCTAACTAAATGGAAAGGCATACTGTATGTATATATTGGAAGATTCAGCTTAGGAAATATGTCAGTTCTTTTCAACTTGATATACAGGTTTAGTGAAATTTATATCAAAATTCAAGCAAGACTTTTTTTGGAGATAAGGACAGTATTATTCTAAAATTCATATGGAAAACAAAATGTACTAGAACAGCTGAAACAATATTGAAAAACGAGAGTGAAGTGAGAGGAATCAGTTTACCTGATTTCAAGACCAATTATGTAGTTATGTAGTTAAGTTTTTCTCGTGTTGTGCAGGGTTACACACGTAGATAAGTGAAATAGAATAGAGAACTTGGGAATAGATCTACACAAATATACCAAACTGACTTTTTACAATGTCACAATATCAATTAGAGAGCCCATTCAACAAGTGATGGACATTTGAACATCTATACACTTACAAAAAATGAACCTTGATCTAAACCTTGCAAAAATTAACTCAAAATGAGTAATGGTCTGAAATGTGAAATATAAGCTAATGAAACTTTTAGAAAGAAACACATAGGAGAAATCTATGAGACCAAGGGCTAGGCAAAGAGTTCCTAAGAACTCTTTTTTGACACCCAAAAGTATAATCCATAAAAGAAGCAATTTATAAATTGGACCTGATTCAAATTAAGAACATTTGCTCTGTGAAAGCTCATGTACAGACTGGGAGAAAATATTTGCAAGCCATGTATCTGCAAAGGATTAATATCTAGAATATATAAAGAACTCTCAAAATCAACAGTAAAAAAATATTTGATCAGAACATGGGCAAAAGACATATGAAAGAAGAATTTTACTGAAGAAGATAAATAGATGGCAAATAAACACATGAAAAGATTTTTAACATCATTACCTGGTAGGGAAATGTAAATCAAAACCACATCGCAGTATCACAGCATATCCAAAGAATGGCCAAAATAAGAAAATAGTGACAAAACCAAATGCTGGGGAGCAGATGTCGCTCCTTCTTCCCATGTATGAGGTCCTGGGTCAGTACTTCCTAAAAACAAACAAAACAAAACAAACAAACAAACAAACAGACGATGTGAAGAAACTGGATCATTCAGGTATTGCAGATGGGAATGTAAAGTGGTACAACCATTTTGGAAAACTGACTGTCAGTTTCTTAAAAACCTAAATATGTAACTTCCTGGGCATTTATCCCAGGGAAATAGGGAAGATTTGAGTTTACCCTCAAATCTGTGTATGATTGTTTACAGTAGCTAAATTCATTATAGCCCCAAACTGGAAACAATCCAGAAGTTCTTCAATAGGTGAATGGTTAAACAAACTGTGGCACACCTATACCATAGAAAAATACTCAGCAAAGAACAGGAAAGGATTCGTGATATACATAACAACATATATAAATCTCCAGAGAATTATGCTGAGTGAGAACACTAAGGCAGTTCTGGTCTCCCAACCTCAGTTAGCATAGACAACCTTTGGTTCCAAATTTCAGTCAAGCCATCAAAACCAGAGAGTAACTCTTATTGGAGTTTACATAATAAATTCAGAATTTCTAGTTATTTCTCCGGCAGCAATAGATCTGGCCTCATCTCATATTGAGGCCTGATCCATTATGTTTAGAATCCATAATGATACTATTTCCCAGGTTTGGTTAATGTATATTGGCAAAATCTTGCAATAAGTGTGCTTGTTACCTCCTCTCAGGTCAAACTTTGTCCCCCACAAAGTTTGGATTTTAATATAGTTCTATTTCAGGAGCAATGAGAAAAGGAAGATTAGCATTTTCCTGCAATGGCAACTTTCTTGGAAAGGACATTAGAGGTTCTTTCTACCTTCTCAGACAGGTAGAAAGAGCTGTTTATACTGGCAAAGGAGGCTCAGCAGAATTTGTGGGTTCAAGGTCCTCAATTTCTCTGGAATTTGTCCAGATACCTGTATTTTGATTTTCATGGTCCCAATCTTTTCCAGTCTATGTCCTAGCTTTACATAAGAGAACCTATGGCTGTGAATCTAATGCACATTATAATTTACCCATATGAGGATTAATCTTTGGGTTTATTTACAGAAATCTCAACCATTTAGCTACAGAGGTAAGGATTTTTTCAGAATAGACACAGAAGCTTTCAGGTCATTCCCTAAACCTTGATCTGGGGATTTAAAGCTCTAAATTAATTTCCTTTTTCTACATTTTCCAGTGCACTTAAAAACAACCAATCAATTCCACCACAATACTGACTCTTTATTTCCACTAGAAGTCTGGACTTTTATAGATATTTGACTCTGGAACTTATAAATCACCCCTGGAACTGGTGTTAGGTATCCACCCAAACTATAAAACTAAGAAAGGGTGGGAAGTAAATATTTTTCATGGGAAATGAAAGTGCAAACAAATATCCAGATGCCCTTTCCATAGTCAGTCTTTTCTCTCCAAAGTTGAGTATAAATGTAATTTACTATTACTTATAAGATACCTCTCTGAGAGCAAGACTAGAACAGAGCCTGTCAAAAGGAAAGAGAGGAAATAATATGGGAGAAAGAGCTGGGAGGCTAGGGTAGAAGAGAATGTGAGTAGGCATGTTGCTTGAATGATAAGGAGAAGAAGATACAAAGGAAATTATAAGACAGCTTGATTGGTAGTGAAGACAGAGGCAATTTTGCTTAGATACCTAATAACAATAAGCTGATTCTCTCATGTTCAATGTAGTATTATTTCTATGTATATATAGAAACAATTCTCTGTGTTTAAAACTATTTTAAGATTTGAAAGGGAAATGGTGTTAGGTCATATCTGTTTGAGTGAGAATATATTTTGTCTTGATGTATAAGTGAATTCTAACATTATGATACCATTATATTATTCTATTTTAATAATCATTGTTTATTTTCATTTTTATATTGGAATGGGATCTGTATTACTTTCTTGGGGGAATGGTATACTATTAAACTTGCTGCTTATTATATGCCACAACAATTTCCAGGATATTGGAAGTTTTGAAGTAATTTTTCCCAGTAGTAATCATAATGATGAATATTATTTAAGACTATTTTATCTAGGACAGATTTCAGGAATTTTCCATATCTCATGTTATATGAATTTGAGGGCTTCATACTAATGTCCCAGCATTGGAAAATGTGAATCAAGCCTTCTTCCATTCCCTAAACTTTGAGCAGGTTCCATGAAGGTTTAGAGAGAGCTTCTTTGATTCTTGCATAGATTTAAATAGGATGAGCTGGATTGACAGCAGCATCTGGCTTTAACTTCTGTTTTTCTCAAGTTTTACCAGAGGGATCTTTATAATGACTTTGTTTAACCTAATTTTCATTTGTCATTGTCAGCCTCTTCTGTGGTAGACTTAGATTTACCTTCTGTGACCTGCTGGTTGTTTAGCAGAGATAAAAATTAAAAATAACTTTTTATGCTTTAGGTTCAGCTAATATCTTCAGGAAATCATTCCCACACAACATTTTCTTAAATGCTCAAATTCCCATCTTCCTTAACTATGAGACTCACCCATCTCAATTCAGTCATATTGTACAGATTGGTTACAAGAAAGCAGTTATAAATTATAGTCATTTTGAACTGTCTGAGAAGCCTACTGTCATAGTTTTATATTAAGAACAATTGTGGACGGACTTGAATATTAGGCCAAATAGTTTGTATTCAATTTGGCATAGTAAGATATAATAAAATTCTTGTAATGATAAAATTATGCTAAATATAATTTCATCTTTTCTGTGGATTCAGAAATCCCTTAGACCTTTAAACATACTCTTATTTGTCCCCCAATATTCATTCTCTTATTATTTTATAGTAATGAAATTTTCAACTAACCATTCGGCCAACCAGACTCCCTCATATATTTAAATTTGGGCATTTAAATTAGTCCTTACCAACAAGATATATCATTTAAGGGGAAGGAGCCTTCCCTCCTTTGGCCTCTTCCTCAATCCTGTTGCCTGGAATATAGCTGGGAGAGAAGGTCTCTTTGAACCTAAAGCTGCTCCAGGCCTGGCAGAGGAACAGTGAGAAATACGGGAACCTTCTGAATACTTATAATATGCTGATTATAGGAGAAAGAGTCCAACGTCCATGCTCCCTACACCATTATATTATATTTTATTTAGTCACCAGTAATATCAGCTGAACCTATATTACAACTAATTCAGTCTGAGTTTGCACATGTAAATAAATATTCTGGAGCATGGATTGTCTTCTGTGAAGATAAATGCAAAATATAAATAGGATATCTTTAATAGAAAGAAAACAGCTTCTGATGGTATTGCTTCTTTCAATGTGCCATTTATAGCAATGACTACAACAGATATGGTGAGTGGGTGTATATTCATAATACGTGTATTCTCCATACACTGTTTCCTAAAGATCATTTATTCTTGTACTGCCTTCTTAATACTAGCCATATCTATGACTGCTTTTACTATTATTTATTTAACATTTTCTTTAAATTGATTTTATATCACCAATGTAAATGGCAACTGAAAAGACTTGGAGTAAATAGAAGAAATAGAAGTCATTTATAAAAATAAATACATTGAAAACACATGCACGAAAAAATTGTAACAAAAAACTATTATCCGCCAAAGGCCCTGGGCCTGAGGTCTGAGCTCTATTTATGTAAAGAGATCAGTACGATTTAGAGTTATACTTAAGACACACTAGCAAGAAGTTGAGAATTTTGTTTTGGAGTGTTCAATTGAAAGATAATTGAAAGGAGAAAAATCTTTATCTTTATGTGATTACATGTTAATAGATGCTGCACAAAACAAAAATCATTCAAGAGTACCCATGTTGTACTTTAGAAAATGCTGCTCTTTGATTCTATTTATCATAAATAGATAGGAGACAGTAATGATCAGAGAAAATATTGTGGTGGAGTGTCAGGTATATTCTAGCTGTAGTACATAGTATAGTTTCATTCCTTTCCTATGTAATCTATCACTCTAAAAATTATGAAAAGATAGCCAGCTCTCTTAGCATTAACAGTCTTTACTACTAGCAATCTTCACCACTTGTTATATTGTTTTATATTCTTGTAATTGAGCTTGACATTATTAAATAATTTAAGTACCTTCATCTAATTAATATGTAATCTCCAAACTTTGTAGACATTGCTCCACTGACTTCTGTCACTGAATATTTAAATTTCCCTTGCTGCTGCTATTTTTTTCTGTGGAGAAATTGAAGAGCTCTGTCTTTTTTGTTTTTAATTGTGGTAATACATATATTGACATAAAACAAAACTTGCCATTTTAACCATTTTAAATGTACAATTTAGTGGCATTAATTACTTTTACAATATTGTGCTAGTATTACCACCACCTTCTAAAACTTTTCATCACCTAAAACAGAAACCCTTTGCCCATTAAACAATAATTCCCTATTTCCCCTTCATCTACAGTCTAGCTCCATGGATTTTCTTATTCTAGATGTTTCATATAAAGGGAATCATAAATATTTGTCATTTTATGTCTGGCTTATTTTGTTTAGCATATGTTTTCAAGGTCCATCCATGTTGTAGCATATATTATAAATTGTTTCTTTTTATGGCTAAATAGTAGTTCACTGTATAGATATATCACATTTCGTTTATTCATTCACCCATCAATGAATACTTGGGTTGTTTTCACCTTTTAGCTATTGTGAATAATACTGCTATGAATATTAGTGTATCAGTTTCTATTTGAGTCCCTGCTTTTAATTCTTTGGGGTAAATATCTAAGTGTGGAATTGCTGGGCCATATGGTAATTCTATATTTAACTTTTTGAGGAACCATAAAATTATTTTCCACAATGGCTGCACCATTTTATATCCCTACCAGTGGTGTAAAGAGTTCCACTTTCTCCACATCTTCCCCAAAGCTTGTTGCTTTCCATTTTTAATAAGAGCTATCCTAGGGAGTATGAAGTGGTATCTCATGGTTTTGATTTGCATTTCCATAATGGCTAATGATGTTGAGCAACTTTTCATGTACTTGTTGCCATTTGTAGATCATCTTTGGAGAGATGTCTATTCAGGTACTTTGCCCATTTTAAAAATTGGGTTGTCTTTTTTGTTGTTGAGTTGCAGGAGTTCTTTATATATTCTGGATATTAACCCCTTATTAGATATATGATTTACCAACATTTTTCCTCATTTGGTAGGTTGTCTTTTTACTTTCTTGATCACTTTCTTTGATGCAAACAATTTGAAAATTTTTATGGAGTCTGATTTGTCTATTTTTTTCTTTGTGCTTTTGTGCTTTGTGCTTGTGCTTTTGGTGTCATTTCTAAGAATCCATTTTCTTAGTATAAGTTCCAGGAGATTTCCTCCTATGTTTTCTTCTAAGAGTTTTATGGTCATTTTGAGGTGAATTTTGTATATGGTGTGAGTTAGGGGTCCAGTTTCATTATTTTGCATGTGGATATCCAGTTTTCCAAGCATCATTTGTTGAAGAGATTATTCTTTCTCCATCGATTAGACTTGACACCTTTGTTGAAAATCAGTTGGCCATAAATGTGTGGGTTTAATTCTAAATTCTCAGTTCTATTCCAGTGGTCCATATGTCTGTCTTTATATCAGCCCCACATTCTTTTATTAGTATAGCTTTGTAGTAAGTTTTGAAACCAGAAAGATCGAGCAATCCAACTTTGTTCTTTATTAAGATGATTTTGTCTTTTTTGTGGCCCCTTGCCATCGTCTGTGTGCATTTTATGGCTGGTCTTTCTATTTCTGTAAGAAAGGCTATTGGAATTTTGATTGTGATTGCATTGAACTTGTAAATCACTTTGGGTAGTATTGACATCTTAATAGTATTAAGTTTTCTAATACATGAATATGGGACATCTTACAATTTTAGTCTTAACTTTCTTTCTTCAATGTTTTGTTGTTTTCAGTGTACAAATCTTTTATATCCTTGGTTAAATTTATTTCTAGATATTTTATATTTTTTGATTGTTATTATATATGGAATTCTTTCTTGATTTCCTTTTCAGATTGATTACTGCTTTTTTATAGAAACTCAGTTTTTATATTTGAACTTCAGTAATTTGTGTGATATGTTTATATAGGTAATTTTGCATCCATTTTTCTTGGATAATAGTGTGCCTATTTGATCTATATATTTATATCTTTCTTCATTTCAGAGAAATTATTCTTTAGGCCCCTAATTATCCTTGTTGGTTTACAATTGCTTTTCATGTCTATTATGTTTTAGCTAATTGTTTTAACTCCTTTTTCATTTTCTGCATTTAGTGGAATTATCTCAAGTCCATCTCATTAATAGATTTTCAGCCATCCCAATTCTGTACTTTGCTAATTCTAAGTTATTGATTAGTTCTTAAATGATCTTGTGTTGTTTTGTAATTGGTTTATTTAGATATTCATAATGTTGTCTTGTAATCTTTACTTTGAATTCAGGTTTTATTGAATTGCTGTTCAGATTAAATTCTTTTATGGCTCAGGCAGTTGTAGGGACTTTTCTTTACCTTGGATAATATTTTCTTTCAAATAATATTCTTTATGTGTCTCTTGCATGCTTTGTCTTCATCCTTCTCTTTCCTTCTTCTCTCTCTAATGTGTTTGCCTGTTTTTTTTTGTTTTTTGTTTTTGTCTTTGCCATTTTTTTCCAGCTTGTTCATGTTTAATATGGGTAGTTTATCCAGACATTCTGAATGTTTTCTTGTAAAGTGGATGAATTAGATTTTGATAGCCTTAACACTTTATCTACAACTAGTTTGTCTTCCACTGGATGGGTAACTTTGTTTTATCCTCATTTATGAACTTTGAAGTATGTTTGAGTACGTGAACTCAAACAGCCTTCTTCATAAAACTTGAACTATGAGTTCTTGTTTAATATTTTGTCAATGTCCTACTCCAGTCTTCACAGGGTCTGCATTACCTATTTCAGATTTTGTTCTATTTTCAAGAGGCAATGCTTTCACGCTTTAGATTGTTCCCTATTTTGGAATTAATCCTACACAATGACAAACCTTAACAATATTTTCTGCCTCTCCTGAGGTTCTGAGATCCTGTGGTAAATCCTATTGGCTTCACTCTCAAGACTTTTCCTCTGCATTCCCTGTGCTAAGTACTCATGTCATAGTAAATTTCTCTCCTCATTGAAAGTATTAGTGAGATCTTAGGATTTTGTCAATTCTCCTTTTCTCTCAGTAAAACTCCTTGGGAGAAAAGACAGAGTTAGGAACCATACATAATTGCCTCAGAATTTATGACTTTTTCTTTGGTTGTAACAGATTTGTCATTTTTGATTGTTGTTTATTTACTTTCTTTTTGGGGACAGGAGATCTTATAATCCACACTTGCTTTACCATCTTTAAAAAGGTTTTTGACAACATATTTTCAAATAGTATGATCAAACAGTAACTGATTTAGGAGAAAAGGATGGTGATGACAAAGTAATTCAAAATTTTGACAGTTAAGAAACATTTTAAAAATTTAAAAAGAAACTGAGAATCGTTAGTTACAGGAGACTTGGAGACAGACCAGCAATTATAAAAGGCTTTCTTTTAAAGGAAAGACTAATTTTAGCCTGTGTGACCCCAGAGAGACGAGAAATACCAGTGGGCTGAAATCACAGGGGAACATATTTTGGATTTATATTGGGGAAAAATTCAGAAGAGTGTGCCTACCTTTAGGCCTTTGCTCTTGCTTTCCCCTTCTTGATACTTCCTTTCCCTCTAATGTCCTCCTGTGGAAAGCACTGTCCTACTCTCACCTCCTGCATGGGACTTTTCCAGATCTTCCTATTGTTATTTTGTTCTTTCCCACACATATCTTCCCACTGTAATGTTGTGCCATTAAAGCACACATAAAAGCAAGTGTGGTTTGTAGTTATTTTTGGTTCTCATCAAATACATTTGATCACATTTAGTACCTAATACAGTGTTTTGAAGATAGAGTAGGCAATATTTAAGAATTTGTATGTGCTAAATCTTTTAATATTACTAACCTATTTTTAAAACAATGCACTTAACCATGATTTCATTTCCTAATTGGTATACCACTTAGATACTATTGGAATAATTGTCTTTATAATGGATTGTCATACTCTTCCTACACCACTGAAAGCATTGAATATATATCTTACCTATCCAATTTACATATTTTCCCATTTGTGTTATATTCACTATTGCTTTTCTTAAACAGTAATACTATTCATTGGACTCCTCACTGGCATCCTCATTTTATGCTTCTCTATTGGTCTCCCATGTTTTGGCTTAGTCACTCCTTAGCTTTAAGTGGGTCTAATTGTCCCCAAAGGCCACTGGATATTATTTGTGGAAATCTCCTTCCTTGTTTACTTCTTTTACTCCTCTGCCTCCTCATTCTCAACCTTCCCCTCCTTCCCTTCTCATTTCCTATTCTCTCCTCTCCCTTCTGTTTTATTCTCTTTCTTCATCTACTTCTTCTCCTCCTCCTTCTTCAACTTTTTGCAGAATAGAGGAAGAGCAGAACTGAACTGATGTTTCAAATAGTCTGCTTTGTTTCTGTTAAAATATTTCCATCCTGTTTGAAAAATATCCTTCCATTTTCAGATTTATCCTCCAATTTTTCATGTTTATCCCTCTGTCCATCTCATTTCTCTCCACTTCATTTATTCTGCATCTCTTTCTTCCTGCATTTACTCTTTTTCTTTCCCTAATAGCAAGAGATATGCAAAGTATAGGGAAATGTGGAAGAATCATTTTTAAATAGGGTTGAAAACATTTCACAGAAGTAAGGTGGAACATTTGAGATAGCGTTAAAGTCTTTTTATTTTCTTCAGTGGCTCTTTAAAAGAAAAATGTCAATTACAAATTATTACTACTCATAGTAAATAAGGCTGTGATGGTTTGGATTTCTGAATCCCAGAAAAGATTATGTTCTTGAACTAATCAATTCCTGTGGGTGTGGGGCTTTTTAATTGCTTTAAGTTCAGTTAAGGGACTTTTGATTAGATCACTTGATTAGATTGCTTTAGGGCTTTTGATTGCACTACCTCAGTGAGGTGGGAACAAGGCTGGCTCTCCAAGCTCTTGCTGGGTCTTATATAAACTGAGAACACGGAGAGGAAGAAGTGCCACAGAGAAAGAGAGTTCTGCCATTTAACCCTGCCATTTAACCCTGCCTCCAGCTGCAGAAAGACAGAAGCCCAAAGAGGGCTCAGGAGATGAGACCCAGGGAGAGATGCCTGACTGCCCACAGCTAAGCTTGAGAAGAACATAGAGAAAAACCAGCAGACCTGCCATCTTGCCTTGCTGCATGGTGAGAAAGCATCTCATGTGGTGAGAAAGCATCTCCTATGATGCCTTTTTTGTTGTTATTCTTTTTATTTTATTTAAAAAAAATATTTTTATTGAAGTATATCATTCATATATGAATATACATATACAATAAGTGTATAGTAAAAGTTGTGAACTTACAAAATGAACATGCATATCATCATACAATGGTCCCATACATCACCCCTCCACCAACACCTTGCATTGTTGTGATACATTTATTACAAACTATGAAAGAGCATCATCAAACTATTACTACTAACTATAGTCTATATTTTACATTTTGTGTATTTTTCTCCCAACCCACCCTATTTTTTTTAAACAAATCAATTTTATTGATACATATTAATAAAGTATATTATTTATTCAAAGTGTACAATCAGTGGTATTTGGTATAATCACATAGTTGTGCGTTCAGCACTTTAATCATTATTAAAGCATTTTCATTGATGATGCCTTAATTTGGACATTTCATGGCCTTGGATCTGCAACTTTTACCCTAATAAATTTCTCATTATAAAAGTCAACCCATTTCTGGTATTTTTGCATCACCAGTCCTTTGGCAAGCTAAAACAAAGGCAGAACCTAATATTTTCTTTTTGATGTGACTAGATATCTAATGTTTGCTTTTTCCCTCCTGAATAGTGAGTTGAAAATGTTTATCTTAATATAAGGCAGTATTTCTCAAAATTTCTCTGTGGTTGAGAGTAAGTTCATTGAGTTTAAATCAATAGGTTGTGTTTTTTCATTTTCTGTTTTTTGTTTTGTTAGCAATGGATGATTTCCCCCTGACACAGTAAGGGTTCCTAGTTACATTGCACAAAGAAAGTAGGTGTTATTTTCTGAGGAGAGGCTTCAACAACATCCAGTGTTTATACACCAAGACCTTATACTGTGTATAAATATAAGCTGTACTTGATGTAAATACAAGGGTCTTCCATGTCATTAGAGTTGTTTACCCAAACAATTGACTGGTATATATATTTCACATGAGAGTGAATACTTTAGTATTGGGCCCTGATCTTAGTTTATAATCATTGTTCTCTGCAATCATTGCTCTACTAAGATAAATGTATTGAAAATAATTTATAAAGTATATGTCCATCCATAGTATTAATGATTACTTAAAATGTGAACTCTTAAGCAAAAGTTAAAGAAATGAACTGTGGCAGTTAGGGTAGTTATGGTGGCAATGTTAAGAAACATTGTTTCATTATAATATTCCTGCTACAATTTGAAAAAACAAATTCTAGCTGGAAATAAAATACAAACACCAGAGAAGCAACTAATCTCAGCTTTCACATATAAAATATTTATGTTTTTTTAAAAAAGCAAATCCCTATATACCTCTTCCTCCTTGTCTCCTTAATGTTTTATTTGAGAAATTGGCCTTTTTTTTCTAAGAACTAACACTACAAAAATCTTTCTCTTTCAGCATGGTTTGTCTCCTTGGTTGACTCTGTAGACTCCTTAGGTTATGGAGATCATATGTGTTTCTGGCCTAACCTATAATCCTGAGCAATAATGTAGAGGGCCTGGATTGTGCAATCACAAGGTGAACAGTGGCATTCAGTGTCATAGCTCCCCTAACCAGAACATTCAGTGTCATAGCTCCTCTAACTGGAGCACTCAGTGTCACAGCTCCCCTAACCAGAGCTCTCTGACTCCCTCTTTAATGGGAGTGGAACCAGACACAAATGAAACTTCTGTCACTACTCTGGCACACATCAGATCATACTGTGAGGAAAACAGCCTGGGAAAGTGGCTTGTAATTTGACACAGATGTGTTGAATCACTATTTAATCTTCTAATGTAATCATGCACCTTGTGGATCTGAGGTTTATATCACCCAGTGGAATGGGTGGGAGAAAGAATACGTAGGCAGCACCGCATAGCAGGGGTTTAGGATAGGGTAAGGACAAATAGTTATGGAGAAACACAGGGTTTTTGGAAATTAAAGGAAACTGAAACATGCAGCTAGTTTATTTCTCAGAGAAGCCTCATGTTCAGGAAGAACCAAAAACCTAGAATGAATTGAACTATTGTAGAGTGATTGTGCTATCTCATTATATGAAAGCAGGTGGAGAAGGAGGCATTCAGAGGACGGAAGGAGAATGGAAAGAGATACTAGACTCCAGGAGTGCCTGAGAATTAAATCTGGCCAAAAGGCCTTTTTTTTCTTTCTCTTTTTTTTTTTTTTAACCTCTTTCTTTTCTTTTCCTCTGTCTCTCCCAGATACTTTTTTTTCTAATTATGAAAGCTATATATATTCACTGTTGAAAATTTGGGAAATGGAGAAATGTATAACAAGAACAATTTTTTTTAAAAAAGCACTTGCAATCTACCATTCAAAATACCAAGAACATTTATGAACACTTTGGTAGATTTTCTTCTTAATCTTGTTTTTATATTTTGAAATGTAGCTTTAGCTTTTACCCAAGTTTTACATGAATAAGGCTTTGAGAGACCAAGAGATCTACAAAGTTTGTTAGGAAAACATCACTTTCAAATTTTAATTTTTTTTTAAATAATATTATCTCCCCCCATTACTCTAAGTAACATGCTTATTCTGCCTTTAAAAATTTTAAAATTTTATGCATTCTGTCTTAACTTGAGAAAGATGAGGAACTGGCTGTTGCTAAATGCTAATTTTTAAAAAGGTAAAATCATGACTCTTGTTAAAAGAAATAAAACAAAATAGAGTTACTATGGCTAAGAGATTTCAAAAGGAGTTGGGAGGTCATTCTAGAGGTTGCACCTATGCAGGTCTCAACCAGATACCACAAACTGCCAAAGTATGCAAAAACCTCAAGCACCAATCATCCTCAAAACCCCCAAGGATATCTGGACCGTGAAACAAATCACATGGAAAGAACTCAGTGAACTATCAGTTAGAGGGCCCAAAGTATCCACCAACCACAAGCAACTTGTCTAATCACCTTTTCCTTACCAAAAAACCCTTGCCGTGAAATGCTAAGCTGGGACACAATTTGGTTGCGACCTGAATCTATGCTCCCTGAATTGCAATTCTAAGATCCCAAATAAATGCGTTTGTTGCCTTGAAGATTAGTTTGTTATTTCTATGTTGACACTATCAGGCAATTGTAAAATGAACATGTGTCAAATTTAGTGGTTTAAAACAGCTTTTTGGCATTATTCACAATTACCCAAAGATGGAAACAACCGCGGTGTCATCACTAATGAATGGATAAACAAATTGTGGTGTGTACACATGATGGAAAATTATGCAGCGGTAAGAAGAAATGACGTAGTGAAGCATATGATAACATAGATGAACCTAGAGGACATTATGTTGAGTGAAGCAAGCCAGACACAAAAGGACAAATACTACATGATTGTGCTATTATGAATTAAATATATTATGAAAACTCATGGAGTTAATAATTAGAATATAGGTCACCAGAAAATAGAATGAGGGTAGAGAATGGAAAACTGAGGGTTAATCTGTGCAGAATTGGTTAAAAAGTTGTTTACAAATCTTTGGAAATGGTGAGAGCACATCATGGTGTTTGTGACTAGCAGAGCTATTATATGGGTATGACAGTGGTTGAAAGGGGAAACCTAAGGACATTTATATTACTAGAAGGAAAGCTAAAAAATGCAACATGGGACTGTGTAACATAGTGAAACCTCATGTAAAATACAAATATGGGTGATACTGCATATATTACTGTTTTTACAAAACATAAACACAAACTAGAGATAGAAACAGAATAGCAGCTACGTATGGCAGGAGAAGCATAGAGAGATTGAGAGGTGATGAGTTTTTGTTCATTTGTCTATTTATTATTATTATTATTATTGGGATAATGGAAATGCTCTAATAATGATTGAAAGTAATAAATGCACAACTATGTGATTATACCAAGTACCATTGATTATACACTCGAGTGAATTTGTGCTTTATTTAAAAAAAAAACAGCTATTAACTCTTTCTCATGGTTCTGTAGGTTGGCTGGATAGTTCCTAGGTTCTAAGAGGCCAAGAGCAGAAGCTACAACTTTCCTATAGCCTGGTCACAGTCCCTCCCAGTACTGCTTTGTGGGTCAAAGCACTTCACAAAGGGTGTGAAGAAATTGGCTCTAACTCCTGATTGGAGGAGCCTCAAGGACAAGTGAGTAGCAAGAGCATTGGCACAAGGAAGTATGATTTATGAGGGGAGTGTCAACCACAATGTTCTTTTTTGTTTTGCTTCCACCAAGTACTTTTTTTCTGTGTTCTAGTTTCTCTGTCCTTCCCATTAGAAGCTTTTTAAAAAAATCTGGAGATCCATTTTTGGTCAATCATATTTTAAAATATGGCACTAAAAAGCTGATTGGAAGCTCTACATGTGGGTGGGACTTGTGTAAAGTGGGATTCACTGTCATGCGATCTGGCTTGGCCACATGTTTGGGGACCCCTAATGGTTAAATATCCCAGGAAAGCATTTCTAATTTCCTGGGAAAGTATTTCTAATTTCCTGCCTGGAAGGTATAGACTTGGCTGCTGGGTTCTCTATGCTATTCTGGCAGAAGGCTGCTTTTACTATGGTAGCCCATCTTAGTTATGCCTAGTGTCTCCCATTTCTTTATTTTTATTTTTTAAAGGTACTTTATTAGATAAATGATACATGAAAAATGTAGGGGATTCCCATATGTCCCACTCTCTTTCCCTCCCACATTTTCCCACATTAACATCATCCTTCATTAGTGTGAACACATATTTGTTACAATTGGTGAACACATATTGGAGCATAGCCACTAAGTGTGAATTGCAGTTTACAGTATAGTTTAAACTCTCTCCTGCACAATTTTATAAGTTATGACAAGATTTATAATGGCCTATATCTGTCATTGCAGCATTATTCAGGACAATTCCAAAGTCCCAGAAATGCCCCATATTGTACCTATTTCCCTCCCCCCTGCCAGAACTTCCGGTGGCCACTGCCTCCACATCAGTGATAAAAGTTCTTCTATTTCTAGAATAACAATAAGTCTATAGTAGAATAACAGTAAGTCTACTCTAGTCATCATTCATTCCCCAGTCCTGAGGATTCAGGCATGGTGATGCCCACTCTGCTTCTAATTGAGAGGGGGCTTAGATCCCATGGGACAGGTGGATGGAACTACCTTGCTTGCAGTTGTAGACTCCCTCTGTTCCTTGGGATGGTCATTGTGCATCATCATTTCCTTGTTAGTTGTCCTGGTTGAGTCCAATGAACTGGAGAGTAGGTGTTGCGACTCTGTTGAGATTCAGGGCCCGACTGGCACATGGAAAGCCCAAAGATTCAAGTCTCTTGGACATAATCTATCAACTCTAGTACTAACTATAGGTTCAAATATAAAGGGCAGAAGATCCATGTGTAGGGAAACCACAACTGAGTCCAACTCTGTCACACTGGGCAGCATAAATTCCAAAGTAGGGCCCACTGGAAGGGTGCCATTTCTTTTTTTTTCTTTCTTTTTTTTTTTTTTTAAATATATATGCATATATGTGTATTTGCTTACAAAAATGTTAGTTTTATATATATATATATATATATATATACATATATTTTAAGAGGTGCTTAGATTACCCAAAATATTACATGGAACCCACTGGGATTCCCATGTTGCCCACCTCCCACACCTCCCACACATCCCACACAAACATCTCCCACAGTGTGGCCCACCACCCTCAATGAACTTACACATCCTGGAGCCTTGCCACCAACCATAGACCACAGTTCACACTGTAGACCACACTCTCTCCCACTCAGTTCTGAGTGGTGTGTGCTGATTTAAAATGGCCTACATCCGTTGCCACAACAGTACTCAGGATAACCTCCAACTCCCAAAGAAGCCCCTGTATTTCAACTGCTCATCCCCTCCCTACCCCAAAAGTGTCAAGTGGTGCCATTTCTTTTTTACCTGCCTGTTTTATTTTCTCTAGATTATCTAGAGGCTTTTGCCAGGGCAGGCAGAGGAACAGTGGAGTCCACTGCTCTCTTAAATAGACTTTAGCAAAATTTGTTCTTACTCCATTTTTACTCCCACTTCCAGATGTGCCTGTATCTGCCTTCATGTTGTTCAGCATCTCTCTAATGTGAATTGGTTTGCCTCTTGTCTTTCTATATTATCAGTTTAGGATGCAACTTTATCAGTAATGCTGAGTTAGTTACCAAACATCTGCTTTCCAGGTTCCAAAATCTTGCCGCTTCCTTTCCCTTTCTTTTTGTCTGTATAGGTTTATTCCTCCCCCCACATCATTTTAGTGTAGTTTCAGAAGGGAGTAACGATTACTGTGTACATTTCAACCAGAAATTCCTCTATCATGTATGCACTACATATATATGCTATGTATTATTTCATTATATACATTTATTTTTTACAAAGTTTGTTTCTGCAGAGACCAGATCATGTGAAGTGCTACAATGACCCTTCTGGAAACTGTAGTGCTGTTGTACCTATAGCCCTCTCAGAGGAATCTTTAATTATATGACAACATGTTTCCTGCCACCACTTTGGACACAAAGCTGTTCCAATCAGCAGTGAGGCTCTAACCCAGAGGAATGAAATTTGTAGGTTGAGAGTCACCTTTGAAGTGACCAAGCATAAGTGTTCTGCCAAAGGGGATTGCTTCATATGGAACACTGACTGCCATTTTTCTAAAGGAGTTGGTATTAGAGACCCACGTATAAGAAGGGAGAACTGTCTATTATTAGTAAAAAAAAAAAAAAAAAAAGAGCATTAGGTTTAGAGAGTAGCTGAATCAATTTCAAATTGGAGCACTGGATTAGAGAGCAAGGGATGCTGACTGCTGAAGGGAAATGAAAAAAAACAAAAAGATGGGGGATGGGAGGACGACACTAGGATTGCTTTGTACTGACATTCCAGTGCTCTGCGAGGCCTGACTGTAGGGTATTTGATGCTGTTTACTGTGTTCTTTACTTCTCTGTATGTACATCCAATATGCCCAAATTAACTACATAAGGTAAACCTAGCTCTGTTTCTTGTACAATCTGAATATAACTAGGTCCCTATAACCCTGGGCAATGGTGGATGCACTGACACTATTACTGTACTTATTATGGTCCTAGAAGAGAGGGTCTGAAAACATCAGTCTTATTTTACACAGACTAGAATTAATAATCTGTCTAGGTTGTATGTATAGAAAAATATTGCACTTCAGTTGAAAACTGGGAAGTACATATTCTAACTCCAGTTTCACCACCAACTACTAGGATCAGAAGTCAGTAAATAACTGTGAGGTTTACAAAAAAATAATATAAGTTATTTGTTAAATTAAAATGTAAATTAACTGGGAAAAATTTGCAACAGATGTGATAGAAAATGGTTAATATTATTAAATATAAAGAACTCATCAAAATCAATAATAAAAACACAAAGAGTCAAATAGAAAAATAAACTAAGATCATGAATAGGCAATTTTGTGCTTACATAATTAGCAAGCAAACACTTTGAAAAAAATTCATTTCACATTAGTAAGCAAAGAAATGCTAATTACAACGTCAGTTGGAAACCGTGCTTTACCTATCAAACTAGGGGATATTTTTAAAATGATAATATTCAGTGGGAGAAGAATTAGTGGAAAGGGCACTTTCATATATTGCTTATGAGACTATAAATTGGTATAATCTTTCTGGAAAGCAAATTCACCGTAAATACCAAGAATCTTAATAAAACTGATGGCGTTTGATGCTACATCTTTACTTCTAGGAATTTAGTCTAAGTGACAACCAGAGATGTGCACAAAGATTTATGCAATAAGTTGTTCATTTTATCATTATTAATAAAAATGAAAAAAAATACCAAAATCAGAGGAAATATTAAATAACCTTTGGTAGTTCCATGTGACAAATTATTAAGCATTTGTAGTGCCATGGACAGGGTTGCTGACAAAAGTCCTGAGGAGTTGCTCTGGGTTGCCTCCACAACTAATAGCTGATAGCTGGGATTCCTCTTTTCCCAGAAAGGATGGGTGCAGCCAAGCTCATCTTTGCACGGGACTGGTTAGTAGCTTCTTCCACTGGCAGCTGGAACTGGACTTTTCAGTGGATTTCCAGGTCTCAAGGTTCTGGGCTGCCGTCATTCCCAGGCAATGCCTGTGGATGGCTGGTAGATAGCTTGTTGGTACTCACCCCAACAAGACTGCTCTCTCATGCAGGCCCTGGAGAAAGGGAGAACTGGGGCTTGATGGGGTGAGGGGTGGAGTGGGGGGCTCCATTGGAATGCAAACCTACCCTGAGGGCTCAAGATCACAATGGCCCCAGCAGGTGTCTCTGAAGGGTGCCAGCTGGATCCCATGCCCTGTGCCTTCTCTCTGCTTGTTGGCTCATAGCCTGAGTTTCTCTTTTCTCCCTAAAGCCTATGTCTGCAACCATATCCTCTGACTTAGTGGAATTTGTCCTCAAAGCTGGTGCATGATGCATGATGGATGGTGCATGATGGAGGGTGGGAGAAGGGAGGGGGGGATCAGAGGGATCTATTTTGTGAACAAAAATCATCATTTTTGAATATTTTAATGTCATTGGATAGTACTCACAATATTATGTGAAATAAAAAACTTATAAATGGTAGAACTTTGTATTCAGTATAAAATAAAGTTTGTAAGATATAGGAAGCACATTCACCCATTTCCCACTTAACAATATTAAAGGTCTAAGGTAAAAAGACATTAAACTAAAAGACTATATGTGGACATTTTAATGGAGGAATATTACAATTTGTTCCCAAACTAAAAGTCATCGCTATTTTTCACATGAACTGAAAATGAAAGAACACTTAATTATGACTAGAGTTTTAAAGTGAGTTTTCTTATTAAAGATTCAATTAGAGTTATTAAATTTTTTAAGAGGTAGACAACATAAAAACATTTGGGACAAAAGTGCAGCTTTGTTTATCCCTCAAGCTAAATGCATTCTTTTTTTTTTTTAATATACTTTAAAAATCTTTAAAAAAAGATACTTAGATTACATGAATGTTACATAAAAAATATGGGGGATTCCCAAATGCCCCGCTCCCTACCCCTCCCACATTTTCCCACACTAGCAACATCAAAAAATATGAAATGCTTCACATATTTCTGTGTTACCCTTGTGCAGGGGCCATGCTAATCTTCTCTGTATCGTTCCAATTTTAGTATATGTACTGCCGAAGCAAGCACTAAATGCTCCTAAAACTACATTCTCTCTAGCTGTAAAAGGCAGCAAAAAGAATATGCTCCAACTATCCTTCTCTAGCTCTTTCTCATGCCCTCTTGTATTCCAAACATTCCAAGAGCCTGAACAGTTACATTTTGGCAGCTTGCACTTACTATTCTTTGAGAGAGATTGTAGTGCACTGAGGTTGGATGGAATAGAAAGTAAGGTATCATGACAAGGTGAGAGAAAAGACAAAGGAGAAGGAAGAGCTGAGGGGATAAATCCTTGACTCATATGAGTCATTGATTTTTGCACTGCACAAACCTGAGCCTGAAGGAGGGTCAGACGTGTAGATGTCTGGGAAGCCTGAGTGGAATAGGTGGAAAGCTTTTTGAATGGCACAGTCTAGCATATCCTAAAGAGACTCTCATGCTATGCACAAGCATAAGTACCTATTGGATCTTGCTGCAGGAGGTCTTACTCTGCTGAGTGATAGCTCCATGTTTTTCTCTGAAAAAGGATACTTGCCTGGTAAGCAAGACACATTTAGTTAGGGTTTCATTTCTTTGTGATTTCATAAAATTATTTTTTAAATTATAGCAGTGGTGAGGGCTTAAGTACTTCTAAGATCTTGTTCCAATAAACAAAGTAATATACATTTATTAAGGAAGGGAAGCCCATGTGTAAACACAGACACATACACCTAAGTATGTGAATTGCAAGGTTCCATATGGCTCAGTCTCTATAGGGAATCATCTCTAAAGAAACTGGTGTCTAGGACCCCCAAATTATTAAAAAGGCAATACTAATCTATACTTTTATCTCTTGAAGGACATAGATTGTGTCTGACAGACGACCAAAAACAATCCTTCTGAAAACTTCCTCATTTTTCTCAATTCTCTCATTCTCTGGAGCTTCTTTGAAGCTTCTCATATGCCAAACCTTCAAATTTCCCATTTGAAGGTTTTCTTCCTCTTTCATTCTCTGTCTTTCTTAGCTGTTTCTCATACTGATACAACATATGTTATCAATGCTTATCTACTCCTGTCTCTTTGTTACACTAATTCATGAATAAATGTTGCTTCCATAAAATACACAGACAAAAGAATAAAAATAAACAAATGAAAATATTTACAGTAGTTATCTCCTGGTGAAGGTATGAATAATTGGTTTAAATTTTTAATCTTTCCTAAATTTTCATTTTCTAAAATGAGCATAATAACTATGAACAAGTTATTATGACAAGAACAAAAGCTCAGGAGAGGTAGTTTGTAGAGAAATTCAAAGAGCTCTGTGTAGTATTTTCATCTTCCCTCAAATTAAGAAACAACCTTTTGTCTTTTCTACATAAGAAAAAGTTCTTCTCATCAGAAACTTTTCCTTTTGTCTAAAGTGGATAATCTCCACTGAGGTATAGCCCTGGAAATTTCACAAAGAAGCTCTCAAACCAGGTTTGATTGTCTCATAACTGCAAGAGTTTTGGTGCAGTGATTCTATTATCCATCAGTCATGTGTTCCTGAATAAGTTTTGATTTCTTTTAAATAATTTTATATGCATTAGAATAACTTATTTTAAATGGTTATATCTTGTTCTTGAATAATTTTCTAAAACAAATTATTCAGGTAAAAATAAATAAAATACCAAAGTAGACTTCAAAATAAGAAATATTAACAGTGATAAAGTAGCATTTTACATAATGATAAAGATGATCACACCACTCCTATTCATTATTATATTGGAGCTCCTAGCTACTGTAGTAAGGAAAGAAAAACGCATACAGAGTGGCTAAGAAGAAACAACAATCTCTAGTCACAGACAACATAATAACAGAAAACTCAAAAGAATCTGCACGAAATTTACCAGATCTATTAAGGGTTTTAACAAGGTCTCAAAAATACAAGGTCAATAAAAAATTCAATTGTATATACTAACATTTACAATTGAAATTGGGAATTTAAAAATTACCATTTACAATAACAGCAAAGTTATGCAACAGGGATAATTATGTGCAAAATTTGTAGGCAGATTTAAAGAGGAAAGTTGGGGTCCTTGTAGGCCGTAAAATATATGAAGACCAAAGTGTCATTCTCTTCACATCATACCAAAGGTACATGCTATCAACATGGCTTAACATGATGATGTTAATCTTGACCACCTGGCTTGGGTAACATTCCAGGGTTCTCCACTGTGAAGTTACTGCTTCCCTCACACTCCCCATACTCTACTCTTTGGAAGCAAATCACTAAAGGCAACTTCAGTCAAGACTCTAGTTCCTTGAGGGGAGACTATCTACATAAATTATTTGGAATTCTGCATGAGATATTTGTCCCTTCACTTTCCTTTATTTATTCATTCATTCATTTATTCAATGACATGGTTATGTATTTATTTTTTTAGGTACCAGCAGTGGGCCATTTGAGCCACACTCGCTCCCCAAAGACATGGTTAATTTTGCTTCACTAAATAGTGCTTTAAAGTAGCGATTTAAAATAATTATATGAATTCCATCATAAAATATATATATATATTTGCCATATATACCATCTTAAAGATTATAAAGATAGTGCTCATTACAATCTATAAGAGCAATAGAGTTAGGTCACTAATGTTAGGAATGGTACACAGGAGCCTCTGGTTTCTGCTGACTTTATTGGAAACATCTGCTTTTATTGTCTATAACACAACGCTGTATCAATGACCCAAACTCATATGTATCAATGCTATGCAAATTAGGGTTGACACATTTAGCAAATAATAACACAGGACAACAGTTATATTTGAATTTCGACTAAATATCAAAAAGCATTTTAGAGATCTGTAGCACGAGCAGGGACTGGACCCCTGAGAGCCCAGAGCAGCCGTAGCTGCCGCAGCCGGCCCCAGCCGCCATCACCGCAACCGCGAGCAGTGGAGACCGCGTGGCCTCCTGTTGCAGGCTTCCTCAGCCCTGCGTATACCAGGCTGGGTACCACCGGCATTGCTCAGGAAGCGGTCTCTGACACCCACTTGGACATTGCAAAGAAGGTTTGGGGAACAGTAAAATGGTTCACTGTAAGAAATGGATATGGTTTCATCAACAGGAACGACTCCAAGGAAGATGTGTTTGTACGCCAGACTGTCATAAGAAGAAAAACCCCAGGAAATACCGTCGCAGCGTGGGAGTTGGAGAGACTGGGGAGTTTGACGTTGAAGAAGAAAAGGAAGCCAAAGCAGCAAACGTCACAGGCCCTGGTGGACTTCCAAGGCAAGGCGGTTAACGGGAACCATTATTAACATCCTAGGGGTCCGCCAAGCAATTAACAGCAATATCAGATAGTGAGAATGGGGAAAAGGAGGGATCAGAGAGTGCTCCCAAGGCCAGGCCCAAGGACATGCACCCTACGGCAGATGATTCCACCTTACTACATGCGGAGACCCTATGGGCATTGCCCACAGTATTCCAACCCTCCGGTGCAAGCCAAAGTTATGGAAGTTGCTGATAACGAGCGTGCAGGAGAACAAGGTAGACCAGTAGGACAGAATATGTATGGGGGTTATAGACCACGATCCTGGAGGAGCCTTCGTCAACTAAGACAGCCTAGAGAGGATGGCAATGAAGATAATAAAGAAAATCAAGGAGATGAGACCTAATTTAATCATTAGTTAAAAATATTTAACAACAATGCAAGGTATTTGTGGTAGGGGGAGGTATGAGAGCCCTGTATGATGTTATGTATGTCTGTTTTGTAAGTTTACAACTATTGCTACACACTTATTGCTTATGTATGCTCATGTATGAGGGATATACCTCAAAAAATTAAAAAAATATATATATAAAACAAATTTGAAAAAGTACCAAATAGAACTGCTGACTGACCAGTGTTTGCACCAATGGGCCTGTCATAATGGCCCCCAAGTTAATACAATCTGAATTCAGCAGGTTGGTTATGTAGGGCTGGGGGAGAATAGAGGGGTTGACAGGGGACTGCTAAGGTGTATGGGGGTTTTCTTTTTGGAGCAATGAAAATGTTCTAAAATCGATGTGGTGATGAATGCACAACTCTGTGATTATGCTAAAAGCCATTGTACACTTTGGATGGATTGTATAGTATATGACTATATCTCAATAAAACTGATTAAAAAATACATTGAATATATCAAATGTAATAAAGAAGTTAAATATTTGAAGGTCTTTAGTCAACTAATCATGTAACTTATTGAAACATAAGGTTTCTTAAAGTATGATTCTTAAAATTTGCTCATCTTATAAAATATATAGTAAGATTTGTATCATGAACAAAGCCTAAGGAAGAACCAAGTTTTCAAACTGATATCCTTAATAAACTGAGTATTAATTTTAAAACTATAAAGTCCTTTTATATATGGGGTAGTAAAAAGTTTGAAGTCAGCAAGCAGCAAAACAATATATAAAAAACACACATACACAAAAAGAAAAAAAAAAAAACCTTCAAAACTTTATATTTAACAAATTCTTAACCCAGATACAATTAACCCATTACTTTACTTATACAGGAATAAAAATATTTGCTTAAGCTCACTGAAAAGAGAGCATTGGTTTTCAATGCTGAGGCTAACAATCAGGCTTATTTTGTGACCCGACGATTCCTTAAGTACAATATAAAAGGGGGGTTCATAGGTCCCTTTACTCAGCAACTAGCACACTGCAGCACCAAGTAGGTACTTAGAAAATATCTGTTGAATGTATGATGAGCACAAGGAGAACAGACTAGAGAACAATGTATTCTACTATATTACAAGTGTAAAGGGCTTGAAAATCATAAAACCAACATCCTAGCCTAATAGAGATATGCAAACTATTGTTTCATGTGAATGTATTCCTATTTCATTTAACTGTTGGAAATTGACAAAGATGTTAAAATATAAATCTGCCCAAACTGTCAGCTATTTTTTACGGAAAACTTGTGTGCTATCTTGGGACATTTCATTTGAATAAATGCATTGGAATTGAATGAAACAAGTTATGCTTTTGCGTTCCTGTCACTCCTATGTAACACTGTGGTGAGAGTGCTTCCCCCCATCTGCACTGCTGACTGACCAGTGTTTGCACCAATGGGCCTGTCATAATGGCCCCCAAGTTAATACAATCTGAATTCAGCAGTGCTCTGATTATGCCTCCATTACATGGTAGTTTATTTACACTGTTGTAGTAGAATAATGTAAACTGCTCTTCACTCCCATGTCCACATCCTAATC
The DNA here is from genome assembly GCA_026826555.1 of Tolypeutes matacus. Lineage (NCBI taxonomy): Eukaryota > Metazoa > Chordata > Mammalia > Cingulata > Chlamyphoridae > Tolypeutes > Tolypeutes matacus. The sequence continues at coordinate 5,984,760 of JAKSZT010053770.1, read as the reverse complement.
CTCAAAACCTGTGAATATGTTACTATACATGCTAAAGGGGACTACTTATGTTTAGTCGCTACTAAGATAATGAGCTGAAACACAGGAAGAATGCCAATAGGCAGAAGAGGCTAAGACTGCTATGACAAATCAGGTTACACAAAAAGACAAAGATAGGCAGGCTAATTAGGAACTATTTATGACATGCAAGAGTTTTACCTGAGTGGTGCATAAGTGTCAGCTGTGTGTTGGAGACATGGAGCTTAAGGCTTAAATGTGCAGAGTTTCTATTTGGAACAATGGAAATGTTTTGGTAATGTATAGTAGTGAAGGTAGCACAATGTTGTGCTCATAATTAACAACACTGAAATATATATCTGAATGTGGTTAAAGGGAGAAATGTTAGGGTGTATATATGGCACTAGAATAATAATAATTCCATGGAACTGCACAACACAAATAGACAAACGTAAGTTAAACCATGGACTATAGTTAGTAGTACAATTATAAAGATGTGCTTTTAACAATTATAACAAATGTACTACACCAATGTAAGGTGTTAATAATAGGGTGGTATATGGGAATCCTGTATTTTATTCATAATTGTTCTGTAAACCCACAACTTCTCTAGTAAAAAATAGTAATAATAAAAAATCAGTGAATGAGGCTTGGGTCTCATCCCCAGAATTCTGATTTAATTCTTCTGGGTATAGCTTGGATATCAGGATTTCAAAAATCACCCCTTGTGATTCTATCCACTGCTTTAGAGCTGTTTCTATGGAGAAAGTACCCTGACGGATAGTGAGAGCAACAAAATTACTACATAAATTTTTACCTCGAAATTCATCTGTGGGATGAAGTGCACTCTTAATTTCGTAAAGTGTTAGAAACTGTATGACTGATAGGAGTGTCCAATTCTCGAAGAACTATTTTTCATTGGCCCATGCTATGAAGATGTTCCCTCTTCATATATAGTTTGCCCCCAAGTCCATTTACACAACATGAATCTTGCTGGAGCTTTATTAGTTCCCCAAATTGTGAATATGCATTAGGTTCTTTCATCATAAATCTGATACATAGATTACCCTAGAACAACCATAACATTTCCATGACTACAAATGAAATGTGCAATGCTGTCTGTCCATGCTTTCAAAGCATCCACCAATTCCATGTGTTTTTTTTTTTTTTTTTTTTTTAATTTAATAGCATTAGAGCTTGAGAATTATACATAATGGGGATGTTGTTCCATGGCTTCTAAACAAAGCCTTCTTCTCAGGAGTTCCTGTGAAGAGTTACACTCAGTATACCTCTTTCAGCCTCCTGGGTGTTTTATAAATCCAGAAAGCATTTAGCTTTGCAGATAATTAAACCAAATCTTGCTCTTATATAGTAGAGAAAACTTCTTTTCAGCCTATGACTCAGTCTCATTTCTCCTTGTATGTATTTCTGTTCTGTGGCAGAAGGTTCCATTCATCCTTCAAGACTGAGAAAGTTGATTCCAGACGTCTTGTTCCTCATGCCAGGATGAATAGCATACTTTGTTTACCTGCCTTCTGCTTTATATCTCCTCTTTCTGAAAATAGAAATGCAACTCCTTTCTCCACAGGCCTGTCAGAATTTTGTGCCTTTGACCCGTCTTAAAGCAATTCCAGATTTGTCAAAGAACTGTAGATTCAGATGTTTTCCAGTTAACTAAACACGTTGCCTTCCCCACTCTACTGGTATTCTTTAACAATCTGAATTGATCTTTCTCATGTGGCAATGATTCCCTAACAGTCAGCATTTTAAAGAATATCTGGGAGTAACTAAAAGGTAAGGTGGTAAGAGCACTCTCTCCCGTATCTAATTCTGCCAATAATCTGTGTGGCTGGAAAGAAGTCATGTTTTCTTTACTTCTTATCTCATTTTTAAAATAAGAATCATAACACCAATTTATTTAGTATACAATTTATTGATGTACACATTACTGAAACCCTGGGAGCATGTATGCAGTCAATTGACAAATTTCAAATTAAAGAAAATACAAGAACTATAATTTAATACTAAAATGAGACAACCCAAGGCCTTAGGCAAAATTCTGATCAAAATGAGTCAGATCTCTACCACCATCAACAACAAAACAACCAAGATTCAGGTGACATATGTTACTCCACTGGGCACTGCTTCTATTTTCATCATTCTCACCAGGCACTCTCTGATGCCCTGGAACCTTTGTGTGCTTAAGAGACAGAGAGTTTGATGATCTGTGGAAAGGTGGAGAACAACCTCCTCCTCTCTTCTGTTAGATTCAGTTAGAGGAGCATCAAAGCCATACACACACTCCAGAGTCTCATTGACATTTTCTTTACTTTGGCTGTCACTTCCTGGAACATAGTATTAGGCTGGGAGAGGTTAGGGAAGAATGACAGAGACACTTCTCTCTTGCAACGTTTAAAGCAGTGGTCCTCAAAGGATGATCTGTGAATCAGTACCGTCAGTATCACTTGGAAAATGATTAGAAATGCAAATTTTCTGATCCCACCTGTCTGTTTGTCAGGGCTGCTATGACAAATACCATACACCTGTTGACTTAACAGAAGGACTTTATTGGCTCACAGTTTTGGAAGCCCCAAATCAAGTTCTCAACAGGTCATGCTTTTTCCTGGCTTGTAGTGTTCTGGTGCTGGCTTGCCACGGTCCTTGGGGATCCTTGGCTTGCACCTCTACCTCTGTCACATGACAATTGCTCTTCCCTCTCATTTCTGGCTTCTTTTGACTCTACTGACTTCTGTGGTTGAATTTTCTTTGCATTATAAGGACTTCTGCCATGTGGATTAAGGCCCACCCTAATTCAATTTGGCTTCACCTAATAATGAAGATCTTCAAAGATCCTATTTACGAATGATTCACATCTTAACCAATAATAACATCTTTAATGATCTTAACTACAAATGGGTTCACATCCATAGGTTGTGGACTTGAATATGTCTTTTGTGGGGTACATGAATGAATCCCCAACATCACCCCAAACCTACTGTTTCAGAAACTTTGAGAATGGAGCTCAACAATTTTCATTTTTAACAAGCCTTCTGCAAGATTCTAATGCCTGCTAAAGTTTGAGAATCATTGATTTAAAGTGCATGATCTCTGATTCTAGCCTTGGGATGACTCAGGTCCTTTACATACAGGCTACCCATGGCCACCACCCAGGATGCTCTAGTCATGAATAGATTTGTTGGACTCCAATGGAAGACATGACTTAAGCCCAAGCTGAGACACCTTCAATATATATAAGAGATTTTAAAGAAATCATGGTCCATATAAAAAATTCCTTGCTTTTATTTTGCAAGTATATTTGAGAGAGATATTTTGGAACAAATACTTAATATTATGTGGTAAAGGAAACATGGAGGTAGCTGTGTTACTGAAGAGTTGTGAGAAACCTTCACTTGGTTACTTGCAGAACGTTTCTCATCTAAAATATCAGTGCCTTATCAGCTTTGATAACCAACAGTGACACTAAACTTCATAGATGCCTTGGATACCGCTGTAAGCTCCAATGAATTAGCATAGCAAAAAAGTAACAGGAATAATGAAATAGCAAGAAGGAATAGAAAAAACAAAGAAAATGGAAGGAGTAAGGAAAGAGGAAGAGAAATAGGACAAGAGTTTCCAAGTCCCCTGCTCTTTGCTCCATTATAGAATTGAGAGCTATCCACGGTTTGCCTTAACCCTCTTTGCAGAGCCAAGAAAGGCTCTGTTAGAACTATGTTCCTGGAAATTATTGAGTTTAGAAACAATATTTTCTTAAGTTAGGATATCAAGCACATGTCATTATCTTGCTAGAAACCACCCTTGCACTAGAACTTCAACCCCAAAACACACAAAATAAAAGTGTCTTAGCTTTCCTTCTGCTAAAACAAATACAATGCAATGAGTTGGCTGAAACAATGGGAATTTATTGGCTCATGGTTTCAAGGCTAGGAGAAGTCCAAAATCAAGGTGACACTAATATGATGCTTTCTCCCCAAAGACTGTGGCATTCTGGGGCTGGTGGCTGAAGATCCTTGGTCCTTGGCTTTTCTGTCACATGGCAATGAACATAGTGATATTGTCTCCTTTCCCCTCCAGGTTCCTGTGACTTCCAGCTATTTCTTGTTGCTTTCTTTCTTTTGAGTCCAATTCCCTTTTCCTTTAATGACTTCAGCCATATTGGATTAAGGTCCACCCTCATTTACTTGGGCACACCTTAACTAATAACAATTTCAAAGTTCCTAATTACAAATGGATTCCCACCCACAGGACCAGGGATTGGGATCTAAACAGGCCTTTTGTGGGAGACATGATTCAATCTCCAACAAACAATAATAAAAGCTGTTAATAATTGCCTTAGAAGCTGAAGAATAAAGGGTACCAATAGTATTAACTGTTTTTAATAAAATCAATCTGATAAATGTTTGCCACTTCTTTTCGCAAAATTTCTAGGTCTTGAAATTATCAGATAAGTGTCCAATCTGACCCAAGGTCTTTAAATCAAGTTACTCTACTTTCTACATGGTTTAAAGCCAATAAAAATTATCACCCAATACTTTGAGGGGGAAAGGTACATTAGGCAGAAGTTAGTCAATAGGTTTAGAACTTCCCTCTATACAATTTGGCATGAAAACAATGAGAAAATTATAAAATGCAAATTTCAAAATTTGGACTTATATAAAAACTAAAGGCTAAGTCTAGCCTTAGAATTCATATAATCAACATAACAAAGAGGATCCTAATCTTTCCTATTATTTCTACTTCACAAACCAGCAAAAGAAATAATCACTATTTTGCAGGTTTTAGTTTCTTCAGAAGTGAGAAAATTTCCCCAGAAAGATAAAATCTATACTAGTTGTAATTGTGTTCATTCATTCAGCAAATATGAATTAAATATTTATATGAACCATGCTCTCTTTTGGGCCCTGGGGGAGGGGAAGATGAAAGAGAAGTAGTTTGGGTATGTTAAGTTTGAGATGCCTAGTTTAGACATAAAATTGGAGATAGTGAGTGGGCAGTTGTGTATATGTGTCTGGAGTTCAAGGATAAAGCCTAGGCTGAAGATAGAAATTTGGCAATACTGAGCTTATAGAGAGGTTATTTAAAAACATGGGATTATGTGATATCACCTAGTGAATGAGTGTAGAGAAGAGCTCTTAGAACTGAGCCCTGGGGCACTCCAATTTTTAGTTGTCCTTGAGTAGGCAAAAGGTGGGATCTAGTCAAGTGGAGGAGTTGACCGTTGTTGTGCCCATGGATTTTTTTCCCCCTAATAACAGGAGGGAAAGAAGTATACATCAGTATATATACAGGCCTGTTGGTAGGTGCAATGATAATAACACGTGGAACTTCCTTTCTGATTATAGCTATTTTCTCAGTGGATAAGAAGTAAGGTCACATCAGTTGAGAATGAAGTAGGAATGGAAATAATGGAGACTTGAAGAGAGGAGAATTTGTGTAGTCTGTATTTAGGAGTCAGGAACATGTTGGAGTTGTGCCTTGCAGAACTCTAGAGGGCAGCATTTACATATACTAGTCAGCAATGGAGCTATGGCATCTATGAAAATGTGCTACTCAGATCTCCTGCTGCTGGGAATATAATTGATTGATGGTCCCAGATGTTGTCCTTCTCAATCCATAACCACATTTGCACCAAGGGCCTTGCTTCACATGGGCTGCTCTCAAACATTAACTGAGCATGGAGGGTAGGAGTGAGGGATAATGCAAGTCCATTTCTGGTGAGATGGGGGACTCCTTGACTGGGTGACTTTGGCTCAAGGATACTCCATTAACCTGGCCAAACTTTCTTGGAATTATACTGCTGTCAAAGAAACTTCCTACCCAATCCTCTTTCCTCCCTTCTTTCTTGTATAGAAATTATACCTGCTTTTCAGTCTGGATTCTATCTTTGTCTTTTTCAGCTTCTTCCTCTCTTTGTTTCATAGGCATTTCCCTCAACAACAACAACAACAAAAAATCTCCTGCACATCTAATGCTATTTTGGTGTCTTCCTCCTAAACTAACACAAGTGGTATAGTAGTGGTCTAAGAAAAGATGTGGTAAGATGGGGTTTGGGAACTGGCTCAACCATATCCTGACTGGCAAAGAGGGTGTTATTTAGAGCAGAAATAGTCCCTGGACTATTATATATATAGTGGTCATATTGGTAAAAATTTCACCAGTGGTGACTGAAAAAGCATCCCAGTGGAATGGACTGCCCTTGTGGTTGCAATGATTTCAAAGGTACAGAGGGAACAATACCTACAAAGACAGTGGACTTGGATGATTAATGTTAACTTGCACTGATACACTGAAGAGTGCTAAAACAGAGGGCCATTGGCAAGCAGTTAAAGGTTAAATATGAGAGCCAGAGTGCATCTTTGGTAGCTTATTAAGAGGCCCTTATTTTGTATAGTCGAAGAGTAAATACAGGTGACCTGTAAACTGAAGATCTGATAGTGTTGTAGAAATGCAGATACATTTGAATGTTCAGCCAAGGCAGGTTTCTTACAGTAAAGTCAGGATCCCTGGCTGGGAAAACTGGGGCTTCTTAAATATTGGAGGTAGGATGTCTAGATGGCTGCTACTAAGGATTTTGGCTACACAGACACCACTGAAAACCTAAACTTTCAGAGGTTTCTCACATTCCCTGTAAAAGGAAGTATATCTCCCATGCTAGAAATTGCTGTGGAAGCTTCTTTCCACAAGGAAAAAAATATTCTCCCCCAGGTATGACTCCTTCTCTCCTGGGTGACAGACCAGTAACTAAGGTTAAATCCCAATAGAACCTAGAAGGGGATGTGGTATGTCTGATAAGAGAAGAAAGAGATTATACATGAAAGGAATTGCAAGGATTGGCTAGATGGATTAACAGCAAATTAGATTTTGCAGAAAAAAAGTTTAGTGAATTTGAAGAAATAATAATAGAAGCTATCTAAGACAAAACTCAGGGGGGTAAAAAGACTGAGATAAATAAGAGAGCTGTGGAACAATTTCAAATGGCCAAATATATGTTCGTAATTGGGGAGGGGAAGAAACATAAACTTATTTGAGGATATATTTGGAAATATAAAGGTAGAAAAATTTCATGAAAATTATAAATTTACAGATCTAACAAGCTCAATGAATCCAAGTGCAAGAAACATAAAGAAAACTACACGAAGGTATATTATCATCAACTTGATGAACACCATTAATAAAGAGAAAACCCTAAAAGTATCCAGAGAAAAAATATGAATTACATAAAGAGGGAAAATAAAGATAAGAATGACAGCAACCTTCTTGTAGGAAACAATAATTCAGAAGGCAATGAAGCAACTTTAAACTACTGAAAGAAATAAATAAAATCATCAACCTTGAATTCTATAATCAACAAAAAATCTTTCAAAATTTTTTTGAAATAAAGACTTTTTCAGATATGTGAAAGCTGAAAGAATTCATTATTATCAGACTGATCATACCAAGTGTTCGAGTATATAGAGAGAAATTTGGAACCTTTCTATACTTTTGATGGGGATATAAAATGGTAGGACACTTTGGAGAAAAGTTTGTCAGTTTCTTGAAAGAATCTAAACCTACATTTACCACAATATCTTCTTATTCCATTTTTAGATATTTAAAAATTTACCCAAGAAAAAGAAAGCATATGTTTCCACAAAGTTTTTTACACAAATGTTCATAGCAGCTTTATTTGTGATAACCTGAAATTGGGAACACCTCAAATATCTATGGACAGGAGAATGGTGTCTTATGGGGACCAAGTAATAAATTAATTCTTAAAGTTTGGGGCTCCGTATAACCATGGTGTTATGGTATTCCATCTGGGATTGAACTAGAGTAGGACCAGAGAGCATGAATAAACTGCATGAACATAACCCAGACTTTTATGTCACCTATCACAGTTGCAATAGTGCCCTTTTCCAAGTTCACATCTATGACCTTATGCTGTAGGAGGAGAAAGTCCCATACTACCAACCAAAGAAGAAGGAAAAGGCCAAGCTTTGTTTTGGATGGGTCAGCTCAGTATATATGTGTAGGATAAAAATTGATGATGGCTGTATTCCAGCCACAATCAAGAGTGGCTTTGAAAACAGTATAGAGGGGGAAAGTTTCCCAGTGACAGAAGCTGTGCAATTTACCTTTCTAGCTACTTTGTGTGTAAGGAGATGTGGCCCAAGGTGAAAATATATACAGATTTTTGGGCAGTGGCCAATGGCCTAATTGGTCAAGATCTAGAAAGTTCCAGAAAAGGATTAGAAGGTTGGATAAAAGGAGATCTGAGGTAGAAGTGTGTGGATGGGCAAATGGGAGTTGGCACAGAGTGATAAGAGTTTTGTATCACACACTGATGTCCACCAGAAAGCATTCAGCATAGAAGAGGCACTGCAAAATAAAGTATGCATGATTCAACCAATTGACATTATCCAGATTTTGTCACTGGGTATCTTGCAAAAGGCATATGAACAGAGTGGCTACAATGGCAGAAGTGTAATCTACACATAGGTGTACAATATGGATTTCCACTTACCAAGACTGAATTTGTTACTGTTACTTCTGAATGTCCAACTTGTCAGTAACAGAGACCAATGCTTATCCTCTTATATGGCAGTATTCTTGATAAGTCCAACTGGCTCCTTGATAGCAGGTTGATTATGGCAATATCCTTCCATTTTGGAAAGGCCAGCAGTTCATCCTCATTAAGATAGATACCTAATTTGGTTTGGGTTTGCCTTTCCTGATTGCAGATCCTGAGCCAGCACCACTATTTGGAACTGATAGAGGCATGATCCACATGTATGTAATTTTGCACAGCATAGCTTTTGACCAAAGGACCAGCTTCATAGCAATAGAGGTTCAGGAATGGAACCATGACTGTGGGATCCACTGATCACACATTACAACATTTAGAAGGAATACCTTTGCAGAGGCACAGCTGAAGTGTCAGCTTAGAGGCAACAATCTGAAAGGTCAGGTTGCCATCCTTCAGGAGGTAGTATATAAATTAAATTAGAAACCTCTATACTTCACTATGTCACACATATGGAGACTATATGGGCCTGGAAAACTAATGGTTGAAAGCAGGAGTGGCCATATTCACCATCATTCCCAAAGACCCATTGGGGGATTTTTAACTTCCTGTAAGTCTGAGCTCCACATGCCTGGAGGTCCTGGTCCCCATGGGAGCAGAGTCTTGTTAGACGACCCAGCCAAGTTTTCTTGAACTACATACTTTGGTAACATCAGTATTCTTTGGATGCTTTGCATCAAGGATCAACAACTGAGAAGAGGAGTCACCATCAGGGTTGGCATAATTGACCATGATCATCAGAAGGTAAGGCTGCATTTACACAATGTAGAGAGTCCACTTGGGAGGCACTTGGGAGCCTCCTGGTGATTCTTAGCCTTGTTGTAACTGTACATGGATATGTGAAACAAGTCCATTCATAGAGGGTGAAGGGCTTAAACCCCTCAGGAACAAAATTTAGGTCTTATCACCAAGTATGCCACTGATGTCTGCAAAGATCATAGCTGGTAATGAGAGTATTTTAAAAATGGATAGTGGAATAGGAAGAGGTGGTAACCATTTGTGGTCTGGGGATCAACTGCAGTGGTAGGTACTATAGTTCACCTCACTAATCTCCATCTTCTAAATTTCTCCTCTCAACAAAAGGACAACAGGAATTTGATGGAGTTACTCCCTGAAGCTGCATGGAGAAGCAGATCTGCATGGTATAAGGATAGGCTGTGCAGACCACAGTATCTACTGCTTAGATCTTTTGCTTTTAGTAACATAACTAACAGATGAGTCCAGCTGCTGTCTTTCTGGATCCACTGCATCTTCATGTTTAGGTCATGTTTCCTATGGGCTTCTCCCAGCTAATGAGTTATGACTGTGGTGGCACTAATGTTGGGCCATTTCTGCAAGACAGGGGGCTCCTCAAATATAAAACTTTCACTCAAGATTTCACCATTGGCCAGGCTAAGACTTTTTTAGAACTGCACAGCAATCTAAGACTCTTTCTATTCAATTCTCTTTCTTGCTATCTTTGCCTCACAGAAGTCAGATATCATCTTGGTCTGAAGGATCTCCTTACCTTCTTCAGCTGCCTCCATTTGATTTCGTAGTTATTTCTATAATAAATCTCTTGCATATCTAATCCTAAGTTAGCATCTGCTTCTCAGGGGATCTGAACTAACATAAGAGCTAAGTAATAATTAATTGAACATTCTTTCCTTATTCTTTCTTTGTTGATGTTTGACTTATGATTGTGTTTAACCTGACATTTGGTCTTTAGCTGTTAACTCCATAAGAAGTAAGTTTATTAAATATCTTTTGTCCCTTCTCCCTACCACTACCACCCCAAATTTGAGTAACTAGTCTTATGGTTTGAATAGTAGCCCCCCAAAAATATATGTCTAAGTCCTAATCCCTGGAATCTATGAATGTGATTTTATTTGGAAAAAGGGTCTTAGTGGGTGTGATTAAGTTCAGAATCTCAAGTTGGTATAATCCTATATTTTGGGTAGGCCCCAAATCCAATTACAGGTATCCTTAAAGGAGAGGGAGATTTAAGACATGGAGACACACAGGGGAGAAGACCATATGAAGACTGAGGCAGAGGTTGGAGTGATATAGCTACAAGTTAAAGAATTCCTAGAGCTACCAGAAGCTGGAAGAGGCAAAGAAAGATTCTCCCTAGAGCCTTCAGAGAGAAGGTGGACTTTCAGAAATCTTTATTTTGGATTTCTGGTGCCCAGAAATGTGAAAGGATAAATTTCTGATTTTTAAGTCACCAAGTTTGTGGTAGTTTGTTATGACAGCCCTAGGAAACATATACCTACATATTTGAAATTTTATTTTTACATCTACTATACTAGCATCTTTGCTCATTTTAGACTTCCAATTAAAGTTAGGCAGAACCAATATTCAGGTCTCACCAAAAACTTGAATATTGACCAAATATACATTTATTGACACATCACTAGTGTTGAATGAGATGAGGTACTTTTTTTACAGATGACGTTTCTTTTTTTGTGCTTTTAGACATTGTTTCAGTTTGCCAGGCTGCTATGACAAATACCATAAAACTGGATGACTTAAACAAAGGCATTTATTGGCTTTGATGTTAGGGGAATCCAAAAGTAGGCATCATAAGACAATGCTTTCTTCCTGAAGTCTGCAACATTCTGGCAGTGGCTATGAGCAATCCTGGGGTTCCTTGGCTTTCCTGTCACATGGAAAGGTCTTCTCCTTTCTCTTCTGGGTTCATTGATTTCTGGCTTCCAGTTCCTCCCCATAGCTTTCTCTCACAATTTCTGAATTTCTTTTGTTTATAAAGGACTTCAGTATTCCTGAATAAGACCCACATTTATTCAGTTGGGCCACGCTTTAACTTAAAATAACATCTTCAAAAGGTCCTATTTACAATGGGTTCATACCCACAGTAATACAGACCAAGAACATGTCTAAATTAGGGTACATAACTTAACACATCATTGGCATCTAACTCCTTCCCCCTTTTTTGGTCTTGAGTGGAATAAGCTTAAGAGATGAAGTCTTTATATTTTTCCTGGGCTCTTCTAGATATTTAAAAATTCTTTAGATTATTAAAAAAAATGCTTAAGAGGCCACATAAGTTTTAGTATTTGCCCACCGTTTTAGTTTGCTAGACTTCTTAAAGTTGATACCATGAAATGGGTTGGCTTTAAACAGTGGGAGTGTATTAGCTTACAGTGAGAATGTGCAAATCAAGACATTATCAAGGTGATGTTTTCTTCCTGAAGACTGGCTGCTGCTGGAACAACTTTGTCACATGGCAAGGCATGTGGTGGCATCTGCTGTTCTCTGCCTTCTCTTCTGGGTTTCGTTTATTTTAGCTTCTTGTTTCTGTGACTTTTTCTCTTTGTTTGAATTTCATTCTCCTATAAAGGGCTCCAGTAAGAGGATTAAGATCCCCACCCTGGGGCCATGCCTTAACTGAAGTAACCTCATCAAAAGCCCTTACTTACAATAGTCTACACTCACAGGAATGGATTAGCTTTAAAAATGATTTTCTGAGGTACATATAGTTTCAAACCACTTTACCTACCTTGAGGAAAAAACCGTTTCTTTAAGTTTTCTTTTATTTCAATATAAGATATTCTCCTTTGATGGATTTAGGAATTTCCCATTTTGTGTGAATATTTAGGCTTGCTTATTTTTATTTATAGTGGCCTTTCACATGCTATTTTTATAGAAGTGGATGTTTACCTTATCATCACACATAGAGCACACATATAATATTTTAAAAATTAAATGCAAAATGTTATTCAAACTTCTCATCCATGATCAGTCATGATCCATCTGATTTGACTGGAACAGACAGACTTGTCTCTGTAAATGAAATATAACTTCAACAATAATAAGATCTAAGTACTCCAATGCTTGCTATATGCTAGGCACTCAAGTGTTTTATAATTTTTTTTTTTTTGCTTAATTTTCACAATATCCTTTTTGGTAGATTGAATTATGTACCCAAACAATCTTATTCTACGTTCCCATGGGCTTGAACCTATTGTGTAAATAGGTCCTTCTGAAAATGTTATTTTTAGTTAAGGGATGGCCAGCTGAATCAGGGTAGGTCTTACTGGAGGCCTTATAAAGAGGAGTCAGAAGCTGGATGTCAGCAGAAACCAGAAGAGCAAACCCAAGGAGAGGTGGAGACTGCCATTTGATGAGAAGCAGAGATGCAAGACAAGGGACTTCAAGGATGGTGGCAAACCAGCACCAGAATGCTACAAACATTCTGACGAGAAGCATGGCCTTACTGATACCTTGATTTTGGACTTCTAGCCTTCCAAACCATAAGCCAATTAATTCTTGTTACAAATCCAATCCATTGTGTGGCATTTGTCGTGAAACTTAACAAAAGAAGACACCTTATGGTAAAACCACCATTATTCCCATGTTACCAATGAGGAAGCTGCAGCACAGCTAACATGGGTGAAGCTTGGGTTCTAGCTCCAGAACATCTCCTCTTTCCCATCACACCCTATATGACCTGTGCAGCTTGAGGAATGTGACAAAGTTATCAGTGGAAAGATTGGCACATTCTTATTAAAAATAAGTATGAAATGTAGCAATAAAGATATTAAAAATAAAATAATCAAACCTTAAAAAATGTGAAATCATTTTGTTGTTGTTTCTCTACTCCAAATCTAAGTAAGAGTGTTTTTTCTCTGTACAAAGTTCTATTAGAGCTTTTTATTTAAAAATAAATTAAAAAAAAAAAAAAGCTAAAACCATTTTTTCAAACTAGTGAAAGTAAGGACTTACAGAACTTCTAATAACATTTTGAAGGCAAAATTTCCCAACTGGAATTTGTAGTCTTTGGTTTGCTTTTAAATACTATAATATTTGCATTATCAAAGAGAAATTGTGGGAAGTGGAACATATAGTCTGTGGATACTATGCCAGATAATAACATACTTTGACTATCAGTCTGTGTTGCATAAATTTTTGCTTATTTTGTATTCTCTCTTTTCAACTTGTTCTCCTACACTTTCCTTTATTCTCCTTCTGTATAAAGATATTGGATACAAGAAACTCAAATTACTGCATATATTGTCACATATATGGGACATAGTCACATTATGTTAAAAAATACAGCATAACAGTTACAATATCCCTTCCCAGGTATTTACAATGTAATCTATTATTTTTTTATATGATTCATCAGTTTATTTCTTGCCTTTGCATCTAAATAAACATGAGCAAGCTACCTCCATGATAGTAATGAATAAGGAAGCATGCCTTGGACAAATTACCTGTAACTTAGTAGTTTAAAAATGATACCTTTATTCCCTTGATGGCCTACACAAGATTTCTGAGGAATCAAAGTTCAGATCAAGGGTTTTAGATTTTTTCTGATCCATACCATGCCCCCCTTTCAATGCTTCACGGCTGGAGTAAGGGTGAGAGAAGAGGAAACAGAGCACAGTGTACATGAAGACTGAACGCTTCTACCTGGGGGCTTTTTAAAATAGAATAAAGATTATCATGTCTAAAGAAAGGGAGGAATAGGGAAAAAGGAGAATGTTAAAGATATTCAGGTTAGTAATATAGCACTTGATATAATGAAAAGTAGATACAATTTAAGCAGCAGCTGTTTTATTTTATAATCACCTAACTTTTCTTCACTAAGAGAAGTCAGTTGAGCCAAAAAGAATAAAACGTCCATTAGTATTGGATTTTTCTCAGGAATTGGCAAGCAGATTAGAAGTGAAAGGAACTTGGATGTCATGGAGAGGGGGCATGATGGTGAACATAGTCAGCAAGGTGATGATCCTTACTTCTGAGGCTGAAGTAAGCATAATAATAATAATAGTAATAATATAGTGGGGGCAGATGTGGCTCAAATGGTTGGGCATCTGTCTCCCATATGGAGGGACCTGGGTTTGATCCCTGGGACCTCCCAATAAAAAATATATATATATTAAAAAAAAAAAAAAAGTCTCTGAGTAGTACTCAGAGACTAGGTTTCCTGTGGTATAAATCTTCCTTATTTCAATTAAACTTTGTGGGCCACTCTAATTTTTGGTTACTCCCATCTACCTCTTCTATTAAAATGTTAATAGAGCCCACCACTAATCAAATCCTATGCCAAGAGGAACAATTAGCCTTATAGCCATTGCCCCAGTCTAGAAGGACACCTTGACTGCCAGAGGAACTTCTCTTTAGATCACAAGAGACAGATTAGAGGAAATGGGAACTGGGGACTGTCCCTCTTATATTGTTCTTTGGAACAAAATGAATTGGCCTTTTCCTCAAGAGTGTGGGTTTGATGAATATTCAATTCAATTGGAAGGGATAAGCCACCCTTGACCCCTTGTTCTTATAACTAATTTGAGCCAATGGAATAATTATGTGGTGTTTCTTACATTCCAATTTATCATCTTTGAGCCTCCCAAAGTTAACATCATTTTCTATCAATAGAGGAACAACAAACTTGCCCCTCCATAAATGGCAATTCTAACTTTCCAGTGTCTTAGTCCAAAAATACTGGAGTCACTGCTGACTCCATGTTTTCATAACCCGCATCCAATCTATTTGCAACTATAGTTGCCTCTATGCTCAAAATATATCCAGAAACTTATCCCTTCTCACCACTTGCCCATCCCCTGTTTATTCTCAACACAGTCACCAGGGTGATCCTTGTAAAGTGTGTCACGTTATTTTACTTCTCTGCACAAAACCCCCTATCCATGGCTTCCCACCTTATAATCACCTAAAAGGCTCAACATGAGCTCCCTCTCCCTCATCTCTTTTCTCTGACCATGCAGGTTCCAATTTCAGGATACTTTAGGGTCTTTTAATTTGCTATCCCCAGTCCCACTTAACTTCTTTCCCCCAGTATCTAGCTTATTGTCTCACCTTCTTCTGGTCTTTGCTTAAACATCACCTTCACAAGGGAAGCTTTCTATTAACTCCTTCTTTAAGATCGCATTTCCTCCCTCCTTATCCTAATTCACCTGACATATCCTACTCTGCATCATTTTTTCCTCATGGAGCTTATTACCATCTGATCTACCATGTATCTATCCATTTTCTGCTCCCCACACTGGAATTAAGTGTTGTGATAGCAGGAACTTTGTTTTATTATATTGCTTTATCTCCAATGCACACAACAGAGCAAGAGTCATAGTAAGATTCCAGTGAATATTTTGTTGAAAAATTCGTTTAATTTTGCTTTTTCTAAGTCTATTCCTAACCACTTAAAAATATTTGCTCATTAACACAAAGGGGAACAGTGGAAGGAGATTGGATAGATTATTGGCTAAATTATGTTGGGGAAATAATTGAACATGAGTGCTAGGATGGCCTGAAACCATAGGGACCTCTTCATGGAGAGCTCCAGTACTCAAATTAACACAACTAAAAGTTGCCCCAGTGGCAGTTTGGCATTGTGTCTGGAGTATTATACTTTTTCATTCATTATTGTTTGCCAAAACACTTCAAGATTGCATTTAACCTAAGAGAAAAGTTTGTAAACAGTATAATGGAAATAATAGATAGTGGTGGTGCTGAAAATAAAAGGATTGCTTGAGAAAAATGTCAGTTGGGAATAATGACTCTGTGATTGTGAAATATGGTAATAAACAATATGTTGTGCTTTGAATATCCTCAAAGATTAGATCTGTACAGGATGTTCTTTTCCTTTTCAGTTGTTGTATGCTTAAAATAGCACATCTTTTCAAATTATCTTGGGATGCAAGAGAATGTTTATCAGAGGAAAAGCCTGATCTCTCATCTCCCCCACTCACCTCCATCTTCTCCTCCAGAAATCCTGACTGTGGCTTTTTCTATCCATTTTACTTGCTTCTTTTCATTTTAGTAGCCTTCCTTTGTTTTGCGACTTCTTGATCAGCCCTTCTATGTTACTCTCCCTACCATCCTAACTTGCCAATATGTAGCAATATTCTTTGATGGTTTTTCTATGTCTAACCTCCCAGGACACTCCTTGTGGCCATAGGACACTCCTTGGCTGGATATCAATATTCTTCCTCTTTCATTCCATTCCATTTACATTTATTTCCTCTCCTACTTTGAATTCTTCAACTAACAATAAGTCTTCAGAAGAAGATTAACCATTGTCTCTGTGTCTATATCTTTCTATACAACTCAGGGAAATGGATTTCCCTCCCCTTGCTGAGGCTCTGCTTTCCATCTACTCCCCTCCCTGGGAGATACTTTCACATTTTATCCTGTCTCTTACAACATTCTCTCTCTCTCTCTCTCTCTCTCTCTCTCTCTCTCTCCCTCTCTCCAGGCTCTGCAACCCTCAAACATTCTCAACATTCCTAGATGGTAAAAATCAAAGCAAACAAAAACCAGAAAATCAGGACCAAAATTACACAAAATCCTGCTAATCCTTACAGCTCTTATTCAACCTCTATTCTTTTAATAGAAAACTCATGTGTGTGTACCTCACCCAGCATTTGTACTTTCTATTCTTTCTCATGCATTATAATCTATTTTTCCTCCACCATTTTCTTAGAACCACTCACCAGAAACCACTCACCCATTATGTCACCAACTTGTTCTTGCCTTCTTTATTGCCTCCCTTAATTATTTATGAATACCTCCTTTATGCAAGGCACTATATTAGACAGTGGAGGGAGGATAAGACAATGAACACACTAAGTAAAACTATATTGGGGAGCAGATGTAGCTCAGTGGTTGAGTGCCTGCTTCCCATGTATGATGTCCTGGGTTCAATCCCTGTTACCTCCTAAAAAAAAGGCAACAAGCAAACTACATTGCTGTAGCTTTCTCATCAAATTAGAAAGGCTAAGGTATTTACTGAGTGCTGGATAGGAAATGAGTAGAAGAAATTTAATTGGATATAAAAAGCAGAAGGTAAGGGAATTAAAAATTGTATAGAGAAATGACACAAGACACAAATAATAGGTACATAAAGTAAAGAGCGCTAAAGTATAGTGAGACCAGAAGCAACCAGGTCAGATTGAATGGGTTAGAATCTTGGCTTCACCACTTAATAGTTTTGTGACTGTTCAAGTTACTGAGCCCTTTTAAATTTCTTATTAGTAAAGTGGGATTACAATTATACCTACCTCAAAAAATTGGCTTGAGTGTTAAAAAAAAAAAAAAAAAAAAAAAAAAAGAAGCATGTAGAGAATTTAGCTCTTTGCCTGGCACTTTTAGTAAACTCTCAGTAAAGGTCAATTATCCTTGTTATCAAATTGCCCAAGGAAGATACAGGTGGTCCTCTAAAAATGAGAAGGGGGAAGAGATTAAAATTTAATTTGTCAAATATTCTTTAAGGCAAAAGAATGTTTGAAATATAACACATTTGAAATAGAGTTTTTGGTGTTATTTTAATAAGATTTTGCCTGTGGTGCCTGTTAACTTCATTCTTTACGTTCTTTATCAAACATTTCTTTTTGAATCTGTGTAAAAGACTGCTAATTGCTCTCAATGTCTGTTTTCCCTTTCTTCTGCAGTAGGAGAACCTTGATTTTTAGTTGGTCACCCTGTAGACCATTTAAGAGACTATATTTCTCAGGCTCCACTGCAACTACATGTAACTAAGTTCTGGCCAATGAAATGTAAGCACACATGATGAATGAGGTTTCAAGGAATCCAACACATTTTTTCATCTTATTGCCTGGAACATGGATATGAAGAGTGGAGCACTAGCAACCTTACTGGATCAAGAATCAATTTGCTAAGGATTCTAGGGCAGCAAGATACAAGGAGTCCAGATGCCTGATAACACCTGCTATTTTTTTCCTGGACTCCCTATCTTTAGAGTCCTTTTTAAAAAGAGAGACAAATAAATTATATCTTAAGATAGTTATTTTTTCTTGTTATTTTTACTGCAATTGTTATATGAAGCTGTGCCTAATCCTGACACAAAGTGTTTTTCAGTTACCCTCCTTAATAATTTTCTTCAACTTTCTTTATGTTATTAATATACCTATCTAAAATTTTCCAAATTTTACCACAAAAGGCAGCAAACACTCCAAATGAGTCAAATTATGTTTTATTTTAAAAAATGTTATATTTATTAATGTTGTAGTAGTCGATTAATTTGGTAGCACAACCTCATTATTTTATTTATTATATTAATCTCTTAATTATAATCTGGTTTTAAATCAAATAGTAGTTTGCTAGTGGGAAAGTAGAAAAGTAGATGTACATTGGAGAGAACTGTGAAGGAATAACATGGTTAAAAAGCTGTTTAAAAGGTTGCTTTCCTCAAAGTAGCTTGAAAAGGGGCCAGCTATTTTCGTGTGGACTTTGTCAAGAGGGGTGAGAAATATGGGGGAAAAAAGTGAAGTTTGTGAAAATGTAGAAAGACTGCCTCTTTTAGAAATGATCGTAGTAGATAAGTAAGAAGCCAACATGGATGGAATATAGTAATCAAGATTTAATAAGCATGGGTCATAAAGGCAGGCTAAGCCATTGAGGTTGAGTTTGGAAGATGAACAACATAGACATGTAACCATGGAAACACTATAGGCCAAAGATAATTCTAAAGTTCTGATTATTTTTAATAAACCAGTTTTATTGATATATGTTAATAAAGCACAAATCCACTCAACATATACAATCAATGGTATTCAGTATACTCACATAGTTGTGCATTTGTCATTTTATTTTTAGAGCATTTTAATTATTTTAGTAATAATAATATGAAAAACTAAAACCAATCCACCAAAACAAACAAAACTCATCACCTCTCAATCTCTTTATGCTTCCCCTGCTGTTCATAGCTGTTATTCTGTTTCCTTCTCTCTAGTTTATTTGTATTTATATTTTATAAAAACAGTCTTAAATATGTAATATTACCCATATTTGTATTTTACATGAGGTTTCACTATGTTATACAGTACCATGTTACAATTTTCAGCTTTCCTTCTAGTAATATAAATATCTTAAGGTTTTCCTTAACCACTGTTAACCACTGTCACACCCATATAATGGCTCTGCTATTCACAAACACTATCTTATTCTCTCACCATTTCCATTCATTTCCAAAGATTTACAAACAACCTTTTTACCAATTCTGCACAGATTAACCATCAGCTTTATATTCTCTACCCTCATTCTATTGCCTGGTGACTTATTCATTCCATGAGTTTACATAATATATTTAGTTCATAAAAGCACAATCATACAGTATTTGTCCTTTTGTGTCTGGCTTGTTTCACTCAACTTAATGTCCTCCAGGTTCATCCATGTTGTCATATGCTTCGTGACTTCATTTCTTCTTACTGCTGCATAATATTCCATTGTGTGTACATACCACAATTTGTTTATACATTCATTGGTTGATGGATATGTGGGTTGTTTCCAACTTCTGCCTATGGTGAATAATGCCACTCTGAACATCAATATGCAGATGTCTATTTATGTCACTGCTCTCAGTTCTTCTGGGTATATACCTAGTAATGGTATTGCCAGGTCACATGGCAAGTCTAAATTCAACTTCCTTAGGAACTGCCAAACAGTCCTCCACAGTGGCTGTACCATTCTATATTCCCCACCAACAGTGAATAAGTGATCTCCAACATTTACAGTTTTCTGACTTTTTAATAGTAGCCAGTGTAATAAGTGTGAAGTGATATTATATTGTAGTTTTGATTTGCATTTCCTTAATCACTAGTGAGTTGAACATTTTTTCATGTGTTTCTTCACCATTTGTATTTCTTCTTTGGACAATTGTCTTTTGCCCATTTTTTAATTGAATAGTTTGTATTTTTATTGTTGAGTTGTGTGATCTTTTTATATATCATGGATATTTAACCCTTATCAGATATGTGATTGCTAAATATTTTCTCCCAATGAGTCAGCTGCCTTTCCACCGTTTTCACAAAGTCCTTTGAAGTGCAAAAGTGTTGAATTTTGAGGAGGTCCCATTTATCTATTTTGTCTTTTGTTGCTCGTTCTTTGGGTGTAAAGTTTAAGAAACTACCACCTACCATAAGATCTTGAAGATGTTTCCCTACCTTTTCTTCTAGTTTTACGGTTGTCCCTTTTATACTTTGGTTCCTGATCCATTTAGAGTTAATTTTTATATAAGGTGTAAGATAGAGGTCCTCTTTCTTTCTTTTAGATATGACTATCCAGTTCTCCCAGCACCGTTTGTTGAATAGACTGTTCTGGCTTAGTAGGGTGGGCTTAACAGTCTTGTCCAAAATCACTTGACTGTAGATGTGAGGGTCTATTTCTGAGTTCTCAATTCAGTTTCATTGGTCAATCTATCTGTCTTTATGCTAGTACCATGCTGTTTTTACCACTGTAGCTAAGTAATATGCTTAAAAGCAGGAAGTGAGAGTCCAGTCCTCCAACTCTATTCTTCTTTTTAAAGACATTTTTGGCTATTTGGGGTCCCTTTGTCATTCCAAATAAATTTGATAATTGGCTTTTCTGTTTCTGCAAAAGAGACTTTTGGGATTTTTATTGGGATTGTGTTGAGTCTGTAGATCAGTTTGGGTAGAAGTCACATTTTAACAATATTTAGTCTTCCAATCCATGAACACAGAATACCTTTCCATTTACTTAAGTCCTCTTCAGTTTCTTTTAGCAATGTTTTGTAGATTTCTGAATACAGGTCCTTTAAGTCTTTGGTTGGGTTTATTCCTAAATATTTGATTGTTTTAGTCGCTTTTATAAGTGGATATATATTTTTATTTCATCCTCAGATTGCACATCAGTAGTGTATTGAAATGCTACTGATTTTTGCATATTAATCTTGTATCCCTCCACTATGCTGAACTCATCTATTAATTCTAGTGGCTTTGTTGTGAAATTTTCAGGATTTCCTAAATATAAGATCCTAATTTCAGTGGATAGTGAAAGTTTTACTTCTTCTTTTCCTATTTGGGTGCCTTCATTTCTCTATCTAACCTACTTGCTTTAGCTAGAACTTCTAGCATAATATTGAATAATAATGGTGAGAGTGGACATTCTTGTCTTGTTCCTGATCTCAGGGATAAAGCTTTCAGTCTTTCACTGTTGAGTATAACGCTAGCTGTAGGTTTTTCATATATGCACTTTGCCATATTGAGAAAGCTTCCTTCTATTCCTAACTTTTAGAGATTTTTAATCAAGAAAGGGTGCTGTATTTCATCAAATGCTTTTTCTGCAACAATCAAAAGATCATGTGATTTTTCTTCTTCAGTTTATCAATGTAATGTATTATACCAATTGATTTTCTTTTGTTGAACTACCCTTGCATACTTGGGTTAATACCCACTTGATAGTGGTGTATAATTCTTTAAATGTGCTTTTGGATTCAGATTGCAAATATTTTGTTGAGGATTTTTGCATGTATGTATATTAGAGATAATGGTCTGTAATTTTCTTTTTTCATAGTATCATTATCTGGTTTTGGTATTAGGGTGATGTTGGCTTCATAGAATGAGTTTGTAGTATTCTCACTTGTTCAATTTTTTGGAACAGCTTAAGCAACATTGGCATTAGAATATCTTTGAATGATTGGTAGAATTCACCTGTGAAGCTATCCTGAGCTTTTCATCTTTGGGAGGTTTGTGTTAACTGTTCCAATCTCTTCACTTGTGATTGGTTTATTGAGGTCTTCTATTTCTTCTAGCATCAGTCTAGGTATTTTGTGTGTTTCTAGGAATTTGTCCATCTCATCTACATTGTCTAGTTTTTTTACATTCAGTTTGTTCATAGTATACTCTTATGATCTCTCTTATTTTGGTGGGATCATTGGTAATGTGCCCCACCTCATTTCTGATTTTATTTATCTGCATCTTCTCTAGTTTTTCTTCGCCAGTATAGCTAGGGTTTGTCATTTTTTTAAATCTCAAAGAACCAACTTTTGGTTCTGTTGAGTCTCTCTATTGTTTTTTTTTTGTTGTTGTTGTTGTTGTTGTTGTTGTTCTTGATTTCATTTATTTCTGCTCTGATTTCTACTATTTTTTATCTTTGCCTTGGTTTGGGATTGGTGTGCTGTTTTTTTGTCCCTATTTCTTCCAGGTATGCAGTTAGATTTTCAATTTTAGCTCTTTCTTCTTTTTTTTTTATTTTATTTTTTTAATTATTTTTTTCTTTCTTCTTTTTTAATGTAAGCACTGAGGACTATAAATTTTCCTCTCAGCATTACCTTTGCAGTTTTCCATAGGTTTTGATATGTTGTATTTTCATTTTCATATGTCTCAAGATATTTGCTGAATTCTCTTGCAGTTTCTTCTTTGACCCACTGATTATTTAAGGGCATGTTGTTTTATCTCATTATGTTTTTGAATTTTCCCTTTTCTGTCCATTATTGATTTCCAGCTTTATTCTGTTATGATCAGAGAAAGTGTTTTGTATAATTTTAATCTTTTTAAATTTATTGAGACTTGTCTTGTGACCCAGCATGTGGTCTGTTTTGAAGAAGGATTCATGAGCACTTGAAAAGAATGTATATCCTGCTGTTTTGGGGGGCAATGCTCTATAGATATCTGTTAGGTCTAGTTAATTTATCATATTATTCAAGCTCTCCATTTCTTTATCCTCTGTACAGAGGTTCTAACCAATACTAGAGTGGTGCATTAAAGTCTCTAACTATTATTGTAGAGCCATCTATTCCTCCCTTCAACTTTGCCAGCATGAGCCTCTTGTATTTTAGGGCACTCAGGTTAAAAGTATAAGTATTTAGTATAATTATTTCTTCTTGGTGAATTGCCTTTTTAAAATTAATATGTAATGACTTTTTAAATCCCCTATAGCAGTTTTGCATTTAAAATCTATTTTGTCCAATATTAGTATAGCTACTCCAGCTCTTTCAGTTTGGCTACGATTTATATGGAAAATCTTTTTCCGACCTTTCACTTTTAACCTGGTTGTGTCTTTACATTTGAGGTGAGTCTCTTGTAGACAACATGCAAGGTTCATATTATTTTATCCATTCTATCAGTCTATGTCTTTTGAGTGGTGTGTTCAAGCCATTAACATTCAATGTTATTACTGTAAAGGCATTACTTTCTTCATCCATTTTTGTTGTCATATTGTACTATTGTCTGTCTTTTTACCCTTTAATTTACCCTTCCTAATAATCTTCATTTCTACACTCTTCTCCAAGTCTCTTGCCCTTGTTTTTTCCTTTCAGGCTGCAGCACTCTCTTTAGTATCTCTTGTAATTCTGTTTTTTTGGTAACATATTCTATCAGCTTTTGTTTATCTGTGAAGATTTTGAATTCACCCTCCTTTTTGTAGGACAGCTTTGCCAGATATATAATTCTTAGTTGGTAGTTTTTTGCTTTCTGTTCCTTAAATACATCATACCACTTTCTTCTCTCCTCTATGGTTTCTGATAAGAGGTCAGCACTTAATCTTATTGAGGTTCCCTTTTATGTGATGCCTTGTTTTCTCTTGTTGTTTTCAGAATCCTCTCTTTATCTCTGCTATTTGTCATTCTGAATAGTAGGTGTCTTGGGGTATGTCTTCTTGGATTTATTATGTTTGGCATGCATTGTACTTATTGGATATTGATATTTATGTCTTTCATAAGTGTTGGGAAGTTTTTGGTCATTATTTCCTAAAATATTCTTTCTTCCCCCTTTCCATTTTCTTCTTCTGGGATACTGATTATGTGTATGTTTGTATGTTTCACATTGTCATTGAATTCCCTGAGACCCTGTTCCATTTTTTTCTATTTCCTTCTTCTCCTGTCTTTTCCAGTTCAGATGTTCTGTCTTTGAAACCACTAGTTCTGTCTTTGAGCAATTCAAATCTGCTCTTATGTGCCTCTAATATATTTTCAATCTCATCTATCATGTCTTTCATTTCCATATGGTCTGTTACTTTTCTTTGCAGGCTTTCAAATTGTTCTTTATGCTCACACAGGGTCTTCTTAATATCCTTTATCTCTTTAGTCATTTTTTTTTTCAATTCTTTGAATTGATTTAAGAGTGTTGTGTAATTATCACTGATTAATTGTCTTAAATCCTGTATATATTCAGAATATTTATTTTGTTCCTTTGGCTGGGCCATCTCTTCCTGTATCCTAGTATGGCTTGTAAATTTTTGCTGATGTCTAAGCATCTGAATTTGTTGGTGTCTTTACTCTGATGACCAATTTCTCTCTCTTGCTTATTGTTCCTTTTTTCACAGCTCTTCTTTGATACTTGGTTAAATTTTTTCTAAGCCTTTAAAATGTCTCAACTTATGTTATCAAAATCATCCCATGGACTCACTAATGGGGCACAGACTTTCTCCCCAGAGTAGGATACAGAGAGGAACAAAAGCAGTTTTTGTGCATGCAGTTTCCAGACGTGCCAGCAGATGGCGCTCATCAGGGCACCTTTCCACAGAGGTGTTTCAATCTCCTTTTCCTATGTTTTGATCTGGCCAGAGCCTAGATTCAGAGCGGGCTCTGCTGTCTGAATTCACTGAAGAAAAGCTCCCTGATTTCCCCTCAATTTTTCCTTATAATAGCTGATGGGGAGAAAGATGCCTGTGCCCCTCTCAGTCAACTGCATTGAGCCAGGGCTTTTACTCCAGCTTAATGTCTTGGGGGTGGGGCAGGAGAGCCCTTCCTGGTCCCCACAGTGGTTTGGTAACTCATGTTTGTTCTTTTGTGTTCTTTGTCTCTCTGTGCCTCACCCTCCTGGGATTTGTGAAGCACTGTCCCGGTTTGCTGACCCCCAAAGCATGTCCCTCAGAAAGCTTTTGTCCTTTCTCTGTTGTTCTGTGAGAGAGTTGAGCCCTGCTTACCTAATCAAATGCCATCTTTCCACAATTCCTCTGATTAGTTTTTGTTTAGCATTAAATGCCATTTGGAAAAGAAGGAAAATGAAGTGCTGAAAATACCCAAGTGTACACTTACAAACCCTTTAAAGCCAAATAAGTGAGAGATATTGAATGCTTGGTATGACTAAAGGCAGGTTCATATGCCAATCCTTGTCTAGTCATAACAGGAATGGAGAAGTGTCTTCTTACAGAAGAGGCAACCGGACAAACAAAAACTGGGACAGAGGCATTTGGATGGATGATGGGGAGGATGTTGGTTCTACAAACCTCCCCATATCCTCTAGGCTTGCAGAGGTGGCCCACAATTCCTTAGTTAGGGCTAGCACTTCTGCTATGCTGGAAGATGCTACAGAATCCTCCTCTCCCTCAATACCAAGGAAGAAGATGTCTCCCACAAAAACTGCCAGCAGCTCCTCTCCTGGGTGCGAGGCTGGTAACTAGAGTTAAATACCAGCATAAATCCTGGCCACGTCCATGACTGTGGACACGCTGGATCTGCGAAGGGAGGAACAAGGTTTCTCAGCTGCAGCACTCTTGACATTTTGGATTGCTTAATTCTTTGTTGTAGGGGGCTGTTCTGTGCATTGTAGGATGTTTACAGCATTCTTGGCCTCTACTCACTAGTTGCCAGTAGTATTCTCCCCAGTTGTGACAACAAAAAACTATTTCTAGATGTTGCCAAATGTTCCTGAGAGGGCACAATTACCCCCTGTTGAGAACTACTGACCTAATTAATAACAAGAACTAGTTGGGGTGTAACCAGCAAGAGACAAGGGGTTATTCCTGGAATTGGATTTTGATAGTGCTTGAATAAGGAGGTTACTCTGTAAAGCTAAGTAAGCAAGAATTCATTTCTTGGAACATGGGATTTACCATGCTAGCTGGATGATGGTAGAGGAGGGAATAAAAAGGCTGAGAGAAGTAGGCATGATAAAAAAAGACCCACCAGAGAATTATGCCCCATTAGAGAAACCAGAGAATGCAACTTTAAGGAAAGCCATAGGAATATACTGATGAGATGCACATCAACATTACTAATAAGTGTCTCTTCTCTGCAGGCCAGCAGTGTTGGTAGGAGATGCAGCCACAGAGCTGGGATTATTCACATCTATGGGGATGATAGGGCTCCACAGTGAATAGAGCCAGGTGATATTGCTTAACTGCCTCAAGCCAGGAAGATGCAATTACCATTATGACCAGTAAAGACAGAGGGGCAGGCAAGCAGACTTGACTGGCAGGGAGTTGGAAAGATGGTTAATAAGGCATGGTGTTTCAAGAAGCAAAATAGATAAAAGCCAACAAAAGTCTTAGAGAGGCAACACATTCTATACCTAGGAATATTGCTCTGGCCCATCTATCTGTGACATAGAAATATACTAACTTTAAGGATGGCAAAGAGCTGGCAAGGACACTGTAGCAGGTCCATATTGTGGTGTAATCAGTCCTGCTACTTGAGGCATATGATATAGAAGAACCTATGTTGATGAGAGTATCAGTAATAAGATGCTGTATATAGCTAATGGAATGCCCGAGTGTGAGAGTCATAACAAAGGTGCCTTGGATTCTGGGTTTAGGCTATGCCATCTATATTAGTGAGCCAAAAGCGTCCTGATGCAAAATACCAGAAATTGGTTGGTTTTTATAAAGGGTATTTATTTGGGATAGAAGCTTACAGTTACCAGGCCATAAAGCATAAATTACGTCCCTCACCAAAGTTTATTGCCACGTGTTGGAGAAAGATTATATGCTGATGTCTGTAAGGGTTCAGGCTTCCTGGGTTCCTCTCTTCCCAGGGCTTGCCTCTCTCCCGGCTCAGGCTTGCTTCTTTCCACAAGGCTAGCTGTAGACTATCAGGTGAATGGCTCATCTCTTTTCCTGGGGCCTTCTCTCCTTCCTCAGGACCAAGCTCCTCTGTGTGCTTACTTCCCTGGGCTCCAGCATTAAAACAGCATCAGAAATCCAGATCTGTCCTTTGCCATGTCATTTATCTATAAGTCCCCACCCACCAAGGGGCAGAGACTCAACGTCCTACTGACATGGCCTAATCAAAGCCTGAATCATAATTTAATCATGCCCAGAGGAACAGGCCAGTTTATAAGCATAATCCAATATCTATTTTTGGAATTCATAAATAATGCTAAACTGCTACACCATCCATAGCAGAGAATTCCATACCCTTTAAAACACAGATTTTGGCATGTTATTAGGTTCTGGTAGAGGTGGAACTCTTAAACAAAGTATACCAAGTGACCTTATATCTTGAACTTTCCATTATGAGATGGGTTTTATTGGACAAGCTAATGGTAGTCCATGGAAAGATGGAAATGGTACATCTTAGATCAAGCCTGTGAAGGTCCAGAGGACATGAATAACCTGCATGAGCAGGTAACTCAGACATCCATATTAACCATTACTGTTGCACCAAGGTTATTCCCCTGGCTTGTACCTATGACCATATGTGAAGTCCTGTACAAACAGCTGAAGGTGGTGGAGAAAATCCAGGTTTGGTGAACAGATGGGTTGACTTGGTATGTGAGTACAAGCTAAAAATGGGTGGTGGCTGCATTGAGGTCACATTCAGGGGTGGTCCTGAAAGACTATGAAGATGAAAAAATCTTCACAGTGGGTGAACTTATGAGCAGTGCACCTGGCTATCCACTTTGTGTTGAAGGAAAAGTGATTCAAGGTGAGAATATATATAAATTCATAGGAAGTGACCAATGGCCTGGTCATCTTGAAGGGTCTCACTAAAGAAAAATGATGGAAAATAGGAGACAAGGAGTTTGTAGTGGGATATTGTGGTAGAAATAAGGATATTTCTTTGGATAAAAATAAAAGAGTACAGAAAGTGTGAAGATTTTTGTAACATAATTTGTACCCAACAGAAAGTACCTCTATGGAAGAAGTACTGAATAGTCAAGTAGACAACATAACTCGGCCAGTTGTAGGCTATATATGGCCCATAAGCATGAATTCACACTTAAAAGCCAACCCAGCTACTGCTGCCTCTGAAGGCCTAATTTCTTTGGCAACAGAGACCAACCCTGAGCCTTCATGCTTTGAGACCAACTGGCCTGGAAAGACCAAGGATTCATCTTCATGGGTATAAACCTACTGTGGATATTAGTTTCCTTTCCTGCCTGCAGAGCTTCTGCGAGAATCATTATCTAGAGGCTTATGGATTGCCTGATATACAGGCATAGAATCTCATAAAATACAGTATTTGTCCAGAGAACTTACGTTACAATGAATGAGATGCAAGAGTTACCCCATGATGCTGGGATCCACTGGTCATAATACCTACTACATAGATGCTGGGACAGTCTTTTAAAGCCCTAATTGAAACAGAAATGCCAGTATGGAGGCAATACTCTAAAAGAATGGCATGCTGTCCTTCAGGATTCAGTTAACTTATTAAATCAGAGACCTCTGTATAGTACTGTTATACCCAAAAGGAATAGTATCTTGTCAGGGAAACAAAGAGGTGGAAGCAGGCATGGTCCCACTCACCATCACTCCCAACCCACTGGGGTATTTTGTCATTCCTGTCCCTGCCACACTTGCTTTGCTGGATTGGATGATATAGTCCAAAAAGGGGGCACACTTTTGAGAAGGGATATCACAAGCGTCCAATAGGACTAAAAGTTATGGCTACTGCCAGGGTTCTTTGAACTCTTCATGCCCAGGGACCATCAAATGAAAAAGAGGAGTCACCATATTGGCTGGGGTAATTACCTCTGATCACTGGGAGTAAGTAGGGATGCTTTTGCTCAATAGGGGCAGGAAAGAATGCACATGAAACCAAGGTGATCCACTTGGGTGCTTCCTGGTATCCCTTTGGCCCATTGTAACGGAATGAATATATAAAGCAAGCCTGAACGGAGAAGGGTGTGACTATCAAGTGTTCCAACCTTCAGGTATGAAGGTTTGGGTTATACCACTTGAGAAGCCTTTAAGAACTTAGCCAAAAACCACAGAATTTAGAATGGATATAAAGGAGGGAGAAAATGAGCGGTAAGATCAGTTGCAGTTATGGAGACTGTAGTTAATTCTATTAACCTCCTTCTGAGTTTCTCCTTGGGAATAGAAAGTCCTTTGGAAACCATGGTGAGCTGCTCTCCAAATTTGTGAGAAGTGTATCTGTTTATTTTAAGGAATAGAGTAAGGCAGTCCTGAGAATGTGCTTTGCAGACTTCCTACTCCAGGAAGCATATTTGACCCTGATTAGAAATCTATCACCAATTTTGTGCTAGAGACACACCTCCTGCAGGGTCCTCCCATTTAATGCCCAAGTGCAGTGGAATACTAAAGGCGGACCTGTTCTTGGGAAACATGGGACTCCTTTGCTGACTTTGGCTCAAGGACTCCCTGGTAGCTTTGTCAAAGCTTCTTTAGACCGCCTGTTGCCCTCTTCTCCATTTGGAATCATACTTGCTTCTCAGTCTGATGGCTTTCCCAGTTTTCTCCAGTTCCCTCCCTATTTCTTTCACACAGCACTTCCCCATTAAAATTCTTGTATGCTTAAACATATCTTGGTATCTGCTTCTTAGAGAACACAGACTAATACAGATATTTTGAGACACAGTTTGAGAAAGGAAGACTCTCTTCAGTAGAGGATGGAATGTTATTTTGATCTGCCTTGGTGAGTATTGAAGGGTATAGGTAGATGGTCTCTTTAGCTTAATTCTGTTCCTTGGTATCCAGAAGCTAACATTTCACTGTTTATTAGGAAGAATCAAGTAAATTAGGACTATTCAGAGTAGACTGTTACTTCCATTTGGTAAGGTCCTAAGTTGGTACAGGGCAATGTTTTGATTGTTCCAAGAGATCTGCCCTGCAGGGGTTTTGATACAGGTGCTTGGGCATTACACTTGGAGTCTGTGGACCTGGACACTATGAAGGTACACCACTTCCCTGAATGTACTCTCTGCTTTAGGAAAGCCTGAAAAATCCATGAGAGGAATATGGCTGTTCTGCTCTCTTCACCCTCCACCCATCATCTATCAATCTTTATTTAATATGACTTTCTTCTAGGTTCAGGCCAGTTTTCCTACCAGTTGGGATATGTTTTGACTGTATTTTTCTGCTTTCATATTTGTTATAGCAAGCAGTCATGATTCAGCTAGCCAAAACCTATTTTAACTGCACCATGAATTTGAATTAAAGTTCAGTGAAATGAAACTTCTGAACTTAAATGTATTTCTCCAAAACTTTGAAGTACTCCTTATGGAAAAAAAGTATTTCATTTTTGCTGACTATTTAGTCTCTAAGTTCCCTTTAAGAGTTTAGGGCCTTTGCATCTATGTCCTCAAAATATGTAAATGAAATATATTTGTCGTCTTGATGTAAGGCCTATGATTTATTAACTCGGTAATAACCATAAATAGTGCCTTAGCACTGACAAGTATTTTATACTCATGAATGTAGAAGTCAGGCAGCAAATGTATCTATAGTCTAAAAGATTTATGTCACATATTTTTTGGTTTGGACAATTCACAAACAGACAATATAACCTATGGTAATTTTTTTAAATAAAATTTTTAAAAAGATACTTAGATTACATAAATGTTACACAAAAAATATAGGGATTCCCATATGCCCCACCTCCCATACCTCCCACAACCTCCCACATAAACATCCTTCATTAGTGTGGCATATCACCCACAATGGATAAACACATCCTTAATGGCTTTGACATTAAGCATGGACCATAGTTCACATTGTAGACCACACTCTCTCCCACACAGTTCTGCATGTTATATGATGATATAAAATGGACTATATCTGTGGTTGCAATGTCACTCAGGACAATTCCCAAGTCCAAAAAAAAAACCCTGTATTACAACTGCTTTTCCCTCTCTCTGCCCCCAGAACATCCAGTGACCACTGGCTCCACATCAATGTTGTAATTTCTTCCATTGCTTGAATCACAATATGTCTATAATAGAATACCAGTAAGTCCACTCTAGTCCATAGTTCTTCCTCTATTCCTGAGTAGTCTGGGATGGTGATGTCCACTCCACCTCCAAATGAGAAGGGGCTTATATCCCATGGCTAAGATGGATGGGATTATCCTTCCTGCAGCTACAGACTCTCTCCATTCCCTGGGATGGCCCTTGTCCATTATCATCTCCCCACCAGGTGTCCTGGGTGAGTCCATTGAGCTGTAGAGTAGGAGTTGCAGCTCCACCGAGATTCCAGGCCCAGCTGGCACATGGACAGCCCAAAGACTCCAGTATCTGGATGTACACCTACAAACTCCAGCACCACGTATAGGTTTGACTAGAAGGGACAGATGAACCATGTGCAGGGAAGACATATTTGAGTCCAACTCTGTCACTCTCAGGAGCACAAAATTCCAAAGTAGGGCCCACTGGCAAGGCACCAAACTCTGGAGCTATCTGCCCTGACATAGGACCTGGGTGTCTCCAGAGCCCTCAGGAGCCCCTCTATTTGGGGTGATATCCACTTTGGAAGTCTATGAGGTCCTACTGAGATGTGAGTAAGTGTTACTTCTGGGATGACCTCCCGACTCACTTTGAAGTCTCTTAGCCATATGAACTCATTTGTCTTTACCTTTCCCCCTTTTTATTCGAGGTCTTTTTCCAGTCACATTGCCAGCTGGCACTTGGTAGTAAACCCTTGGTGCCAGGAAGGCTCATGCCTGGGAGTCATGTCCCACGCTGGGAGGAAAGTAATGCATTCATATGCTGAGTTTGGCTTAGAGAGAGGCCACATTTGAGCAACAAGGAGGATCTCAGGAGGCAACCCTTACAGACCCCATAACCATAGGCTAAGTTTCAATTTCAAAAGCAAAGATTCATAAGGCTAGTCACCAATAACAAGAGTCCATCAGTGGATCATCCTCCTTGCCAGACACTGCCCCTGCACTTGGGGGACTGTTGCTGCTCCCTTAGATAATGTGGCAGAGCTCTCCAGGATGGGAATTCAGTATTCTATCATTTATTCAGTGATTCTTCACCCACTGTGACAATGCCCCGTGAACATTTGAACAATTTTATATACCTTATATGTATGTTCAGGTGAAGTTCCTCCCATGCACCTCCATCCCTGACACCTCCCACCACGATCCTCTCCCACCCCAGTTGTAATCTTTCTGTGATCCGAAGCTTCTTTAAAGGTGAAGCCAGTACAACAGCCAAATACAATTAATAGGAAAATGAAATAGTAATGATCAGTTTAAATGTAAGAGATAAAAAAAAAGAAAAATTTAAAAAAAAAAAAAAAAACCCTAAAAATTAAATTAAATTAAAAGATTGGGATATTTAAAAAGTGAAAAATGGAAAATATTTTTAAAAATTAAAAAAAATTTTTTGATGTTTTGCCTTTTATCACTGCAATATCTGGTGTCCAGTCTGTACAGTGGCACCTTTCCCCTCTCATTCCCTAATGTCTCACTATTTTTCATTTTGTTTTCAAAGAAGTTTCAGGTCACAGCAAAGTCACACAGAATACTTGAGTCTCTCATATACCCAACCTCCTCCCCCTTTCCTCACCCCGTATTAATACCTTTTTATATGTGGATAGTAGTATTGTTATAACTGATATACAAATAGTGAAACATAGCTACTAAACATTGTCAAGGTTTACAGTATCCTTTACATTTTAGACCATACACTTTTATAAATTTAGATGGTATTTACCATGTCCTGTGTCCATCACTGTAAGGTAATGAAGAAGATTTCCACTGACCACTAAATATCCCTTGTTTGAATGATTCTATTCCTCCCTCCCCATCCCCCCGGGGCCCATGACAACCCCCTGGCTTGACTCATTGGATGACAAGATTCATGGTTACATGCAACAAGAGGTCTTGACACACTGTTTTGTCCTCCCCTATTAGGAACTGCCCTTGCACTTGAGAGATGCCTGCCTGTCTCTTTCTGAACGAATTGGTTCTCCCAAAGATGGCAGCCCAACTCCTTCCCACTCATTATGTGGGTCTCCACCCACTGATACAACACATTATGACAGAATGAACACTCACACACTCTCTAGAAGCCTGCTCCAGGTATGCCCTGTCCTGAATGCCCCTCCAACCAACACCCTAAACCAGTGACCCTGCCTTGTCATATTGCCATAAGAGCATTCCCATCTCTGTACTTTCAACCTCATACCCACAAATCCCAAGTGCTCACCTGGTGGTCCGTCCAGGTGGTCCCTCACCCAACCCTCCCCCCAGTATGCTGGGTATTCTAGCCCACCCTTCCCAATCTACCCACCTGTCAACTCTGTACCACCCAACCCAGTAATATCACTACCTTCCTGTCCTATCCCTTCAATACACATCTACACTCTATCACTTTACCATAGATTACATCCGTATGGGTGATGGCTCACAAACTTCTCTTCTCTTTCTCTTTCTTGTAAACCTATCTTTCAGACAATAGATAGTTTTCTGAGACTGCTCAATTTCCTTAATTCATATCAGTGAGGTCGTGTACTGTTTATCCTTCCATGCCTGGCTTGCTTCACTCAACATAAGGTCTTCAAGATTCATCCATGTTATCCTGTGCGTTAGCACTTTATTCCTTCTTACGGCTGAGTAATATTCCCTTGTATGTATGGACAACATTTTGTTTATCCATTCATCTGTTAATGGGCACCTGGGCTGCATTATTGGGTATCCAGTCTATACTGTGGCACCTGCCCCCACTCACTCCCCAGTATCTCCCAAATTTTCATTTAATTTTCAAAGAAATTTTAGGTCACAGCAAAGTCACAAACAGACTACTAGAGACTCTCATATACCTAAACTCCTCTCCCTTTCCTCACCCCATATTAAAACCTTTTTTATGTGGATGGTAGCATTGTTATAACTGATATACAGATAGGGAAACATAGCTACTAAACATTGTCAATGGTTTACAGTTTAGTTTGCATTTTAGACTGTACAATTTAATAATTTTTGATCATACTTACCATGTCCTGTGTCCATCACTGTAAGGTAATGGAAAACATTCCCCCTGACTACTAAATACCCCCTGTTTGATCTATTCTGTTCCTCCCTACCCATCCCCCTGGGGCACATGACCACCCCCTGTCTTGACTCATTGAATGACAAGATTCATAGTTACATGCAACAAGAGGTCTTGACACGCTGATTGTCCTCCCCTATTAGGATCCACCCTTGCTCATAAGAGACACTCACCTGTCTGTTTCTGGGTGAATTGGTCCTCCCAAAGATGGGGGTCCATCTCCTTCCCACTCACCGCGTGGGTCTCCACCCACCGACACAGCACATTATGACAGGATGAACACTCACACACTCCCCAGAAGCCTGCTCCAGATGTGCTCCATCCTGAATGCCCCACCAACCAACACCCTAAACCAGTGACCCTTCCTTGTCATATTGCCATAAGAGCATTCCCACCACTGCACTTTCCA
Source organism: Tolypeutes matacus (assembly GCA_026826555.1). Classification (NCBI taxonomy): domain Eukaryota; kingdom Metazoa; phylum Chordata; class Mammalia; order Cingulata; family Chlamyphoridae; genus Tolypeutes; species Tolypeutes matacus. The sequence goes on along the minus strand of JAKSZT010053770.1, from coordinate 5,950,091 downwards.
CCTCATACCCACAAACCCCGTGTTCACCTGGTCCCTCACCCATCTCTCCCCCCAGGATCCTGGGTGTTCTAACCCGCCCTTCCTAATCTACCTACCTGTCGACTCTGCACAACCAAACCCAGTAATATCACTACCCACCTGTCCTATCCCTTCGATACGCAGCTATAATCTATCACTTTACCATAGATTATGTCCGTATGGGTGATGGCACACAACCTTCTCTTTCTCTCTCTTGTTAACCTATCTTTCAGACAATGGTTCTCAGAAACTGCTCACTTTCCTCAATTCATATCAGTGAGGTCGTGTACTGTTCATCCTTCAGTGCCTGGTTTGCTTCACTCAACATAAGGTCTTCAAGATTCATCCAAGTTATTCCATGTGTTAGCACTTTATTCCTTCTAACGGCTGAGTAATACTCCATTGTATGTATGTACCACATTTTGTTTATCCATTCATCTGTTGATGGGCACCGGGGTTGATTCCAACTTTTAGCAATAGTGAACAATGCTGCTACGAACATTGGTGTGCATATATCTGTTTGTGTCTTTGATTTAAATTCTTCTGGGTATATACCCAGCAGTGGAATCACTGGATCATATGGAAGATCTATAGTTAGTTTTTTGAGGAACTGCCAAACTGTCCTTCACAGTGGCTGGACCATTCCACAATCCCGCCAGCAGTGGATGAGGGATCCCATTCCTCTACATCCTCTCCAACACTTATAGTCTGCTGTTTTTTTAATACCCCCCATTCTAATGGGTGTAAGATGGTATCTCATTGTAGTTTTGATTTGTATTTCCCTAATAGCTAGTGATGTCGAGCATTTATTCATGTGCTTTTCAGCCATTTGTATTTCTTCCTTGGAGAAGTGTCTTTTCAGGTCACTTGCCCATTTTTTAAGTGGGTTGTTAGTCTTTTTATTTTCAAGGTGTAGAATTTCTTTATATATACAGGATATTAGGCTCTTATCAGATATATGGTTGCCAAATATTTTCTCCCATTGAGTAGGCTGCCTTTTTATTTTCTTGATAACGTCCTTTGAGGTGCAAAAGTTTTTAATTTTGAGGAGATCCCATTTATCTATTTTTTCTTTTTCTGCTCGTGTTTTGGATGTGAAGTTTATGAAACCATTTCCTATTACAAGGTCCTGTAGATGCTTCCCTACACTATCTTCCAAGGTCTTTATGGTCTTGGCTCTTATATTTAGATCTTTGATCCATCTTGAGTTGATTTTCATATAAGGTGTGAGATGGAGTTCCTCTCTCATTCTTTTGGATATGAATATCTAGTTCTCCAAGGACCACTTGTTGAAGAGGCCATTATCTCCCATCTGAGTAGGCTTGGTGGCCTTGTTTGATATCAGATGACTGTATAAGCAAGGATTTATATCAGAACTCTCAATTCAGTTCCATTGGTCAATAAGTCTATCCTTGTGCCAATACCATGTGGTTTTGACCACTGTAGCTTTGCAGTATGTTTTAACGTCAGGTAATGTGATACCTCCAACTTCATTTTTCTTTTTTAATATATCTTTGGCAATTTGGGACCTCTTACCTTTCCAAATATATTTTGTGTTAGTTTTTCCAGTTCCTTAAAAAATACATTGTTGATTTTTATTGGGATTGCACTAAATCTGTAGATTAGTTTGGGTAGGACAGACATCTTGATGATGTTTAGTCTTCCTATCCATGAACTGGGAATATTCTTCCATTTATTTAAGTCTTCTTTGATTTCATTTAATAGTGTTGTGTAGTTTTCTGTATATAAGGCATCTGCATCTTTAATTAAACTTATTCCTATTTATTCTTTTAGTTACTATTGTAAATGGTATTTTTTTCTTGATTTCCTCCTCAGATTGCTTGTTATTGGTGTACAAAAATGCTACTGAATTTTGAGCTTTGATCTTATAGCCTGCAACATTATGGAACTCCTTTATAAATTCTAGAAGCTTTGTTGTAGATTTCTGAGGGCTTTCTCCCTATAGGATCATGTCGTCTGCAAATAATGAAATTTTTACTTCTTCTTTTCCAATTTGGATGCCTTTTATATCCTTTTCTTGCCTCAGGGCTCGAGCAAGTACTTGTAAGACAATCTTAAATAGGAGTGGTGATAGTGGGCATCCTTCTCTTGTTCCCAATCTCAGAGGGAAGGCTTTTAAGATTTCACCATTGAAGATGATGTTAGCTTTGGATTTTTCATATATACCCTTTATCATGTTCAGAAAGTTTCCTTCTATTCCTATCTTTTGTAGTGTTTTTATCAGGAAAGACTGCAGTATTTTGTTGAATGCTTTTTCTGCATCTAAGGAGATGATCATGTGATTTTTTTCTTTCAATCTGTTTATGTGGTGTATTAGTTAGACAAAGGGGTGCTAATGTGAAATACCAAAAATGGGTTGGTCTTTATAAAGGGTATTTATTTGGGGTAGAAGTCCACAGATACCAGGCCATAAAGCTTTAAGTTTCTTCTCTCACCACAGTCTATGGCCACGTGTTAGAGCAAGACAGCTGCTAGCATTTGCCAGGGTTCAGGCTTCTGGGGTTCCTCTCCTCCTGGGGCTCCATTTCTCTCCGGGCTTAGCTCGTGTTTCCTCCACAAGGTCAGCTGCAAAGGATCAGGTGAACGGCTTGCTTCTCTTCTCCTGGGGCTTTCTTTCGGACATCAAAACTGCTTCTCAAAAGACTGCTTCAACTGTCCTTTGCCTTGCCTTTTATATTTGATTCTCCACCCACCAAGGGGTGGGGCTCAACGCCCTACTAATGTGGCTCAGTCAATGCCCTAATCATAACTTAATCATGCCCAGATTAACAAATCAGTTTACAACCATAATCCAGTTATATTTTTGGAATTCATAATTACATCAAATTCCCCAACGGTTACATGTGGTATATTACATTGATTGATTTTCTTATGTTGAACCATCCTTGCATACCCTGCATGAAACCCATTTGGTCATGGTGTATAATTCTTTTGATGTGTCATTGAATGCAATTAGCAAGTAATTTGTTGAGGATTTTAGCATCTAGGTTCCTTAGAGAAATTGGTCTGTAATTTTCCTTTCTTGTGGTATCTTTGTTTGGCTTTGGTGTTAGGGTGATGTTGGCATCATACAATGAGTTAGGCAATGTTCCTTCCACTTCTATTTTTTGGAAGAGCTTAAGCAGGATTGGTGTTAGCTCTTTCTGGAAAGTTTGGTAGAATTCACCTGTGAAGCCGTCTGGTCCTGGGCTCTTCTTAGTTGGGAGGTTTTTGATGACTGAGCCTATCTCTTTACTTGTAATTGGACTGTTGAGTTCATCAATTTCTTCTTTCATCAATGTAGGCTGCTTATGAGTTTCTAGGAATTTTTCCATTTCCTCTAAATTATCATTCTTGTTGGCATATAATTTTTCAAAGTATTCTCTTATGATACCTTTTATTTCTGTGGGGTCAGTAGTGGTATCCCCTTCCTCACTCTTCATTTTGTGTATTTTAATCTGCTCTCTCTTTTTCTTTGTTAGTCTGGCTAAGGGTTTGTCAGTTTTATTGATCTGTTCAAAGAACCAGCTTTTGGTTTTGTTTATTTTTCCTAGTGCTTTCTTATTTTCTATTTCATTTAGTTCTGTTCTAATCTTGGTTGTTTTCTTCTTTCTATTTCCTTTGGGGTTTGTTTGTTGTTATTTTTCCAATTCTTTAGGTGTGCAGTTAGGTCTTCAATTTTAGCTCTTTCTTCTTTTTTAATATATGCATTTAAGGTTATAAATTTCCCTCTCAGGACAGCTTTGGGTGAATCCCATAGGTTTTGATATGTTGTGTTGTAATTTTCATTCGTTTCAAGGAAGTTACTGATTTCCTTTTAGATTTCCTCCTTGACCCAATGTTTCTCTGAAAGTGTGTTTTTTAACTTCCATATCTTTGTCCCTAATTTGGTTCTCTGGCCCTTAATGCTTTCAAATTTCATTCCATTGTGGTTAGTGAAATTACTTTGTATAATCTCAATCTCTCTGAATTCATTGAGAGTTGTTCTGTGGTCTAGCATGTGGTCTATCTTGGAGTATGATCCATGTGTACTTGAAAAGAATGTATATCCTGCTGTATTTGGGTGTAGGGTTCTGTTTATGTCTATTAGGACCAGCTCCTCTAATGTATTATTCAGAGTCTTTGTTTATTGATGTTCTGTCTAATGGTGATAATTGTGTATCAAAGTCCCCCACTATAATTGTAGAGGCATTTATGTCTCCACTTAGTTCTTCTAGTGTTTGCCTCATGTATTTGGAGGTGCCCTGATTAGGTACATAAATGTATAAATGTATATGATTGTTCTTTCTTCTTGAAAGATTACCCCTTTTACTAATATATAGTGTCCATCTTTGTCTCTTACAATAGTTTTGCATTTAAAGTCTATTTTATCCAATATTAGCATAGCTACTCCTGCCCCTTTTTTGGTTGTTGTTTGCTTGTAAAATTGTTTTCCAACCATTCACTTTCAGCCTCCTTAAATCCCTGGGTCTAAGGTGGGTTTCTTGTAGACAACATATAGATGGGTCATATTTCCTTATTCATTCTGCCAATCTGTGTCTCTTGACTGGCGAGTTTAATCCATTAACATTCAGTGTTATTATTCTCAAGGAATTTCTTACATCAGCCATATTTTCTTCAGGTTTATGTATGTTATATGTTGTTTTTATTTCTCTTTTTGTAATTTTAGTTGTTCTTACACTCTCCTCCAACTCTCTCTTTCCTGTTTTTTCCTTCCAACCTGTAGAACTTCCTTTAGCATTTCTTGGAGGGTAGGTTTCTTATTGGGATACTCTCTTAATTTCTGTTTATCTGTGAATATTTTGAACTCTCCATCATTTTTGAATGCCAATTTTGCTGGATAGAGAATCCGTGGCTGGAAGTTTTTTCATTTTAGTACCTTGGCTATGTCATACCACTGTCTTCTTGCCTCCATGGTTTCAGATTAGAAATCAGCATTTAATCTTATTGCACTTCCCTTGCATGTGATGTTTCTCTTTTCTCTTGCTGCCTTGAGTATTTTCTCTTTATCTTGAGCATTGGATATTTTGACAAGTGTATGTCTTGGAGTAGGCCTGTTGGGATTTATACTGTTTGGGGTGTGTTGTCTTCCTGGACCTGTACATCCATCTCCCTCAATCGGGTTGGGAAGTTTTCAGCCATTATCTCCTTCAACACTCCTTCTGTTACCTTTCCCTTTTCTTCTCCCTCTGGGATGCCCATAATGAGTATGTTTTTACATTTTGTGTTGTCGGTTAAATCCCTAATTCCCTGCTGGATTTTTTCTATCTTTTTATCTATCTGTTCTACTATCTGTTTGATTTCAGATGTACTGTCTTCCACATCACTAATACTTTCTTCTGCCTCTTTAAATCTGCTGTTATGTGACTCCAGCATCTTTTTGATTTCTTGGATTGTGCCATTCATCACCATCATATCCGTTATCTTTTAATGTATGTTTACAATTTCTTCAGTATGTTCTCTCAGTGTCTTCTTAATATCTTTAATCTCTTCCTTCACTTCATTAAGTTGGTCCATGATATTTTTTTGGATAGCTTTGATTAGTTGTTCGATGCTCTGCATCTCCTCTGGGTTTTTAGTTTGTTCATGGTCCATGTTGTCCTGTTTCTCAGTATGGTTTGTAATTTTTTTCTTGGACTCTGGTCATCATTTTATCTTGATGGATTTATTCATTTGATTAGCTTCTCTCTCTGCTCTAGAATTTTATTTAGCTTGTGGCTCTGTGTGTGTGTTAAGTTTTCTCTTTGACACTTTGTTCTTGTTCTATTTCCTTGCCATTTTCTATGTTCCCTTGAAGGAAAAAGATTAGGGCCAGAGATATTGAAAGAGGTAAGAAAGGAAAAAGGGTAATAGTAATAAAAGTTAGAAGAGGGGGCATATAAGACTTAGTAAAATGAATATTTAACTCATGTAAGTGGTGTAGAGTAATAGGGAAAAAAAGTGGAGTACCTACAATGGAACAGGAAACCAACTAGAGAAAAATATATAGAATGATGAGAAGAGAGAGAAAGAGTAAAGAAAGGGCTGAAAGGAAAAAGTTAATAATAATAAAAAAAGAAAACAGAATAGACAAGATAGAAATCAAAATGAGTAAAGTTGAGTGTTAATGAAAAAATGTGGAATGTAAGTACCACAACAGAAAGCAGAAGATAGAAAGATGAAGGAAGGAACAGAGATAGCATTAGTAGACAAAATCAACATGTGAAGAAAATGGGAAATCAAGGAAGAAGAAACACAGCAAAGAAAAAACAAGCTAGCAGCACCTAATTTAAAAAAGGGGGGGGGGGGATGCAGAGGAAAGAGGAAAGGAAAGCAAGAAACAAACAAATCCACAAGCAAGCAGTCAAACAAAGCTAAGGAAGAACAGTGTTCCTTCTTGGGCCCTTGTGGAGCTTCTCAGGCTGCCTATGTTCATCAATCAATTACCCTGCAGGCTTCTCTATGCAGGTTTTGAGGCAGATTTTAGCGAGTAAACAAAGTTAAATTTTTTTTTTAGTAACCTTTTTTTTTTTTTTTTGGAGAAATAAGGGACCCAAAAGAAGTTAGTACAAAAACAATGTCTATGTGTTTCCCTGTCCTATTGTATCAGCTGGATATTACATATCCCAGTGAATCACTACTCTTAGAGGAGCTTGGAATCGAACTAGGGACCTCATTACTCAAGGGAGAAATTCCTCCACTGAGCTAACTTACTAATTGGGTCAGTTAGTGCTTTAGAAAGCTATTTAGTCACTTTCCTCTGTGAAGGTTTTACTCTCCTGTGGTAGCAGGACTCAGCAGGCTGTATGAGCAGATCCTCCCTCCCCTCTCCTGGTCAGATTGAGCCTCTTCTAGACTTCCTCCCAGGGGACCCTAAATAGGCTTGTGGAAACTTATTAAGCACTACCCACTGCCTAACTCCCTTAGGGGAGATGAAATACTGATAGTCCTCAGTGGGGAACTATTAAATAGGCTGAGTCCGCCCTCTCTCAAGCCAAGCCTCTGCATTCCAGGGCAGTTAGGTAAATCAGGCTTCCTCAGCAGATCCACCTCTCCCCTCAACCTGGTGCCACTTCAAGCCAGCTGGTGTGCTCCCCAAAGCTCTAAGGGGGTCCAGGCAACCAAGCCTACAGAAAGGAAACCCTTCTCCACCCTTTGCCAGAACCCTCCCACTCTCGGAGAATGCTCCTTCTCACTGGTTTGGGGCGGGAGTCCGGGCTCACCCTAGCCCTTTGCCCTGAGGGTGGGGCTTAGCCATCCCTGTCTTCAATTTCCAGCTTGGGAAAAACTCATGGTTTTATCTTGAGCAATATATCTCCCTGTCCAGCTCTCTCCAGATCGATGTCCCAAAGGCTCTCACTCCATGAGCTCCCAGAACAGCTCACTTGGACAGTATCCTGTTCCCAGTCAGCTGTCTTTTACGAGAGAGATGGTAAGTGCCAACCTAAACTGACACCATCTTGCCTTCCCTATGGTAATTTAAAAACAATAAAACAAATAATTTAAGTTTAATAGTAGTAACCAAAATGCAAATTAAAACAATGGGAGTAAAAAAATAAAAACACAGGCACTCTATATTTGACTGATAGCAGTATATAAATTGTGAGTTTCTGTTAGGCATTTTAGTATTTTAATATTGTTATTATGTATTTTAGTATTATGCATCATAGTACTCATTTTGGTCCAGGACTTCTATAAAGATGTTTATACAATATTGTTCATTAGAAAAATTTCAGATAATAAATTGAAACAACCTAACATCACATATGTGAATTAGTTTAATTTTAATACAACCATAATGATGTACCAACTTTTAGTAAAATTACTTTAGAATAATATTCAATAATATGGAAAAGTCTTCATGGTATTTTGGTAAGAGCAATTACAAGTTACACTCCATTATGTACCACATGACCACAGTTTTCAAAGTTACATATTATAATATGTATTTACAGATATGTAGAGAGAGACTGAAAGGATATATACCAAAATTCTAACAATATTCACATCCGAGTAATGGAGTTGAATAATTTTAATTTTTGTGCATGTGCTTTTCTCTATTTCCCACTTTTCTAAGTTGAGCATGTATTATTGCTATAATTAAAAAAGTAATAATAAATATGTTTTTAGATATTCCAGTGATCTTAACCCATTGGTGAAAAATTTTGCAGAAGTAAGTTTTAGTGGCATAACCATACAAAAATAATCATAAGTTCTAAGATTGTAAAGCAGAGATGTAGAGAGAATAGTATTTTAATTGTGACCATTACAAATACTTTCCAAAGCTCTGTTATTTCTCATAAGTACCTCAAACTTCTTATTTTTTTTATTGTTTTTTAATTGCTATTATTATTATATTCCTTAAGCTTTCTACTTTTTACTGTTGTAAAATTTAAAGGATTTTATTTTCTGAGTGCCTATTTAATTAAATGCTCTTTAAAATGTATTGATATGTTATTGGTTATCTTGCTGCCAGATTTTAGTTTATACAATTACTATATTTTTGAAAAACATTATTTAAAAATACTCTATGTTCCACCTATTTTTCGGGCATTGGAATTGTTGTGCATGATATTGCAATAACAGATACAGTTATACATTTTGTCAAAACCTATAAAATAGTATGGTGCAAAGGGTAAACTATAATGTAAAATATAGATCTTGATGTAGAATATAGACTAGCAATGCTTCAATATTTGTTCGTCAATTGTAACAAAAGTACTAATTCTAATGTAAGATGTTATTAATCAGGGAAACTGTGAAAGGAGGAGGGGATGGGTTATGTGGGAATCACTTATACTTTCAATGTAGCTTTTCATAATCTAAAACCTCTTTAAAAATAAAGTTTATTAAATGAAAAAAAAACTTTATTTAAAAGTAGAAACATGCAATTATACACATATATAAGAAACTTTCTGTGGCAAATCATTATATTGTCCCAGCAATTTAAACAGAAAATTTGAGGAGTAATTAAAACAACCACTTCCTCAATTATACCAGTTAGATAAATATTTGTGTGTTTCATACCTTTTAAAATCAAAATTAGAAATACATTGTAATATATAATACTGTTCTTCCTGGTATCTCTGATAGAGACAAATTTCAAAGGGTTACGATGAGTCACTCAACAGGTCAGGGGCAGAGACACAATAGTCTTAAAGAAACTTTCCCTGGAAATAGAGTGTTTGGTATAATTTGACCTTTGACATAGACTCATAGAATATTAGAGCTATAAACGATCTTGAAGGTGACTTTTTATCAAGAGTAGGGATTGCTTCTGTGACAACTCTGACGCTATTCAGGGTTTAGTCTGAAGAAAGAGTGCATCAAATGACCCATGCAATTTAACTACAGAACCAACTGAGCACGGTCTTTTGAAGATGGCTAACATTCTAGGGCCTTTCAGCATTTCATATTTGTAGGTTTAAGAAGGGAGAATCATTGTGTACTATTACAAGAGGATAGTGTTTACTGGAGGCTATTCAACTTTTGTATCCTTAGTCAAGTTACTCAGCCCTCTGGCCTTCAGTTTACTCATCCCTTGATGGAGGGCAGGAGAAGATGGCTTCAAATGTCTAAATGACCCCTTGAATGCTTCAGAGAGAAAAAGAGCTGGGATTTCAACCTAATGCTCTTTTTTAAAAAAAAAACAATTTATTGAAGTACATCACTCATACATGAACATACCTAAACTATAACTGTTCAGTAAACATTGTGAACTTACAAAACAAACATACACAACATCATACAGGGCTCCCACACATCACGCCCGCCCCCCAAACACCATGCATTGTTGTGAAACATTTGTTAACAAATCATGAAAGAGCATTGTCAAAGTATTACTACTAACTATAGTCCGTATCTTCCTCCTCCATACATTTTTTTAAGAATTTATTTATTTACTTTTATCCATTCCCCTCCCCCACACACTGTTTTTGCTGTTTCTGTGTCCATTCGCTGGGCAACTCTCTGTGTCCGTTTCTTGCCCTCTCTTCTCATCCTTCACCTCTTGTCTTCACTGGGATTCAATCCTTGGAAGTTTTGATGTGGGAGAGAGGCTTCCTACTGCCAGCACCTCCTTAGTTTCTGGTTTTTCGGTGGGTCTTGTCTTGGCTCTCCGTTGTGCCACTCTCCTGTTACGTCATCATCTTGCCTAGTGGTGCACCTTGCACGGTGGCCTGGTGGCCTACATGCCTTCTATATTTTTCTTTTTTAAATTTTTACTGGGAGGTACTGGGGATTGAACCCAGGCTCCTCCATATGGGAGATGGATGCCCAACCACCCGAGCCACATCTGTCCCCCTGCTATATCTCTTAAGGCTGACCAAAGACATCCAAGGTTACAGACTTTTCCCATACAGGATGGTCATATAATAAACCAGGCTTAGTTTATCACCAGTATTCAAAAAACCAGACCTAGGGAGGAAAACTAGGTCTGGGGACACATGCATGGTTTCTAAAATAACAAATGTTTAGCCTACCCTGATTATCATAAAACCAGGGCATCGAGAATATTCACATCTAATGCTCTTTTGATAATTGTGAAACAACAAAAAATAGGATGCCCTGGCTAGAGAGGAACGAGGTAAAAAATCTTATATAAAGACTTGTGGGAAATTTATATAGAAGAAAGGAAGACCCAAGGGGGACCTATCTTAAAGTATTTGTGGAACCATCATGAAGCTGTGTTTTCCAGTGAGCCAGGTGTGATGGTTAGGCTAATGTGTCAACTTGGCCAAGTAATTGTGCCCACTTGTTTGGTCAAGTAAGCACTGGGCTAATTGTAATACATGGACATTTATGGACTTTAGTTATCAGTGAGTTGATTGCATAGATGGCTGATTACATCTCCAGTCAACCAAGGAGATTGCAACCAAGGAGATTGCCATCAGCAAAGCATGACATTTTTCCCAGTAGGATGAATGCCTTCAAAGGAGAAGTGATTTCAGCATTCAGAGAGAATTTCCACCTCTACAATGGACAGTCAACATCTTCTGGGAACTCATCAAGAACCTTCCTCGGGGGCCCTGGTTTGCAGCCTGCCTGCAGAATTTGGACTTGTGTAACCCCACAGTCACATGAGAGAATTTCATAAAATCTCACATTATTTACAGATATCTCCTGTTGGTTCTATTTTCCTAGAGAACCATGACTAATACACCAGGATAAGAGGGCTCTGAGAACATAACCAAGTGCCAGGCAGAGTGCCCTGCACAGAGAGTGCAAATGACATAGATGCTTTGAAGCTAAAGGGAAAAAATATTGGTTCAACAGAAGACATGACAAATCATGTTGTCTAATAGTGGAGCAGGCTGCCATCTGTAAGATGGAATGCTCACTGGTGTTGGAGGTATTTAAGAGGAAACTTGAGTACCCTCTGTCAGTTATGTTGTAGAAAAGATTTTTGGGTGGTGTGAGAGACTGGAGTATAATGTTTTTCTAATTTTAAGAGTCTATTTTTCAATTATCAGAAAAATAGTATTTTATTAATTAAAAAACAAAGCTCCATTAAAATTTAATTTATTTTTATTTTAAATTTTATTTTTAATTTTAAATCTCTAGAAAGTGGTTGGGGAGCGGAGTCAGTTGACCTTGTTTTAGTTAAGGTTTTGTTTTCTTGTAGCTATGTGACCTATGGAAAGGCGTTTGATGTCCCTACATTTCCTTGTCTGTAATGTCCATTAGTTATCTCATTCTTGGGTTGGTTGTGAGGTCAAATTAGAAAATATATGTATATGAAACTTGCTTGTGAAAACCCTTTGCATCACTGAAAACACTAGATAATTGTTTGCTGTTATTATTATTGTTATTATTTCTGTAACCTTTTCAGTTGATCATATATTAGGATCTTTCTCCATTCTTATAACAACTCTAAAAGGATTATTTATCTCTATTTTCAGTTTAAACATGAGACTAACTGCAGGTTAAATATTTAGTCATAACTAAACCCAGAAGAGGATGCAGATTTTCTTTTCAGCATAGAATTGAAGATGTTCTTTTCAGGTGGGGAGACATTGCCATGAGCTTCTTCAATTCAATTTACTGTACTTGAAATTGGTGTTCAAGGTTACTGGTGTCTGATGTGTAATTTGATCAGCAAATGGGTGAAAGCTGAAAAATGGCAGAGAGAAGTAATGGGGCTGAAACTAAGGGTAATTCACAGAGAAAGGGAGAAAGAATTTGTAAATTACACAAGATAGCCTGGCTCCTGGGTAATCCTGACTGAGTACACTAATTTACTTGATGAGCAATTATGGGGTAGGGATCATTTAATTTGACATAGACTTTATCAGTCTTTAAGCTGTCTCTCAATATGTCTCTTGGAAAGGTCATATTTTCAATTTCCCCAGTGGGTGAAGGAAAAATTGCCTTTCATTAACTTCAGAGATTTTTCTCTTTATTTTTGTGAAAGACTGAAAGTTAGGGAATGAAAGTAAAAGACACACTCTTTATTCTCTGGCTCACAGAAGTAGGAGAAGAAAATAGAAGGCAGAAAGAACAGATAAACTCCAAAAAGATGATGCAAGTCCTGCCAAAGGAAGCCAAAAAAACCAAACCAAAACAAAAAAACCCACATATTTTTGAAGAGATACCTGAGTTGCCAAAGATATTTGCCTCAAAAAAATGCCATAATTATTATTTAAGGAACTGTAAGCCATAGGGTGTGAAGCACCCATGGACCACTGAGACATGGTCAGCCCAGAGAAGTCTGTGTTGTATTGTTTCATAGCTGAGAGAATACACACAAATGTAAGGAAGGCTCCATTTCCTAAGCTAGTGTTATTCTTGGTTGATAAATTTATCTTTCATGAAAAATAGAAACAACTCTTGTGACAGAAGTTAATGGAAAATAAAATTCTTAAAGTTTTGTGTGAGATTATTTTCATAACATTGTCATAACACATTTTTCACTGAGTATCAATTTAAAGGTAAATAGAATGGTAATAGGAAAGGAAACATGTGAGTCAGAGAAGGAGAAATGTTGAAAGGGGTGGGGTGATTGGTGGGGGAACTATTGCATAATGTTGATATAATAACTATGATAATTAAAAATGATATTTATTTAGGGAGTGGGTGTAGCTCAATGGGTAACTGCCTGCTTCCCGTGTACAAGGTCCCGAGTTCAATCCCAAATTAAAAAAAAAAAATTAAAAAAAAAAAATTAAATTAAAAAAATGGTATTTATTTAACGGGTAATTGCTTGGGCAAGGAATATCAAAAGGTTTTCTGAAAAGGAAATGCAATATTTAGGAAATTTTGTCACTGTATTAACATTTAGCAGTGAGAATACCTACGTACAAACCAAGAGATTTGACTTACAAGGCATGTTTACCAGCAAACGTCACAAATGGACAAAAAGAAAGAGGATCACTTGGAAAGAGGTTGATTCTGAAGTACACTATTTATTCCATAAGAAGATACCTTTTCCACCCTAGAATCAAAACACTGCTCTGTTCTGTTCTCTTAACTCTTTTTTTCTTTTATGGATTTTTGCAAGCTTCTGAAAAATGTTGAAGATTTCTGAGCTCTAATCTGGCCATGACTTTGGAGAATGTCTTAGTTTTGGATTCTCATTTTGAGAAACTTGTTATGTTGTGTTCAAGTACTAAATTTTTAAAAAGATCTCCCCAATTATATCAAAATTTCTGAATCAATTCTCAGCTGGAAATGACTTTTAAACTCAGGTGTAGTACAGCAAAGTCACTGTAATCATAGACCTGGAATTTGGAGATTAATATTGTTGACAGATGGCAAGCCAAAAAGATCCCACGCATTGGGTCTGTGAAGAAAGTAACACATTCCACCTCTCTTTTATTTTCCCTCATTCAACTGAAATTTAAACTTGTAAACATTCATTATATATTATATAGTTATATTTATGTCAATGCTTGTGTTCTCTTATATTTGTGGAGCTATAAATGAAAGTAGAAGGGGGGACATTAATAAATGGAGACAACAACCATTGCAAATTTTATGACAAAATAATATTCTCAAACAATCAAAGATTTATTTTATTTTGATCAATCTATTTATTCCTGCTCACAATGTCTAGAAATGAATTTAGGTACAGTGCATTATAGGAAAGAAAACAAATTTATAACTAGCTGATTCAGACACACATGGAGGCCCATAGATGACAGAAATTTACTTTCTTCATCAAGTTGCCTCTTGTGGGAATACCTCTGTTTCTTGTCTCCTGTCTTTCTCCTCCTCCAGGCTCTTCTCTGTGTTCTGCAGTCTTCTGTCATCTCTACAGGGTACAGCTCCGTTCTGCAGGCAAGTTTCAAGGTCACTGAGGTAAGAGTGACTGTCAGTTCCCCACGGCTGGACAGAGTCCCTCAAAACAGGAGGCTTCTGTTTTCCAGTTTCTTTAGAACGGACCATCTACAATATATACATTCAATTGTATCTTGTATAATTTCATTATGTTATTAAACAGACAAAGTCTCTACCTTACCAAAGGCCCCTCTCTACCACAATAAGTACCATATGGAAATAAGGGAGTGAGACGGATCCTCTTCTAGGATTTCCAGTGACTTCTTTAAGATAACAGGGAAAGCATTACTGCCTACATATTACACTGGGTCATTATGAGGATCGGATGAGATAATACATGGAAAGTATATTGAAAAGTGCAAAAAAACATTATATAAATGTGGAGAGCTGTCCTTAAAATAAGCACTGAAATGATTTCCCCCCCTTTTTAATCTATATAGGTTGAGTGCCAAGGATTATTAGCAATTTAGCCTGCCCTTTTCCTTTCTATTGGAAGACCTCTGATTTGAGTGGGATAGCAATGTGCAGAGCTGGAAAAAAATAGCACATTCGCAGATGCCTTTGTAGATAAAGGCAACCATTTGTCGTAGTTTTGACCCACAAGGTATGGATAGAAATTATTGTGTAGGACTTCTGGAAAATCTCCTTAGAAGGAGGACTAATTCAACTGGCATATGCCCCATTGTTCTTCCCCTTTCTTCCTCCTTCTTGCATGAAATGTGGATGTTTTGACTAGAATTATAGCAGCCAATTTATGACCTTGTGGTAACTTTAAGGATGGAAACTGCCAGAAAGGATGGAAGAGTGGAAAAGCCTAGGGTGTCTGGGTCATAGACCACATTCTGGTGCATCTAGCAATCATATTCTGATGCATCAAGACCTGGACTATTCAACTCCAGATTTGGCACATCATGTAAATAAAACCCCTATCTTGTTTAATCTAGTTTTTCACATATATTCTATTCACAGCCAAAGCAGTTTCTAGCTGGAATAGGATAATTGTAGTATCTATAGTTTCTATTACTTGCTTTTAAGTACTCATATATCCAATGGTGATTTTTGGTATTTCTACTGGCATTGCATAGGCATCTTATGTGTCCAACTGGCATTTCACATGCAGGGACTCTAAAATTCAACTCATCATTCTCACAAAAGCTCTTTCTTATCTTTATTCTTAAGCTCAATGAAAAGCATCACTATTTTTTTTTAGCTGAGGAAGCCAAAATGTGGGTGTCATCTCTCTACTTCTTGGAGGTACCAGTTCTACCTTCTCGTTATCAATTTTCAACTCTATACTTGGCCCTTAAACTGTCATCTTTCATGCAGACCTTTGCAAAACTTTCAATTCCTAGTAATCTTTCTAAATTTCATGTCGTTCACTAGTTTAAAAGTCTTAAATATCTCTGTACCACCTAGAGAAATGTGTCTCTGTATTTTCCCTTATCATGGCACAAATAGAAAATTATGCATATTCTGGGGTAAATGGATGAGACTACTTCTCTAGATGGCCAGCTTGAGGACTCTGATTGCCCTAGCCATCCTCAGAGCTGTATATGTGTAACAGATTCAGCATCTGGACATGGTGCACTGTTTGGGAACTTTGGCTTAGAAGATACAAAGTCAAAATATCATACAAAGTTCTCTCAGGAGCTAGTCTTGGTCTTCCCATCCAACCTTTTTGCATTCCTTTCCTCCTCTTTCCCTCATCCTCCCCAATCCTAATCCCTCTACTATATATATATTGCTCTGGCTATTCTGAAATTTTTTTCACGGAATGTGCCAAAATTTTTCATCCTCCCAGTCTTTACTTCTCCATGTCATTCCCATTTCCAATTAAAAATTTAGAATAGTTCCTGACTCATGATAAATACTCAAGTATTGATAAATATTCAAGTATTGAATGTTTATTGACTTAAAAATCAAAATACTTTGACAAACGATCAAAAAATTTTTAGACCATATTTAGAGATACTAATGATAGAACATTTCCATATTCACCCTAGAGATTTTATGTCAAAAGATCAAGACACAAAACTGATCTCTGGATAGTTACTTAATCAGGGATCTATGCTCTTGTGTAATTGGGGTGCACATATTTTTAATAACCTTTAAATTTCATAACTATTAATTCTACTAATTTGGAATGTGGTATATAATCTTTTGTTTATTTGTATATATAAATGGTATTTATCTTCAGGTAAGTGAATTTATCTTGACTTTTAAATGAATCCAAACATCTACTATAGTTGTTTTTTTTTTTTTTTTATGGCAGGAAGTAAAAAATATATTCATTGATTGTGCAAGAAAGAGATTAGTAATGGGGTTTAGCATCTTTAGTAATCCCTACATCTAACAGCATAGAATCAAAATCTAGCAATTTATTTCAGTGCCTACAAAAAAATCTTAGCGTGTGCCACCTTCTTTAGCAGTTGAGTGATCTTAGAGAGTTATTAGCTATTAACCGGATTTATTGAATGTACTCTTCAAAGAGGCCTCCAGATATGTTCATAAAACCATGAAATAAAGATGGAATACTTGCAGTTAAGGTTTATAATGAAAGTCATCTAGAGGCAATTCATAAAAGTAGGTATTGAATATATACACACACATATACCCTACTGCTACTCATCTAGTTTTGGAAGAGGAATGAGCTTAATGTTCCTCTTACCTTAGTGTGCTTATCTTCCTTAACATCCTGCCATTACTCTTCATCCTGTAGAACTATGTTAATGATCCACTGGAGATTTTGATAGCTCTTAATAAATGCTTGAAGGAATGGAGTGTAGGGGCTATCTTGCTTGAGACTTGTGGTTTAAGCAAATCCTTCTGGGTAGGCCCTAAAGGGATTGATTTGTATGAGCTATTTTGTTTGAGGTGTTTTACTTATGACAGGAAGTAGAAAGTTCTGGTTCTGGAAGGGCTCAGGGAAGAAGAGGAGAAGGAGGAAACGGAAAAGCATGTGTGATATGTCTTCAGCCAAACCTTCTATAGAAGGGATATACTCAGAAGAATAACCCATTTTCAGGAAAAATATGTGAAATGAGGGAGCTACAGCACTGGGAAGATATTAGTGTCTGGTGGTCCCATGGTCCTTTCTGGGGAAGGAAATGTGGTGGTGGAGCAGCAGCAACGGTTGACAGAATTAGAACTAAGAATATATGTGAGAGTCATGGGACTTCCAGAAATAATAGACAGGAATTGATAGAGTTTGAAGTTTGAGTTAATGGAGGCAAGAAGTAAAATGAGCTATTACCATACTCTGTCCCCTTCAAAATCACAGATTGAGTGTTTATAAATAAATTTGATAAGGCATACTCAAACGTATATGAAGTTAATAAAGAAATACTACTGAGAGACTGAATGTACATATGGACAATGACCAGAAAACTCTGACCCACTATTGGCAGAAACCAGATCAGGAAACTCTGGCCCACTATCTGCAGCAACCAGTTGAGGAAGCTAAACTACAATCCCTTTAAGAATTGGACGTAAATAGCCAGGACTTCATGAATAACTAACAGCTTCTCTAATTTTTGTCCCCACTTCCAACTTTGAACCAACCAGAGAAAGTCAAATATGTCCCCCCACCACTCACAGTCACCTAGGACGCCCTGCTTCTAGGTAGCCTGCCTACAGCTTTCCCACGCCAACAGCCTCCAATCAGAGCATACCTACAGTCTTCCCGTTTTTCCACTATGAAACTTTCTCCACCCCTCTGTCTGCCTTTGAGTCTCGGTCAAATGCAAGTGATGGTGCTTGAGTCCCTGACTATAGCAAGCCCTGAATAAATAGCCTGTTTGTTCTCATTTGGGTGTTCTTTGTTTATTTCAACACCACCATGTTCATATATTCACATGATGTTCATTAATTATTTTTTTCTCAATTAAAAGCTTTATCCTGTTATTTTGGCATGAAGTTAGCATAGGCATATTGTTGTTTGATAAAGTGTTAAAGCTCATGATGAATAAATATCATCTTTGCAACTAAACTTAATGGTGTTTTCCTGTAAAGAATTTTTTAGTGCTCACAAGAACAGATGTAGTCATAAGAGAATCCTCCATTCTTTTTAGCTTCTTCATTTAAAGAATTTTAACTCTATGGCCCACATACATACATATACAAGTGTCTATGTGTGTGTGCATGTGTGTGCATGTCTGTTTATTTCATCATCTACACAGTGGGAATATGTAACATTAATGATCCATGCTGAGTTTTTGGACAAAATCCTTTTCACGATATGAAAGGAATTGCTTTCAAAGCAATGCTGTATTTTTTATATTTTTCTTATTTAACCATCAGGCATTCAATGTTTGCTCAAATCATCAAAAAAAATGTTTCAGATGGCAACTGACATTTCCTCATATTAAAAAAAAAAAAAATCCTTGAATTGACAGACATCCAACAGTAGGAGAGGAGGCTTGAGCTGACAGTTGCTTCCTCACACAGGCTTTTAATTACAGAATCAGCATGCAAGTTTCAGAAGCCCCCAGGAGTCAGTAGCTAACATCGACTGGTGTTCAATCCATTGCTAAAAATGTGCCAGGAAGATGTGCAGCAATTACTTGGTTTCAGTGGGAACATGGAAAGTATATATATCTATCTGCTTTAGGACCACGAGTCCTAATTTCATGCAGGAAAAAAAAGATGTTAATCTATTTAGCTTTATCAGAAAATGAAATACTTCAAATAACTAAAATTTTATAATTGAGGTTTAGAATTTATTCACTGTAATATCTAAATCATTTGGATATTTAAGCCATTTAAATGCAAGCTTTTTGAAAGCGTAACAGATATTTTCCTCTCTTATTGAGCACAGAATTCTGAACAAAATATAAGTTTTCATGTGTACCACATTCCTAGCACTTTGCTACATCTCTTTAGCAGGAACTTCACTTGCCATATTAATACACACACACACACACACACACACACACACACAGAGACACATATACACATATATAAGCATTAAAATCACTGCATTTTTTAAATGGTTAGAGACAATAACGTTTACTAGTTGAATTCTTGCTGTGCTCCAGTCACTATGCTACAGATGTTACATATATTATCTCATTTAATCGTTAATGATAAATTTCAATTGTTGCAGTTTTACTGTTAACATGAGACCCTATTTTTCTAACTCAGTCTTTCACACCAGCTGTTCTTTCTCAGCATCAGTTTTAAGCACAACACTCCTGTTGGTCTTTCTAAGAGGTGATTTTCTGTAATCTAGGGACACAGATAACCAAGCTTGGTGAATGAAAAAAAATTTTTTTCCTTGTAATTTTAAATCAGCGGACAGGTACAAATAAAGGTTTATTCTTCTGTGGACTCAGAATTTTATTTTTGACATTTTTCTCATAAATTCACAAAATATTTACAAAGCATCTATTATGTGCCAGGTGTGGGGAAAGTTGCTAGGGATTTGCCCTTTGGACTGGCAAGATGGTACTAAATGTGGGAAGCAGCAAGTGTTAGTTTCAACATTTCTTCCCAGGACTTCACCGGTCGGCATGATCAGGAGCTCCTGCTTTCCCAAGAGCTTCTATATTCTTCTGCCTCAACAGAGGATCAGACATTAAATTTCCACACTTTTGATTTTAGAATCAGAAGTAGGATGGTTTCTGTGGCATGTCTCCCTTTACAAACCCTTTGGCCCTCCAAGATAAAGTACTGAGCTGACAGTGTAGAGTTCCCTCCCAGATCTCCATGTAAGGAAGTTAGTCTGTGAGCTTCATCTCTAAGAGGAGAAGGCTCAATCTTAAATTCTGTACTAGGCGTGTTTCTCTCATTTGCCTGCTCAACCATAAAAGCCCTAGATAAATTTGGGTAGACCATGTTTAAAAAATAATAGGAATAGCAAACATGGGAAAGGAGATAAGGGACTTTCACACCATTGATTAGTTTTAAATCCTTCATGGAATGAATAAGATATAAACAAACAGTCAAACAGATAGCCCTGGTCCTAAAGTTTCCCCTGATTCTTCATTTTTCTCTTTTAGGGAGAACTGGTAATTCAAATCCTGTCTGTTCTTAGAAGCCCCACTCCAGCCCAATTAAGCAAAAAAAAAAAAAAAAAAACAAACCTTCCCAGGTGATTCCAACGTACAGCCTGGTTGAGCTTATTGAGTTAGATTGATTTAAAAGGTATGATGAACCAAGGATTTAAATCTCTGGAATATATATTTAACATGTATAGTGCTAATTATAGGTTCAAATAAAAGGAGCAGAAAAGCCATGTGTAGGGAAACAATAAATGAGTCTAACTCTGTTACACTGGGGAGCATAAATTCCAGGGTGAGGCCCACTGACAGGGTGCTGAATTCCTGAGATTGTTTGTTCTGCTTATAGTGTCTGGATGTCTCTAGAGCCCTTAGGAGACTTGCTGTTTGAAGAACTGTTTACTGTTGCAGTCAATGAGATTCTGCTGAGACTTGCATAAGTGTAACCTCTGGAATGACCTCCTGACTCACTTTGAAATCTCTTAGCCATAAAAACCCATTTGTATCTAATAGTCCCCCCTTTGGGTCAAGGTCTTTTTCAAATGCACCGCTAGTTGGCACTTGGTAATAATCCCTTGGTGCCAGGGAGGCTTATACTTGGGAGTCATGTCCCATGCTGTTGGGGGTGGGGGAGGTAGTGCATATATATGCTGAGTTTGACTTAGAGAGACTCCACATTTGAGCAACAAGAAGGCTTTTAGGAGGTAACTCTTAGGCAATATATAATACTAGGCTAAGTTTCAATTTCACAAGAAAATGTTTGTAAGTACAATCATCAATATCAAGGGCCTGGCATAATGGTCTGTCTGCCTTCACTAGGTACTGCCCTTATACTTGGGATTTTTGCCATTTTATTAGAGAATGTAGCAGTATTCCTCGGGATGGGAATTCAATATTCTTTTGGTAATTGTGTCCGTCTCCATCCACTGAGACAACACCCCATGAACACATGGACATATTCATATGCCTTAAAGGCATGCCCCAGGTACACCTCTCCCAACACATTCTCCCATCACTGACACCCCGCACCAGTGATCCTCCACTGCCACAGTTGTGACCCTTCTGTAATACAATCGCACGATAGTTGCAATACCTACTCTCCAGTTCACTGGACTCACCTGGGACAACTAACAAGGAGATGATGATGGACAATGCCCATCCCAAGGAACAGAGAGGGTCTGCAACTGCAAGCAAGATAGTTCCATCCATCTGCCCATGGGATCTAAGCTTCCTCTCAATTAGAAACAGAGTGGGCATCACTATCCCAAAATCCTCAAGATTGGGGAATGAAAAATGGATTAAAGTAGACTTACTTCTAGTATAGACTTATTATTATTCTAGCAATGGAAGAACTTGTAACATTGATATAAAGACAGTGGCCACCAGAGGTTCTGAGGGTAGGGAGAGGGAAGAATAGGTATAATATGGGGGCATTTTGGGGACATAACATTATAATGATGAATACAGGTCATTATATATTTTGTCATAACCTACAAAATTGTGCGGGTTGGAGTGTAAACTATAATGGAAGCTATAGTCCACCATTAGTTGCATGCTTCAATATGTGTTTATCAATTGTAACAAATGTACCACACTAATGAAGGATGTTGTTAATGTGGGAAAGTGTGGAAGGGGGGTGGGGGTGGGGCATATGGGAATCCCCATACTTTTTATGTAACATTTATGTAATCTAAAGCTTCTTTAAAAATAAATATCAAAAATTAATTTTAATTAATTAGATGCTGCTATTGCAAAGGCCCATTCCAAACATTCATCTGATATTTAATTTCTGAGATAATTTCACTTAAACAAAAAACGATAGCATAATATGATTTAAAATAATCTTTGGAGAATTTGTAAATCAAAGATAACATATCAGGGGAACACTTCACCTCCAAATGGGCCAACCTCAGACTACAGGTAATGAAATGAATGCTTCATATTTTGACATTTCAGTAATGTTTCTTAATCATAGCCTTATGTTTTATTGTTGAAAAATTGCCATATAAATACCATGTGTTAATGATTTGGAAGTCTATAGATATGTAATCTAAAAGTGGAAAAATTTATAAGCCTATCTTGAATTATAAATCAAACCGTAAAACTTTTTGCTAAAAATATTCTGGAACAAAAAAGGTCTTATGTGAGGCACTAAAAATGTATGCTTTAGAGTGGAAAGTAGGTGAGCCAGTTTCTACTTATTTAGATTTTTTTTTCATGACAGTCTTCATATAAAAAAGGGCAATTTATAAAAGCAATTCAAGAATAAGAAAGTTACATTAGTTCATCTTGACTAACATGGAAACTTTAAAAGAAAGCACTATAGCTTTCTCCTCCAGGGTACATAGAATTCCTCAAAGAATAAAATTTCAAAACTATTGGCCTTGAGGGAAATCACTTTCTAGTTTCTTTAGAGAATCTCTACTGGCTTTATTTATCCTTAAATAAAAAGTCACATTACAAAGTATTATTTGAGTATACTACATTTACTTTCTGATCAAAGTTTTGAAACTGTTCTGGGTAAAATTGAACTGACTTCACAGATTGAAAAATAAGTAGGGACTGAGAGTGACCCAGATATTTTCATGTGAACAATGATGTCTTAAAATCTTTACGTTTTCAAGGAAGACATGTGTTCAGGTTAACTAAGTGATGAGGCCTTATCTTAGGGACATTTGGGGATGCCAACTGTAAAACTTTAGAATTTAATTTTGTGTCTTTGGATTTACCTTATTTTACCCTATCTAGTTTCCAGAAATTATTATCTACAAGACAAAGTAAAATGAAAATAAAAGAACTACTTTGCAAAAATTCTGGGGATGAAGAGAAAATATTCCCAACCATGAGTGACCTAGAGGCAGAGGGAGGGATTGGGCTTCTCCACATTGCCCAAAATGCAGGTAAGAAGAGGCTTTACAACTGAACCCGGACAACAAAAATCGAGATTCTGCTTTATGCATTGAATTTTGGAAATTTCAAAGAGGCTGTTTTAGTTTTAGTTTTAGTTTTTTTTTAGAAAACCAGTCAGAGCAGGAGATGGTTTCCCCTCCCTAGGCAAGAGTTTGTTCAGGAGAATGGGCTTTTATATGTTTGGGTGGGGGCTGAGATGAGGAAAAGAAGGAGATAAATAGGAGAAGCAGACCAGGCCTTAAAAAGGAGCATGTGGAAAGAAAGGGATAAATGTTTGACCAGCTTGCTTATTGGGAGTAACTGAAAAGAGAAAACTCAAGAAAGACCACTGTTTCCTTGATAGAATAACTGTTACCTAACTAGACCTCCTACCACAACCTTAAAACTGGACAAAACATATTACACAACTGTTTTCAGGCACTGGACAATAAGCAGTGCAGAAGGGCTGTCCCTGAGAGAAAGGAACCTCATAAAGTGAGCCTTATGATTGCTTGGGATCTCTGTCATGAAACAATTCCCGGAGTGTAGTTCAGTCATCTGAAGCAATTCCCCTGAGTGGAAGAGGCAGAGATCAGAGTTCAGGGCAAGAAAGTGGCTGGAATCTGCAGGGCAGGGAACCAGAGAGGAAGGAGATATTCAGGATGGTGGTGTTGACTAACATCTGTATCAGGGACACTTGCAAGACCTTGGCTGATAGCTTGGATGTGCACAAGACATGTAAGACTATCTGAAGCATGCCAGAGATTATCTGCCATGGGGCTGAGAATACTAGCAGAGATACTAGAGTTTGAGCTGTGTTGGATGGAGTTCCTGTCCAACAGAGTGAAGAGGCCTTAATAATAACTCATCACCACTGGCATACAGCTGATACACCTGGTAGACCACTTTAAGATGAAATAATACACCCTAAAAAATGATTAATCTAGATTTGACCCAACAAAGCCTAAAACCAAGTCACAGAAAGAGTTCCAAGAGAAGTAGGTTTTGTACTTTGAAATGCATAAAATTAGAGGGGCGTTGGAAATACCTTGAACATTCTACCTACAAGCTTACAAATATTAGCCAACAATGAAGTTGGAGAACAGTGCCCACACAAGAACACCCTCACTTCTGTCACTAACTTCAAGTTCAAGGGTTCCAAGACCACCCTTAGTTTCAATAATTTGCTAGAAGTATTCACAGAAATCATTGATAGCTTTTATACTATGGTTATGGTTTACCACAGAAAAGGAATCATATTAAAATCAGCCAAGGGAAAAGGCATATAGGACAGAGTCCAGGAGGGTTCCAAATGCAGAGCTTCCAGTTGTTCTCTCCATGTGGAGCCATGACAGCATTAACTACTCCTGGAAATAATATGTGACAATATTTATGGAGTATTGCCAACCACAGAAACTCATCTAAGCCTTTGTGTTCAGAGTTTTTATTGGGGCTCAATCACATAAGCATGGCTGATAGTTCTCATGGCTGATCTTTGACTCTATTGTCTTCAGAGGTTGAGCTGACACCTTATGACACAAATCCTAATTCACATTTTTGATATGGTTCAAATCCCCCATCCTAAATCATATTGTTACTTTTTGGTTGATCCAAGGGCTCTAGGTAAACAATGGTACCTATCAGCCATAACATTCCCAGGGCTTAAAGATTACTTCCCAGAAACCAAGGGCAAAGGCCAGACTTCTTTTTGGGCAAGGTTAAATTCTTTCCCACACAATCCCAAGCAAAATGTAAAACCAAGTCCTCTCAAGTTCAAAGTGATCTGCCAGTAATTGAACTGTCTACTAGAAAAAAAAAGCAGCACTGTTAACAGATAGAATGCAGCTTTACAATGCATTATTCCTCAAAGATGAGTATACAATCAAAATTTACTAGGCATGCAAAGAAACAAGGAGATGTAACCTATAATTGAGAAAAAGAAAATCATTGCAAACCTGCTCCAAGACAGACATGGTAGATTTAGCAGATGAACATTTTAAAGTAATAGTATGAAGGCACTTAAAGAATATATGGAAATATTTTCAAATCACTAAAGAAAAATATGAATATGAGGCAGGTTAGTATAGGGAAAAGAGGAAAAGATGAGTCACAGCTGGGACCTGGCAGAGCACATGGCCATGAGATCTCACTCAGAACCCCACTGAAGGGAGAATGCAACTAAGAATAAACCCAGAAAGATCCTGCTGAGATTCTGGCCAGGAGGTCACATTTAGAACTCTCCTGGGGTCAAGGGGAGGCCCCAGATAACTCCAAACAGGCCTCCCCATTGGTCCCAGATAACTCCAAACAAAAGGCCTCATTGTCCCCCTAAGAGCTAACAGGTGGGGCAACCAATCAGAACAGCAAACAACTGTTGCTCCTCCCCCAACATTAGGAGAGGGGAGGAGTGAAGAATCACCTTAATAAAGGCAGTCCCTCAACTCCAAATGTTCTTTTTTCCTGGAGGAAATACACATCTGGTGTGTCTTTCTTTTCTTTTTTCTCATTTCTCAACAAACTCTTACTGGCCTAATGAAACTGGCATGTCCTTAAATTCTTTTATGCAACATAGCCAAGAACCTAGAGGAATCCAGTATCTCCTGACTTCACCTATAATGAGGAAAGAAATAAGAAATTCAGTAGGGAAATGGAAACTATAAAAATACCAAAAGCAAATTCTGAAACTGAAAACTACAGTAACTGAAATGAAAATTAACTGCACAGGCTTAAGAGAAGATTTGAGATAGTAGAATCAGTGAGCAGGAATTCTTGTAGAAATAAGAAGATGCTATAAAATACATACACATACTATATTTTGTAAAAACACTAAAATGTATATGTATAAATAGTAAAGTGGATTTTCGAAAAATCTGGATTTCAAAATAATTTCAAAAAAGGAAAGTGAAGTTTGAAGATTATACTACCAGATTTCAAAATCTATCATAATATTATAGTAATCCAGATGGTATGGTATTGGTTTAAGGGCAGATATATAGATCAATGGAAAAGGATAGAGAACCCAAAAACAAAGACAATAGATTATTTCAGTGGGAAAGACAGTCTTGTCAAGAGAAGATGCTAGAAAAATCAGATTTCTATATGGGAAAAAAAGATGAACATTAACTTCCTTACTTCATGCCAGATGAAAAATCAATTCAAAATGGAGTACATATCAAAATGTAAAAGCTTAATTTAAAAACAAATTTTAGAAGAACACATTGGAGAAAGTGTTTGCAACTTTGGGGTAGATAAAGATTTCTTAGGTCATTAAAAGCATTAGTCATAAAATAAAATTTTGATAAATTGAATTTATCTAAATTAAAGTCTTCTGCTTTTCTAAATATTCAATATGAAAGTGAAAAGGCAAGGCACAGACAGTAGAAAATATTCACAATTCATATGCCTGACAAAATACTTATATCCCAAATATAGAGTATTTATAACTCATTAAAAAGAAAAGCACCCAATTAAAAGAGGCAAAAAAATTGAACACACACTTCTCAAAAAAAGATATACAATAGCCAATAAGCATATATATGCATTCACAGGCACATACACACACACACACACACACACACACACACACCCCTCCATCTTCCCCTATGAGAATTTAAACTACGCAAGAGAAAGGGCATTGCATTTTTCACTGTGATATGACTAGCTCTTGTAGATATTTGAATGGGTGGTCATCATTTATTCAATGACTGCTAATTAATAGTCAGACCATATGCTAGGCATAGGGGTCTGTGGCAGTTTGAATTTGGTGAATCCAAAAAGAGAAAGGTTTTTAAACAAATTTATTCCTTTGGGTGTGATACTCTTTGATTACATCAAATTCAGTTGAGGACTCTTTGATTAGATTACTTGATATGATCACTTTAGGACTTTTGATTGGAATATGTCAGTGAGGTGTGACTCAGGTTGAGTCTCTGCCCTCTTGCTAGGTCTGATGAAAATGGAGATGCAGAGAGACACGGGCACAGATAAAAGCAGTCACCATTTTTGATCATGCCATGTGAGAGCGGACTAGAAGTTCTCCTAAGACTGAAGCTCCCAAGAGGCTGAGCCCATGGAGCAGCTTAAGAGGAGACAAGTCTTGCTATATGCCTAATAGCTTACAGGTGAACTCAGGATGAAAGTGGAGCAGCCGAGACTGATAAAGGAAGTCTAGAAAGAGACAAGCCCTATCCTGGTTGCTCACAGCTGAGCTCCGGAAGCTGGGCTTGAGAGATGGTGAGCCTAGGGCAGAAGGCTGAAACTTTAGCAGAGATCAGCAGCCATCTTGCTTTGCCACATGCCTGGACACCAGGATCAGCCAGTAGCTGGCTTTGGTGAGAAAGCACCTCTTATGCTTCCTCAATTTGGACTTTTCATGGTTCAGAACTGCAAGCTTTTACCCCAAATAAATCCCCTTTATAAAGCCAACCCATTTCTGGCACTTTGCATAATATTTGGGATTAAATAAAATATATTATTAAATTAATATCATCTGTTTCTTTCTATTTTTTTCAAACTATGCAATTATAAAATTTAAAATTATGCTTATACCTTGTGCTATGTTTCCACTGGACAGTACTGATCAAGGGCATAATAATCCAATTGGGAAGACTGGGTCCATACACAAAAATGATGATCAAGAACGAATCTCAAATCAAACACATAGGAATTAGATACTTTTTATTAGTATTTTTATTGTATTAGTATTTCCCACTCTAATTTCAGATTTTATTACCTTCTTTTTCTTTTGAACATGTTCTAATATTTATTTCTGGAAGGGAACCCAAAAACAGTATCAGAAAATATCTGGCATTGATAATTAACAACAGATTATTCTGAACTAGGTATGAAACACTGGGGTTTTGAGGTTATCAGTTTGGACTACTTTAATTCTATCTCAAGATCCCAAACAGTAAAGTGCTTTAAAAAATCAAGTGTTATGTACACTGGAATCTACTTAACATGACATTTGAAATGGAGTAAAACTTATTATTTTTTACTCTTTGAACACCTTACTTTACTCCTATTTAGCAGACATTAAGGGGAATTTTTTTTACCCATAGTGATTCAAAACTGTCCAAAAAAACTTTTCTTAGAATTAGGCATTAGACTAATTCAAGCATTAATGTGAATTATTATAGAGAAAATATTGAAGCAATTTATTCATTTGAGTACCTACTAAATGTCAAACTGTATTAGAGACTGGAATACAACAGTGTACAAGAGCTATGTGATTCTTGCCCTCAAGAAATTAATAGTCCTATGTATGGTTATTTCCTTTGCAGAGTTTTGTTTTTTCCTTCCCTACATTCTCTAATGAAGTTTGGTCTTTGACATTGTAGATATCAGACTTATAAAAAAAGTGAATAGTATTAAGTTTACCCTTTATAGGCTTTCTTTTTTTTTTTTACCACTATCAAATATATACTCTCCTTTCTCAGATACGGTTGTGGGCTTGCATGTTTCAGTGCCCGAAGGGCAGTGGAGCCAGAGAAGCTAAAGGGTTGTGATACAGCACAGAAAAACAAGGTTCCTAAAATCTATGAGAAATTATGGGGCCTGAAAGGTCCATGTTGAGAGTTTGCATAATGACTAACATTTCCTGGGGTTAGTAGTTTGTCGAGCTGTGAGATTTTCAGGAAATCACTAGCTGTAGGTATTGCTGTCCCTGGCAAGATGACAAGGTCAACTTTCACTAAGTTAAACTCTGTATGAATAAGTTTTCTGGGAATATTTTGTGCAAACAGACTTTCTGTTTCCATCCCAGCATGCCTTGGTTTGAACAGCGTCTGTTTCCAGCAAAACACCTATTCTTAAAGAATATCGCAAATCTGCTGATGTAGTACTTAGACCTATAAAGGTGTTCCAACCAGGTACACAAAAAGTGGGAAAATCTATAATAACAGTATCCAAGTATAATTAGAATCTGAGTTGCTCTAGGAATCCAAATGCTTTATATACATTATCTCACTCCTATGTAACGAAGAAAGATGGCTTTGCTGTTGCCTTTTAAATTCTATTCCCAAAGGAAAAATAGAACAGTAAATCACAAGACTTCAATGTAAACTTGGGTGGGAGATAAGAGCAAAGATGTCTTTCTCTTATGTTCCCAGTTTTCCACTGAAAAGACCAAGTGAATATAAAATAGCATTAAAATATATAACAGTGTTAGAAATGCCATCTAGGTGGCAGAAACATGAAAGAAATCCTGCTGGATGTGCATGATAGATCTGCTTGGTGATGCTGAGAAAAAGAAGCATCAATGGGAAGAAACTAAAGGAGACCCTGTAAGAACTCACCTACAGTCCCTGAGGAGTGTGCCCTATCTGGACTCTAAGTAAGCAGTGTACAGCACTGAAATTTAAGACAAAAGCATCCAAGGCCCAAGTTTAATTATACCATGCAGAAAGATTGCAAATTAGAAATATTAGGTAGAAAGTCAGAAAGGACTAAGGACTGGAAAAATACCACCCGCTTTCCCCATCCCCCCAAAAAAGGCCTATTGGAAAAAGCCCTAACAAAATAACATTTTACTCACTATGCAAAGAAAAAGCATACTCTAGAAAAATATTGTCTATACAAAGAAGCAGAAGGAAGCTTTAGAAACATCTGCTTTATATTCTCAAAACAAGCAGAAAACCTTCCTGAGCATTACAAAATAATAGATAAAAGAATAAATGATAAGACAAAAAACTGAGAGGAAAAAGTTGCTGGATGAGAGAGAAGTAAATATTAAAAGAAAGCTTGATGATATAAAAAAATGTTGTCAGAAATTTTAAAATGCAAGAGCAGAATTTAAATCTGTATTCCAAAAAGTATAAGGCAAATTGTATTAAGAAAAAATTATTCAAACTTGGAAATAAATCAAGAAGGTGATGGATGTCATTCCAATTTCATACTAGGGCATTGTCTAACAAACCTGGCATCTCCTTCTCCAGAGAGAAGGTAACTTAGTTTGACATACTATTGATTAGGCACTTGATTGTGTAAAGTTAGATGTTAACTTGTAGAAAATTGATGAGTTGCAAATTATTTTTGTCTGGTAGAGATGCAAATCTTTTCTTGCTTTTATTTCAGTGGTCCCCAAGAAACACCGCGTGGTTTGGTAATTCACTAGGAGTACTCACAAGACTCAGCGTATAGTCAAACTTATGGCTATAATTTACTAGAGAGGAAGGATTCAAAGTAAAATCAACAAACAGAAAAGGTACATGGGCCAAAGTCCTGAGGAAACCAAGCATAAGCTTCCAAGAGTCCGGTCCCACTGGAGTGGGATGGTCCCACTTAATTCCTCCAACAATGAGTTTTGACAATACCTGTGAAACGTTGCCTACCACAGAAGCTCATTAGAGATGCCAAACTCCCAGAAGGAAAGCAGGTGTTCAGCATAAATCACATTGTTTGCACAAACAGTTTAGGCCGAGTGACCTAACCTGGAAATGGTGGGAACCCTCCTAAAATCCAGGTTCCCACATGCCTGCCAAGGGCCAACTTTGCAAACAGGTCTTTCTAAGGATAACAGTCTCAGGGTCTAATATGCTAACTCTATTTTTGCACTGCTATATTGCTGGTTTTCTCATTAGTAAGCTAAATAAATGTGGTATGTGTTCCCTCTATATTTGTATGAAAATTGTTTTAAATTTTTAAAAATTATACTCTGTTGCTGTAGAAGAACGAATGTGTGTTGTGATGCTGTCAAAAATACAGAGTAAAAGATTTAAAAGATTAAAATAATATAATGGAAAATCAATCAGAGGACAAATGGAAATCCGATATACAGATAACTGGGAAAAAACAGTAGGAAAAAAAGTGAGGCAATGATCAACTATATAGTTAAGAAAGAAAAATTTTCTTGGCCTGAGTCTTTAAATCAAAATGGTTCACCACGTAGTAAGAATATTCAAAATGAGAACAACATATGGACAGATTTCGGCAAAATTTTTAAAATGTCAACAATATCGGCATATTTCAGTAATTAGATGTTTGATTTCAAAGGTAAATAGTACTACAAATATTCAATTAAAACATAAGGAAACAAATAGAAAAAGAACTAAAATTAGACTGGCTTCAGATTGATTACATGAAAGCAATCAATAGAGCAGCAGCTACATGATTTTAAGGAAAAAGACTGAATCAAATGTGATACCTTGGTAAGATGTTATTTGGTGGGTGAAGATCATAGAAATATTTCTCAGATACAGAAGGACTCAGGATGTATGCCTCCATAAAAAGCTTCATATTGAGGTTAAAGACAGATAAATAATTAAAACAAACAAACAAACAAACAAAACAAAGAATAGGAAAGTCAGGGTTATTTTTTTTTAAAAGGACTAGACATCAAACTTAGATGCAGAATTAAAGCTAAATAATTTGTATAAAATATAGTTTTAAAAGAAAACTCAAGAAATCCATCCAAAAAACTAGAACTAATAAATAAATTTAAAAAAGATAACAGGATACAATCCAGATGAAATTAAGAAAACAATTCCATTCATGATAGCATTAAAAGGAAAAATAATCTAGGAATAAATTTAACAAAAGTCAAAGACTTGTACACTGAAAATTTCAAAATTACTGAAAGAAATTTAAAGATCTAAATAAATGGAGTAGCATCCTGTGGTCATGGTTGGAAGATTCACTATTTGGAAGATGGCAATTCTCCCTACATTGACCTATAGATTCAATTCAATCTCTATCAGAATCCTAGAAGGTTATTTTGCAGGAATTGACAAACTTTTAAAAATTTATATGGAGATATAAAGGACCCAGAATAGCCACATCAATTTTGAAAAAAAAAAAAAAAAATTATGAGTTTGGGGAACTCATACTTCCAGATTTGAAAGTTATTAAAAAGTTATTGTCGGGAAGTGGCTGTGGCTCAAGCAATTGAGCTCTTGTTTACCATATGGAGGACCTGGATTCAATCTGGGACCTCTGGTAAAAAAAAGAAGAAAGGCTTCACAGACCTGCTTGGCGTGGAGAGGCGCAGGCCCCACCGCCACCCCCATGGTGAAGAGATGCACCAAAAAGATGACACAACCAGATAGGAAAAAGAAAAAGTTATTGTCACAGCTGCTAGAGAATGAATTTGGGATGCTGAAAAAAAAAAGTTATTGTAATCAAAACAGTATAGGGAGTAGATGTAGCTCAAGTGATTGAGTGCCTGCTTCCCACATAGGAAGTCTCGCCCGTGCCTCCTAAAAACAAAAAAACATACAAGCAAGCAAAAGAGAAAAACAACTCAGGGGAGCCCAGCCCATGTGGCTCAGTGGTTGAGCGCCAGCTTCCCATACACGAGGTCTGGGTTCAATCCCTGGCCCTGGTACGTTAAAAACAACAACAGCAAAAACCAGTCTGGTGCTAGCATCTATGTAAACACGTAGAACAATGAACAGAATTGAGAGTCTAGAAATAAACCTTTAATTAATTATTGACAAAAGTGCCAAGGCAATTAAATGGGGATAGGATAGTCTTTCAATAAATTATGCTGAGACTCAATAACTAAGTGCAAAAGATGAATTTTAGACCCTTACCTAACACCCTGCATAAAAAATAACTCAAAATTGATTACAGAGCTAAAAGTAAGAGAAAAAAGTATAAAATTTTAGAAGAAAACTTAGGAGAAAATTTTCTGGATGCCGAGTTAGGCAGAAAGTTCTTAGATAGGACAGCACAAAGGCCCAATTCATAAAAGGTAAAATTAATAAGTTGAATTTCATCAAAATTCAAAACTTAAGAAAATCAAAAGAAAAGCCACAGATTGGGAGAAGGGGATTATATATAGACTATATAAAGATCACTAAGAATTCATTAGTAGGAAGGTAAAACATCCCAATTTTAAAATGGCCAAATGATTTGAATAAACATTACAACAAAGAAGTTATAGGGGTGGCTAACAAAAGCATGAAAATGTCCTCAACATCATTAGTAACTAGGCAAATTCAAGTTAAAACCACAAGATACCACTTCACACCCACTAGAATGGCTATAATAAAAAATATAAACAATAACAACTGTTGACAAAGATGTGGAGAAACTGGAACCCTAATCCTCTGATGGCGGGAATGGAAAATGGTAAATGGAAAATGGTAAAATAGAAAAGAGTTTGGCAGGTTCTTAAAAAAGGAAACACATATTTCACACAATACAGCAATTTTACTCCTTAAGTAAAAGAGGAATGAAAACATATGTCCACACAATATCTTGTATGTGAATGTTTATAGTAGCATTATTAATAATAGCCAAAACAGGAAAGTAATCTAAATGCCTCTCAACTGATAAATGGAAAAATGAAATTTGGAATATCCATATAATGGAATATTCGTCAGCAATAAGTAGGACCAAACTTCTGATTCATGCTGTAGCATGGACAAACCTTGAAAATATTATGCTAAGTGAAAGAATCCAGATACAAAAGGCCACATATTGTATGATTCCATTTAAATGAAATGTCTTAAAAGGGCAAATCTATAGTGACAGAAAGCAGATTAGTGGTTGCCTGGCCCTGTACTGGATGTGGGAATGGAGATTTGCTGCAGGTAAAAGTGATCTTTTGAGAGTGATGGAAATATTCTAGAACTGGGTTGCCATGATAGTGATACATCTGTAAATTAAAAATCATTTAATTGTACACTTAAAATATGAATTTTATCATTTATCTCATAATGCTGTTGACCAAAAACAAAACACACTTTTTGAAAATAATTTCTAATAAGACACAGTAAAAATAATTCAAATAATTAATAGAGTTTTGACAGATGAGGGAGGGTAAAGACTGACATGCCACTAAGGATATGGAATTCCTTATTTTAATTTGAATGATGTAACAGATACTGTTTTTATGGTTAAATTAAAAGAAAAACATAGAAAATGACTTTTAACATTTAAGCATTGCTTTAATTCCATAAGCAATATTTGAAATCAATTTGTTTGTAAAAATTTGCCCATTTGCCCATTACTCCAAGCTCGGTCTGTTTTGCTAGTATCAGTTTGGTATGTATCTTTCTAAGTCTTTTTAGGTGTGTTTACATAAGTGTCTATGTAACATATGACGGCTCTGTTGTTTTTTTATGTTGTAATATCTCTACATCAGGGTATGCTGGTTTCATAAAATGAGCTGAGAAATTTCCCATCTTTTTCTAGACTGTGAAAGAATTTATAAAACCTGGAAAATAGCTGTTTCTTGAAAGTGTGAAGCACACAAGCACTATTTCAGTCTAAAGATTTAAATTTTTCATCCATTTATTATTAATTTTTTCCAAACTGTTTCCTTTATTTGAGTTCTTTCCATCTTCAATCAACTATGAATGCTGAGATGGTAGCCTAGGGCAGGAGGCTAGAATTCTGCATATAATACTGCGGGGACCACAAAGCTTGGACCAAAAGATAGGGGAAGGGCTGGGGCTTTCCAGTTGTGGCACTTTAAACTCCTCAGGGCTCCTCTCCAAAGTCTGGCCATGCTTTTTCCTTGAGAAGTGACTCTAGATGTGATGGCTGACAGGGAACTGTGCACCTGCTACTAATTACCATCTTGGCTAGTTCTCTCCAAAAAAATGCTGTGCCAGAACAGGTCTATGTGCTGCTGGGTCACTGGTCCTTGTTTGCTACTCAGGTGCATATTAAGGTGTATGTGTGAATGTTTATTGTAGAAGGGCTTATAGTAATGAAAAATTACAAATAAGATAAATGTCCAAAAATTGAATATTGATGAAATGAGTTACATGTGATAAAATATGACAAAATGAATAAGAGTCATATCCTGAGATTGTTTTAAAATTCATATTTTACTGACTAAGTGACCCTTTGGATCTTTCTTTCTTTCTGAATAATATTGTTATCAATTTTCTAAGTCATTTTTTTTTCCATGGAGAAGGTGCCATGTTATTACAGGGAAATAAGAACTGTATCTATCTTTTTCATGATTTTGCACAGTATCTAAAACTGCATCTAAAAACAAGGTTCTCTTTCATTTAAGTTTTTGGTCACGGAGACTGAATAAGATTGCCAGTAATTCAGTGCAAACAAAAACAGCCCCAAATATATGCCCTGCAGAGTTGAAATATTTCCTTCTGGTTAGATGACCACTATCCTAATTATTATAGAAATGTTCAGACTTAAGAGTAAACGTCGACCATCAGAGTTTTCAAAAAAAAGTTGTAATCTGTGTTCAACTTACTTGATAGAGTAGCAAAACATACACTAAAGCAGGGGTTCTTAACAAGGGGTCTGTGAACTTGAATTGAAATGCAAAACAACATATTATTGTGGAGAGGTGTTGGTGCAAGTGTGATATATTTATTAAATAATATACAGTATAGTGTAGACTTAGTAAGGGGTTCGTGGTTTTCACCTGACTGGCAAAGGCTGTCCATGGAACAAAAAAGGTTAAAAACCTCTGCACTAAATTGAGCAGACTCACAGAGCTAGAGTCTGGAAGATAGGTTTATAGGAGACAGACAGGAGTAGAGGGTGGTGAGTCGATGCCCAAAAGGGCAAAATTTATGATAAGGTGGAAGGGTGCGGG
The DNA here is from genome assembly GCA_026826555.1 of Tolypeutes matacus. Taxonomy (NCBI): domain Eukaryota; kingdom Metazoa; phylum Chordata; class Mammalia; order Cingulata; family Chlamyphoridae; genus Tolypeutes; species Tolypeutes matacus. The sequence continues at coordinate 5,914,409 of JAKSZT010053770.1, read as the reverse complement.
TGGGCAGTGGATGGGTGTGTCAGTGGCACAGTGTTGTGATTGGGTTCGGAGATGCTAGTCTGTGAGGAGGAGTAGGAAGGGGGATTGGGTTGGACTATCCATGGCAGTGGGGGGAGGGTAAAGGGAAGGAGCAAGTGAACTCTGGGGATTTGCAGGTGTGTGATTAAACCTATAATGTTGGAAATGTTCTTTTGGCAAGAGTGGCAGGGTGTGGGTGTTGGGTGTGTTTGGGGGTATATGGGATAGGGCGCACCTGGGGCAGGCTTCTATGGAATATCTAAGTGTTCATCTTGTCATAGTGTGTTATATCAGTGGGTGGAGACCCACACAATAAACAAGAAAATATTAAACTCCCATTCTAGGGAGTCCTGCTATATACTCAATTAGAGGGACAAGAATCTCTTGAGAACATAGGCAGTGCCTAATAAAAGATAACAGACCAATATGGCAAGCCCTCAATATTATTGCAAGTAACTATGAATCTTATTCTTCAAAAATTGAAACTTAGTGATTACCATAGGTTCCAAGGGGAGAGGGAGGAAAGAATAGAATAGATGGAAGACAGGACTTTTTTAGTGCATTAGAATTGTTCAGTGTGATCTTGCAATAATGGATATAATTCACTTCAAATTTTGTCAAAACCTATAAAAGTGTGGGATCCAAAATATAAACCATAATGTAAACCATTGACCATGGTTAGTAGCAATGCTTCAATATTTGTACATCAATTGTAACAAATGTACCATTTGCATGTAAAATGTTATTAAGGGAGAGGGGGGAAAGGGGGAGGGCATTGGGTATATGGGAATAACCTGTATTCTTTATGTGACTTTTCTGTATCTTAAAGCTCCTTTGAATATAAAATGAAAAAAATTAGACACTGGGGGAATATATGGAAGAAAATGTCACTGTACATACAAAACAACAGATCTTACAGTGATGAAAGACACAAAGTCTAAAATTAAATTTTTTTTTAATATTTGAAATTGCTTTGAATTTTTTGTATTTTATTGGATATTTTTAAAATTATTTCATTTTCTTACTATTCTATTCAGTTATTTTGTTGATTTCATTTTTGCAGAAGTTTTGGGTCACAGAAGGGTCACAGCAGTGGGGAGAGAAGATCACTGGTGTGGGGTGTCAGTGATGTAGGGACAATGGGAAAGGGTTCACCTGGGGCATGCCTCTGAGACATATGAATATGTTCAAGTGTTCATGGGACATTGTTGCAATGGGTGGAGATCCACACAATGACCAAAAGAATGTTGAATTCCCATCCTGAGGACTTCGGCTACATTCTCTAATAGGACAGCAAGAATCTCCCAAGAAGGAAGACAGACCATTATGCCAGGCCCTTGAGAGTGATGATTGTACTTATGAAACTTTCCTTGTGAAATTGAAACTTAGCCTAGAATTATATACTGCTTAAGATTTACTTTCTGAAAGACTTCTTGTTGTTCAAATGTGGATTCTCTCTAAGCCAAACTCAGTATATAAACACACTACCTTCCCCCTGGCATGGGACGTGACTCCCGGGGATAAGCCTACCTGGCACTGAGGGATTATTCCCAAGCACCAACTATCAATGCATCTGGAAAAAGACCTTGACCAACAGGGAGAAATGGTAAATACAAATGAGTTTTTGTGGCTAAGAGATTTCAAAGTGAGTCGGGTGGTCATTCCAGAGGTTACGCTTATGCAACTCTCAGCAGTATCTCACTAACTGTGACAGTAAACAGTGCCTCAAGTTTGGGGCTCCCTCTAGAGATTCTCAGAGACTATAAGGAGGGAAGACAGCTCAGGAATTCAGTGTTCTGTCAGTGGGTCTTACTTTGGAATTTATCCTCCCCAGTGTAACAGAGTTAGACTCATGTATAGGTTCTCTACGCATGGCTCTTCTGTCCCTTTTATTTGAACTGATAATTAGCACTATACTTGATAAATATATATCCCAGAGACTTAAATCTTTGGTCTGTCCATGTGCCAGTAGAACCCTGAACTTCAGCAGAATTGTAACACCTACTCTCCAGTTTATTGGATTCACCCAGGACAACTAACAAGGAGATGATTATGGACAACACCGATCCCAAGGAACAGAGAGTATCTGCAATTGCAAGCAAGACAGCTCCATCCATCTGCCCCCATGAGAGATAAGCGCCCTCTCAGTTAGAATCAGAGTGAGCATCACCATCTCGAAATCCTCAAGATTGGGGAATGAACAATGAATTAAAGTAGACTTATTATTATTCTACTATAGACTTATTATTATTCTAGCAATGGAATAACTCTTATCATGGATATAAAGGCAATGGCCACCAGTGGTTCTGAGGGATGGGAGAGGGAAGAATAGGTGTAATATGGGGACATTTTTGGGACATTGGAATTGTTCTGCATAACATTGCAATGATGAATATAGGCCATTATATATTTTGTCATAACCTACAAAATTGTGTGGGATAGAGTGTATACTATAATGTAAACTATGGTCCTCCATTAGTAGCAATGCTTCAATATACGTTCATCAATTGTAACAAATGTACCACACTAATGAAGGATGTTGTTAATGTTGGAAAGTGTTCAAGGGGATGGAGTGGGGCATATGGGACTCCCATATATTTTTTATATAACATTTATGTAATCCAAAGCTTCTTTAAAAAATAAAAAAAATTTAAAAAGAACCCCTGAACCAAAGGAATATAATTTCCTCTCAAGAAAACAAAAAAATTGGAGTAATAAGGAACCACACCTCCTAGAAAAAGGCAGTTTTGTGGGTTGTTGGCTCTGAGGAACTCACAGAAAAGTAGTAATTAGGGCAATATTTTAGTCCAGATGTTGGGCGATGTTTGATGGCCACAGGTAAATAAAAAATGCTATGGGAACAAATTGTTCAGGTTTTGTTGATTAATCCCAGCTGAGGCCTGATGGATGCATGTTAAGAAATGAAGATTTGCCTATTCTGAAGTGAGCTGCCTTCTTATACTTTGCTTATATGAAAACAAGTATGATTAGAAATACACAGGGAGATTTATATGCAGAAAATTGTTCTTTAAGCAACAGCCTGCTTATTGGTTAGGACAGGTGTACCAATTGCAAGGATGAGAATTGATTTCCATTCAGAAGCAATCCATCTTAGTTTCCAGTAACCAGCTTAGAGCCTGTTTCAAAATGCAGGTAGTTTTACTTATGTGATGCCTTCTGGCTTCAGGGTGCCTAAGAATACATAACTCAAATCACGTTTTAAGAGCAAGATGTTAAATAAGCTTCCCAACTTACAGAAAAAAGAAAAAAATATATAGAAGCACACCAGGGTTGGGAGTCGGAGTGGGTTCTAGTTGGCAATGAAAACCGAAGTCTTTGATTCTTGATAAGAAATTTATTTTGTGATGTGTGGAGGGCAAAGCAATTTAACAAATCAATCATTGCATTTCATTAAAAAGAAGAAAAGTTTCTAATGATTGCTGCTCTGTGTCCGAGCATATAACACATGCCCAGAAATTACCCTTTCTTCAGGTCACCTGAATCATATGGTGGCTTGATTTCATTTTACAACAAAGTTTGTGTTTTAATCCACAAGAGTCTGTAAAACCCTGGGACATCGATTATACTGACATCATGCAGTTTACACTGCATACTTGTGCGGAGGTCTGCATTAGAGGGGCAACTTCCCTCCTGTGAGGTCAGTCTATTGCTACACCTTCTTGTATGGAGTTAAAGCCATTTTCACCAAATTTTGTCTTGTAGCACATCAAACTGCAGAAGGTCTAGTTTAGCAGTAAATAAAATGTACCCAAATCAGATGCCTGTGGTGGATATGAAATACTCTTAAATCCCTAGAGGCTGCCTCATGGGACTGGTGTGACTAAAAGGCATTTTTTGGAAGAGGGTTGGAGAAGACTGGGGTCAGGGGAAAATTTATTTGGAGGTAGTGGTAAATCTTTCCCACTTTCTTCGTATATTCTATCTTAATGAAAATAACCAAGTAAACCGTGAGTTGGAGTTGTTCATAAATTGTGTAGCTATTTTTGACACAGTTTGACAATTTCTGGTGTTAATAATAGGTTTTGTTTTCTGTTTGTTTCTTTCAGGAAGATTAGTGGCTTGGTTGGGGAGGAGCGTTTGTATCCCCCGCATCTTAGTGACTGGCAGGTTGTTTATATTGAAGAGAGAGGAGAGTGAGCTTTATGTTGGTACTCTCTCATTCCTGCACACTTAGAAGAAATCAGGCCTGATGCATTGGGACCCCTGAATGCAAAAATCAAGGGCAAAGCCTCAAACCAGAGGAGTTTCCTACCTTCACAGCAATGGCTTCTGACTTAAAGTAGTACCCTAAGGAATGCAATCTTTGGAATATCTTAGGATTTAAGATTGAACACACACACACACAAAAAAAAAAAAAAAAAAAAAAAAAAGATTGAGCACCTTTGGAGGCCTCTGGTAGCTGTCCACTAAGAAATAAATTATTTTTAAAAAGTAAAAAAGCTGTGAAATAGTTAAATACACCATTAACTAAACTTTCTTTTCCTTGAATCTTTTTTTCTTTTTTAATTGTTGTTTGTATTGCACACATTCCCAGTAGGACATGATTAAACAAACAAAAAATAGGAGTTTGGTGGTGGTGGTGAAGCAGGGAATGAATCGATGGATCTGGAACCTGGCAGAAAGGACCACGTGGCCATCAATACCCCAAGATGGCTGCTGGAAGATCCTCGCGAGGTTTCTCCCGAAAGCCAGGAGAAGCTCCAGGTAATTCTCCCAGAACATTATCATTGACCCCACCTGGGGGATTGATGGGTGGGGTAATCAATCAAAACAGCAAACACCTGGGACTCCTCTCATACCATTAGCAAAGGGGTGAAATAATAGTTTAAAAACCAGACGAAAGGTCAAATCACCCCTTCTGCTCCTGTTCCTGACCCCTGTTGCCCTCCGGGTGCCCCCCTGCTCCTGCTCCCGGTGGCTTCTCTGCCCTGCTCGGGGCCCACGTGGCTTCTGCACTCTGGTCTTGCCATGTCCTCTCTGTGCGGATCTACATGCAAGTAAAACCTGGGCATTTATAATCTATAATGGGAAATTGTGGTCTATAAATCAGCCATCTCTATCACTGTTCAGCCCCTGACCCTCTACCAGGGACCCGTGATCTTTATTTTCTCCCATTTCTCTTCCCTCCTTACCTTAATAAATTGCTGGCCTCACTCACCTGACATGCTCTGAAATTCATTTCTACAGCGTAAGTCAAGAACCTCGATTAAATCCGGTAACAATATCAGCTCCCCTGAGTTGCTTTTTTTCCATTTGCTTGCTGTTTTTTTTTTGTTTGTTTGTTTGTTTGTTTGTTTTTAGGAGGCACTGGAGAATCCAATCCTGGACCTCCCATGTGGGAAGCAGGCACTCAACCGCTTGAGCCACATCCACTCCCCAGGGTTTTCTTTTTAAGATCTGGTTTGAAGCAGTTGCTTCACTTGTTTGAGGTCTCTATGATTTCAAGGCCTTAACCTATATCGCAGATTAAACTTACTCCCTGCATCACTTCAGGGTCAAGAGTTGTTCACTTATGTTCATTGTTTCAGAGAAAGATCTTCCCCGGGTGACCACAGGAGTGGGTATTTTCCTGGCAGCTTCTCCTCCCTGAGTGGTGAGCATAACAGGCTGAGGTTTAAAGACATCATTCTGCTGGCCCCTCTGATCCTACTTTTAAGTCATCATTTTAAAAAAGGCCAGCTTTGACCTTCCTAGTGAAGAAACTCCATCACACAGGGAAGTTAAAGTATGTTGTGAAACAGCCTCTCCTGTGATGGGTAGGAGGTGGGGCAGGGAGATGGAGCCTGGGAGCTCCCTTTTTGCACACATTCTGGTTATTATGGAAGGAAATGCATATGAAGTGGATTTCTTGACTTTCGAGAAGTCCATTAAGGCTCACAGAATTCTTTTGCATTGTTTGTTAACCCAAGTCAGTTTTTTAGGTTCATATCCAACAAATAATAGAAATATGGTGACTTCAAAACATAATATTTATGATAATAAATAGCACTTAATCATTTAGAAAGTACCTTAACAAGCATTATTTCAAGCTAACTTCACAACTACCATCCATCCATCCATTCTTATAGTTATTCGATCAACATAAAGGTTTTGAGGAATTATTAAGTGCCAGGCATAATCATATATGGTACACATTTATAAATTCATTTTTAGATTGAGGAAACTGAGGGTAAGCAGGAATCTTTGGGTAATGGAGCCGAGAGGAGGAGGGAGAGCCCGAGCAGATGCCTCCATGTGCCTTGCCACATGAGAGAGCATTCCAGGATCACTGGTGTCTGGTCTCCTGATGAAGACTTGATTTAGACATTTTTCTCAGCCTCAAAATTGTAAGCTTTTAACCTTATAAATCCGCACTGTAAAAGCCAGCCCATTTCTGGTATAATGCCTTGGCAGCCTTTTGGCAAACTAAAACAATTTAACAATCCATTTTTCTACATTTTGTTGATGTACAGTTTCTTCACATGGTTAAAGGTAATAACTCTGGCAGCTCTGAGAGCAAGGAAGAGCCGCTCTCATATCCAGTGCCCTCAACATAAAATATTCTTTTATGGCATATTCAGGCTTATGAGTTTTTAGGAATCAGTGCTTTTGTAATAATCTTTCAGAATTACTGCAAAACAATTTGCTTTCAAAAATCAACCTCAAAAAGAAATCCAACACAATGGTATTGTTTCATCCTGATTAGTTTGGTAAATTCTTTCACAAACTTAGACTTTAGGAGAGTTCTAAATCATTAAAACATTTCAATCTTTGATGAAATGTGCCTTGATTTTACTTTAAGTATTGAAATATTTCTACCCACCTAGAAATAATTTTTTAAAATGTATATTAAAATTAAACTCCTTTCTCTGCTGAGAAGTAGGCACTTAGAATTCAATAGCATGTCACAAAGTAGGAAGTGTATTTTTGCTTGAAAAAAGCCATCCAAGTTTTATAAGCACAAGAAAAGAAGAAGCTATCAACTATCACATAATAGTTGAAGCAGAGGACTGCATGAAATATGTTTTCAGTAATTTTATTTTTTAAAAACATAGGTAAAATACTTTGTGCCTCTGAACTAATAAAAGAGGGGTAATCATGTTGTCATCTATTTTTAGAGCATTGGATTAGAGTTAACAAGGTAATATTGGTAAATTACTTTAGAAACCTCAGATGAAGAGTATTGGGTAAGAAAATAGTTAACTAAATTCTGACTGCAATTCACTTATACCATGCAAACTTATACAACTGTATACTTAAGTGTACATATGTGGCATAATGGATTCTTCATGGCCCTGTGTTATCTAGAGCAGGGTTTCTCAACTTTGGCACTATTGGCATTCGGGGCCTGATAATTCTTTGTTATGAGGACTGTCCTGTGCATTGTAGGATGTTTAGCAGTCTCCTTGGCCTGTAACACCTCTCCCTCCAGTGGTGACAACCTAAAATGTGTCCAGACACTGCCCAGTATTTCCTGAAGGGCAAAATTGTCCCCAATTGAGAACCACTGATCTAGAGGCTAAGATATAACCAGTGTGCTGGAGTTAGAGTATGAGAAAATTCGTGGATTTTGCTACCTCCTCACACAGTCTCCATTTGATCAACCTTCATGCCTAGGAGTATGCCTTTTGGTGGCAAGGTCTGCCCTTGGGAGAAGCAGATTGTGTAGACTCTAAGTGGGCTCAAAGCTATAAGGGCAGAAAATTCTGGGATCTAGGGTATCCCTAGATAGGTGTAAAATTGGGGCTTGGGCTCTGGGTGGGCATGTCCATTGCCTTGCAGCCTCCTTTCACTGTGGGGAGGGGAATATTTGAGGAGGAGAACAGCAGATCCTTGGAAGCATGGATTCAAGGCTGGTGGCTTCTCTTCCTGGAGTCTATGTGAAGTATTGCAAAACATATATGGAAACCTTTTTATATGATTGCCTAGAGCAATCAACAACAACAAATTGTATTGGGATAATTGGTTATCCATATGGAAAGAAAACCAAAATTTGATATTTTCCTTAAAGCAACACAAAATAAAGTCAAGCTAAATTGAATACCTAAATATGAAAAGCAAAGTTTGAAGCTTTTAAAGAATATAGGAGAATAACTGTGATCTAAGGAAATGTAGCATGTGAGCCTGCAGTGGGAAGTCAGATGCAATACAAAGACTTTCCCTATAGGTACAAAATTGGCATCATGTTGAGAAATTTAAAGGATTACTTAGTCATTCTGCAAACATTCCAAATATTCATTTGAATATAGCTTAGAGCCTCAATTTAAAGAAGTCAAAATTTGATTTGAGGAACAATAAAGTTGTTGTGCTCATACCAACCCCGCCAGCCCCAAATTTGGTTCTGAAGCTACTGCATACATGCCAAGAAGATATGAAGAGCTTTATTACCCACATAATAAAGCTTTCTAGGGAGAGCAGAGCAGGTTCCCAAACAGGTACAAAAATAGCTTAAAAGAGTTGGGAAAGGAGAATGGCTTTGGGGTTTTTATGGTGGTTAGGGGGTAGGGCTGGGCTGAGGCTTCCCTTGCATCCTGTTTGAAATTCTCCCATGTTCCAAGATTCTTGGCTTTCTAATCTGCTTATCAGTATAGGGGAGGATAAGGTGGAGTGGTGGGACTTGAAAGCTGTCAGCAGTCAAACTTCAAAATTGGAGTCTGACACCTTAGTATAGTATTAATGCATTATAACATTAGCTGAAGACTTCTGATAAAGTGGTGTGTTTTCTAATGGCTCAAACTTCGAAATTCACAATTTGAACCAATTAAGCTTTCTAAATGACAGTTTATGGAAAGTTTATTTTCAATTTGTTTCAAGCTACAGTTTTTTCATTATGCATATTTTGAGGGGAAAGTCAAGCAATAATATTTCATTCATGAGTAGGAAAAAACAAAAATATGACAAATAATTCATTACTATCCATAATGATTTTTAAAATATAAATCTAGGACCTGAAGAATATAAAATATATTCTTACCAACCCTACTTTACACACATAATCCCTTTTTTTCTGTTGCTCAATTTAATGATTCAATTATATTAGTAAATGATGGAGAGTGTTTTATAAAATTACTTTTCTTTGTTACTGAGTGATTTTTTAGAAGAAAACCTTAAATATTATACCTAGCCAAACCTCACACTTGTTGGCATTTGAAACAGTAAATCTCATATTTAAGAATTGTACATAATTACAAACATGTAATTTATTGGAATACTAAAATTGGGATTTTCTATTTGGTGAAACTGAAACTTTAAAATTTAATATAAAGTTCTTTTGCAAATTATTTGAACAACTCACACATTCAGATTTCTGTAGAATCTATGGCACTGTAACCTCTGATGGCCTGAATTTTATCTTTTTACAACCTGTGATGGCTTGAAATTTATCTTTTCATGATGGCTCAAAAAACTGGTTACTACATAAATTAAAGGTATAAAACAGAAGGAGGGGAAATATTTTACCCATTTAAAGAATTTTTAAATTTAGAATACATTTACACATTTTAAATGAAAATTAGTTGTTTCCTTCAAGATCATAATAAACTTAGAATTTCATAAAACCACTTGAGGATATATATTTACATACCAGCATACAATAAAAATTTAAGCTGGGTAGCTTGGAGGTGACTTTAATATGTATCCAAAGGGCGGCAGTCCAGGAATGAGGTTTTGTATATGCTATCTTATAAACAAGGTCATTATGGAATGAGCCTGGGTCTTAGAATTGGAAGGCCTGAGGTCCAATTCCAATTATTTTCCTAAATATGTGACTGTCCCACAAAACTTAATATCTTAGAAACTCAATCTGTCACCTCAGATTTGTAGATAATAACCCTCAAACAGCTGAATATTGAATATGAATATTAAGTGTCTTGGCATTTAGTAAACAAATTTTAATTGTCTTCCCTTTCTTTTCTCTTTGAAACACAGAACAGAAATAGAACTACAAGATGAAAGGCTGTGTCAGATATTCTGGCAAAATGGCAGAACTTGCTGCAGAGAAAAAAACTTACTGTTGGATAATATATAAACAAAACACTTTACAATACTTGGAGATTAAAAGGGCTACATTTTCACTGAAAATGAGACTAAGAAAACTATCCCACCAGCTCAGGGAAGAAGCAAGGGATCAATCTAGCCATCCACTTGGGGCAATGATTGGTAAAGTCCCTTAAGAAAATCAAAACATATACCAAAGATTCAGGGGGTATCTATATTCATACTATACAAACAAGTAATTAACATAACACTAAAGGGTCTGTTTCAGAAGACAGAGGTCCAACCTGGAAAAGGACCTCCTGACTGCCACTGGGTTAAATGAGTAGGAAACAAATATTTAGTATGCTGACCCATTGAAATATAAGTGTTTATTTGTTACTGCAGCATAGCCTATTTACTCAGACTAATACAGATATTTGTACAACAAAGAGAGGTACTACTGTAATTAAAACTGAAAATATACCAAAAATATATATTATTGGCATAGTAGATGGGTGAAGGACAATGAGGAAATTATCTGAGGTCAGAAAAATGGCAATGCACGTATATAAAGTCATAACATTGGGTAAAGCTGTTTCCTGGGATAACCTGAGATAGAGACCATGAGCCTATTGTGCTGACAGTTTTGGGAGAAGAAATTGAAAAGCAATACTCAAGATTAGAAACATGACAAGTCTCCAAAATAATCCATAAATTCAATGCAATCCCAAACAAAATCCTGATTGACGACTGCACAAATTAATTCTTAAATTTATAGGGAAGAGAAATAGACACCAAATAGATAAGGCACTACTAAGAAGATGAATAAGGGAAGAGACTTGCCCTAATACTTATTATACTATAAACATTACTGCAAAAAATTATATTAATTAAAATAAAAACAGTGAAAATCTTGAAAGAAGCCACAAATGGGGGTGGGCAGTGGGGAGGAAAGAAAATTTTTTTCTATAGAGTAAAAAGGATAAAAATAGAGGTTTCTCATCAGAAACCATGCAAAAATGAGAGGGAATTGAAACATTTATGTTGAAAGAAAAAAAGCCCCACCAACCCAGAATACTCTATTCACTGAAATTATCCTCAAAAGTGGAGAGTGCTTGCTTCGGCAGCACATATACTAAAATTGGAATGATGCAGAGAAGATTAGCATGTCCCCTCAGCAAGGATGACATGCAAATTCGTGAAGCATTCCATATTTTTCAATTGAAAGGAAGCTAGAGAATAATCTAGGGACTGAATAACATAACACAGTGAACCCAGAAATGGATGAGAATTGTGGTTGATGGTACAGATGGAAGAGTTTGCTTCTGTGAGCTAGAGCGGATGTATGTCACTATTGCAGGGTAGTGGGAATGTGGAGAAGCATTGGAAAAATACAGTTAGTATGACTTCTGGGCTGTGGTTAATAGCAATACGGTACTATTCTTGCATCAATGCCAAAGATGTACTGTGTTGATAAAGGGAGTGTAAGGAAAAAGTGTGCCAAATGTATGCTATGGACCATGGTTGGTGGTAATAGTTTGATGATATTATCTCATAATATGTAACAAATATTCCACCACAGTGTGATGTATTGGTAAAGGGATTACAGGAATACTACATATGTGCAGGATTATTTTGTAAGTTCATAACCTCTGTAAAAAAATGCATATTTAAAAAAATAATAGGGTGGTTTTGGGGAAAAATACACCAAATGTAAGATATGGGCTATAGTTAGTAGTAAGATTTTGATGATGCTTTTGTTAGTAGTAAGATTTTGATGATGCTCTTGCATAGTTTGCAACAAATGTTCATCAACAATGCAAGGTATTGGTCGTGGGGTGATATATGGGACTGCTGTATGATGCTGTGCATGTTTATTTAGTAAGTTCACAACTTTTACTATACACTTATTGTTAATGTATGTTCATGTATGAGTGACATACTTCAATAAAATAAAATAAAATAAAAAAGCAAAATAAAATAAAATAAATTCAAACATCTCGTTTACTAGTCAAATATCCATGTCTACTATAATGTAATATCTAGTTCACTTATTTGTTGTGGCAAAGTTTATGTACCTCTTAATTCTGTTTCTTTGCTACCAAGTTTGAGTTTTCTGTGATATTTGTAGAACAAATTTATATGTTCTTTAAAAAAGTGAAGGAGAAATAAATACTTTTTCAGAAAATCAAAAATTGAGAGAATTCATTGCCAGTAAACCTCCCCTATAAGAAATGTTAAAAGAAGTTCTTCAGTGCTTGCCTTGGTGGCACAGATATTAAAACTGGAAGGATACAGAGAAGATAAGCATGACCCCTGTGCAAAGATGACATGGAAAATTGTGAAGCACCCCATATTTTTCAGATATTGTATGATCTCACTGATATGAAATAATTAGAATAAGCAAATTCATAGAGTTCCAAACTAGAATAGTTTACCAGGGGCCAAGGTGGGGAAAGGTAATGGGAAGTTAATGCCTAAATTTTAAATTGTCCAGAGTTTCTGTTTGTGTTGATTGTCAAGTTTTTGTTATGGATGGTGGTGATGGCAGCACAACATTGTAAATGTAATTAACAGCACTGAATTATATATTTGAATATGATTAAAAGGGAAAGTGTTAAATTGTTTATATGTTACTAGAATAAAAATTTTAAAAATACACAGAACAGTACAACACAAACCCCATTGCAAACAATGGACTATAGTTAATAGTACAATTATAAAAACATTCTTTCCTGAATTGTGACAATGTAGCACTAAAAAAGCAAGGTGTTAACAAAAGGGTGATAAATGGAACCCTGTATTTTATGCATAGTTTTCCCATAAACCTATAACCTCTCTAATTAAAAAAAAAAAAAAGATAAAAAAAGAAGTTCTTCATGGAGAAGGAAAATGATATAGTTTAGAAACTCAAATCTACCCAGATAAAGGAAAAATGTCAGAGAAGGAAAAAAATGAAGATAAAATAAAACCTTGCATTTTAATTGATCTAAAATATAACTATTTGTTTAAAGTAATAATAGTAGCAATGTATTAGGCAATTATAGCATATAGATAAGTGAAATAAATGAAAGCAATGTCATGGGGAATAAGAGGGAGGAATTGGAAATATTCTGTTATAAAGTACTTAATTTATGCATAAAGTGCTATAGTATAGCTTGAGGATGGAGTTTGAGTATAAGTTTTATTTCAAGCTATCAGGTGTCGACTAACAAATTTTAAAAAGAATTTTAAATTGTATGCTAGATGAGTTCAAATGAAATTCTATAAAAATGCTCAAAAGCAGAGAAGGAAGAAAAGGGGAAATAAAAAAGGAATGAAAAATAAGTGCAATGAAAAGAGTATTTACAAACATGGTAGACATTAATCCAACTATATAAAAATCATTTTAAATGTTAATGGTCTAAATACATCAATAGAACATTTGTGGAGCCAAAAATCCCAACTCTACGTTGTCTACAAGAAACGTACTTTAAACATAAAGACTCACATAAAATAAAGGGATGCACAATTTTGAAGAGAATATTTGCAAAACACATATCTAACAAAGGACTCGTGTAGAAAAAACACTCAAATAACTCTTATAACTCATAATAAGAACACACACACACACACACACACACAAACAATTAAAAACTGGGCAAAAGAGCTGAATAGACACCTCACCAACGAAGATATATGAAGACAAGTGTATGAAAAGATGCTCAACACCATGTATCATTAGTTAATTGCAAATTAAAACAACAATGAGATATTACTATATAACTATTGAAATGGCTAAAATCCAAAAGCACCAACAATGCCAAATGCTAGCAAGTGTGCAGGACAAGAGAAACTATCATTCATTGCTGGTAGGAATGCAAAATGGTACAGCCATTTTGGAAGAAAGTTTGGCAATTTCTTACAAAGCTAAATATATTCTGAACATACAATCCAGCAATTGTGCTTAAAGGTATTTATTTACACAGAGGAATTGAAAACTTATGTCTGTGCAAAAACCTACACATGAATGGTTATGGCAGTTTTATTCATAATTGCCACAAATTGGAAGCAACCAAGATATCCTTCAATAGGGGGAATGGATAAATACAGTGGTACAGCCATACTATTAAAACAGGAGGAAACAGTCTAAAAAAACTATTAAAAAAAAAACGATTTCTAAACTCCAGAGGCCAGAAGATCACTGTACAGCAGCATCCAGGAAAGAGCAGGAGGAAGAGGCTGATAAATTGTAGTATGAACAGTAAATTGTCTTTCCACGTGGAGGCCACAGGTGCCCAACCCCTACTGCCAGGCAGGACAACATTGGGTCCAACCCATGACTAGCTCACTGGTGACAGAAATGGACATGAAAATCCTCTTCCCCAAAACCAGTGGTGGGCACCCCAAAACAGCAGTGGACACAGCCAATCACTGATCATGGCTTTTGAATAGTGACTTCAGATCTCTGGGGGCCAGACTCTGAGGATGGCCATTGTTTCAGTCCACTCTGGACAAAGGCTGCAGTGGAGAAGACTTAAAGAGGCTATACTTCAGGGCTGCAGGGGGAGTTAGTTGAAGGGTGATATTTGCTGGGCAGGACAAGAAAGTGCAGCTTTGGGGAGTCGTGGAAAAAGCTCTTGATGCACCTCCTGATCCTCTCCCTAGGGCAATTTGGAGTTGGTCTGTGCCACCTTTGTGGGCCCTAGGTCGTGTTTCAGGAAGGAAAGACTGATATGGGAAATTCCAATGTGCTTTGCTCCTCCTCCCAGAATTTGTCCTCCAGGCAAAAAAGTTTGAGACAGAAAGAAGTTATAAGTTGGACAATCTAGAGCAAAGACTTGATGGTTTTTTGTTTGTTTGTTTATTTGTTTGTTTTTACTGGGAGTTCCCAGGGATCGAACCCAGGTTCTTCCATATGGCAGACGGACACCCAACCATTTGGGCCACATCCAGCCCCCTGACTGTTTTAAACAACTGAGAGAGGAAGGTCTATCTCCTGAGAAAGACAGCATATAACTAAATTCCTGTAAATAGGGGAATTACAAAAGTGACTAACAAGAAAAAGCCCCAGGACAAGACAGTGGCACAGAAAGACAGGGAAAACCCTGCACACTGCATTTACCTTAGGCAGTGCTTCCTGATAGAAGGTCTGAAGTTTAAGAACATCTCTGCCTTATCAGCAGCTGGTTACAAAATCAAGAATACATCTAGAGTTAGCATTTTAAAATATTGAAATGTATACTGTGAAAAAAAAAACACACAACAAAAACAGAGTACAAGACAAAGAAACAGGATGATGGCCTATTCAAAGGAAGAGGATAAAAATCCAGAAAACACCAATGAAGAAGATCAGAATGTGAACATACTGAACAAAGTCTTTAATAAAATGATGCTAAAAATGCTCAAGGAGATGAAGAAAAAACAGAGAAAGAAATAAAGGATATCAGGAAAACAATGAATGAACAGCATGCGACTCTTAGTAGAGAGATAGAAATTGTAAAAAGAGAACTAAACAGAATGACTGGAGTTAAAGACCACAATAACTGAAATGAAAATTTCCCAGGAGGGTTTCAAGAGCAGATTAGAGCTAGCAGAAGAAGGAATCAGTGAATTCAATGACAGGACACTTGAAACAAGTCAGGCTGAGCAAAAAAGAAAGCAAAAAAGAATATAAAAAAACAAAAATAGCTAAGATGCCTTTGGGACACCATCAAGCATACCAATATATGCATTATGGGAGTCCCAGAAGGAGAAGAAAGAGAGAAAGTGGTAGAAGGTATATTCAAAGAAATAATGAAAAGAACATCTCCAATTTAGCAAAGGCATGACTATGCACATCCAAGAAGCCCAAAGAATACCAAACAGGAAAAACATGAAGAAAAATATACTGACTGATATATTGGTCACACTATCTAATGCAAAGGACAAGGAGAGAGTTAAGAAAACTGCAAGAGAATGACAATGTCTTATGTACAAGGGAGCCCCAATTAGATTGAGAGCTGATTTCTCATCAGAAGCCATGGTGGGAAAAAGGGACTGGGTTGAAAAATTTAAGTGCTGAAAGAAAACAATTGCCAATCAAGAATTTATATCTGGTGAGACTTACATTCAAAAATGAGTGAGAGAGTAATACATTATCAGATAAACAAAATCTGAGGGGGGTCATCACCACTTAGACCTGTCCTACAAGCAATGCTAAAGTGAGTTCTTCAGGCTGAAAAGAAAGGATACTAAGCAGTGGTTCAAAGCATCATAAAGAAATAAACACCTGCAAGAAAAGTAACCATTTGGTTAATTATAAATGCCAGTTTTATTGTGGTATATTGTTTGATATGTAGCTTCACTTCTTATTTCCTACAGGTGCTAAAATGTGAATGTATAAAAAGTAATAATACAGCATGGTTTTGAACATACAATGTACAAGGATATAAGTGGTAACAAGTACCAAAAAACATGAGGAAACAGAAGGGTAGAGGAAAAGTATAGGTGTATGTTATTTGAAGCTAGGTTGGTATCAAATCAAATATGATTGCTATCTATTTAGAATGTTAAATGTTATCCCATGGAAACCACAATGAAAATAGAGGATAAATAAATCCAGATAAAAATGAAACGGCACTCAATGTGGTAGGAAAAATCAAATAAATATAAAGGTGGGCATTAATGTAAGAATTGAGGGGCCAAAAAAAGGTATGACACACAAATGCTAAATATAAAAATGGCAGAAAAAAGTTCTGCATTTTCAGTAGTTACCTTTA
This sequence comes from Tolypeutes matacus, assembly GCA_026826555.1. Lineage (NCBI taxonomy): Eukaryota > Metazoa > Chordata > Mammalia > Cingulata > Chlamyphoridae > Tolypeutes > Tolypeutes matacus. The sequence goes on along the minus strand of JAKSZT010053770.1, from coordinate 5,897,676 downwards.
AATGTAAATAGATTAAACTCTGCTGTCAAAAGGCAGAGATTGGCAGAATGGTTAAAAAAGAATGACTGAACTATATGCTGCCTCCAAGAGACTCACCTCAAATTCAAAGATACAAGTAGATTGAAATTGAAAGGATGGAAAAAATATACTATGCTTATAGTAACCATAAAGAGAGCTGGGGATAACTATGTTAATATCAGATAAAATAGACTTTAAGTCAAAAAACATGATAGGGACAAAGACAGCCATTATATCATTGATAAAGGAGACCATTCAATAAGAAGAAGTAACAATTATAAATGTATATATAAAATAAATAAATAAATAAATGTATATATACACCTCTCAGTAGAGTCCCAAAATATAAGAAGTAAATATTGACAGATCTTAAGGGAGAAATTGACAATTCTACATTGACAGTAGCAAATTTCAATACACAACTCTCAATAATGGATAGAATATCTAATCAGAAGATAAGTAAGGATATATAAGCCTTGAACAATATTCTGAAACCACTAGACCTAACAGGTATATATAGAACCCTTTACCCAACACAAAGAAAATACACATTTTTTAAGTGCACATGGATCATTTTCTGGAATAGACCATATGTTAGTTCACAAATCAAGCCCCAATAAATTAACAAATACAGAAATCATTCAATGTATATTCTATGACCACAATGGAGTGGAGCTAGAAATCAAGAACAGAGGAAGAAATGGAAAACTCACAAATATGTGGAAATTGAACAACATATTCAAACAACCAATGGGTTAAAGAGGAAATCACAAGCAAAATTAGGAAATATCTTGAAGTAAATAAAAATAAAAACACATCATACTAAAACTTATGTGATGTAGCAAATGCAGTGAAGAGATGGAAATTTATAGCTTTAAATCCTTCATTAAAAAAGAAGAAAGACCACAAATCAGAGACTTAACCTAAAAACTGGAAGAAAAGAAAAGAACAGCAAACTACTAAACCCAAAGCTAGTGGAAAGAAGGAAATAACAAATATTACAGCAGAGATAAATGAAATAGAAAACAAAATAACAACAACAAAAAACAATATAAAGAATCAACAAAACCAAAAGCTGATTCTTTGAAAAGTTCAATAAAATACAAAAACCCTTAGCTAGACTGACAAAGAAAAAAATAGCGAGGATACAAATAAAGAAAATCAGAATTGAAAAGGGGGACATTACTACTGACCCTGCTAAAATAAAAAGAGCTATAAAAGTATATTATGAACAACCGTATGCCAACCAATTTAATAGATGAAATGGACCAATTCCTAGAAACACAAATTACCTTTACTAACTCAAGAAGAAACGTCTCAACAAACCAGTCATTAGTAAAGAGATTGAAGCAGTAATCAAATACCTCCCCCACTCCCACCCCCAGATAAAACTTGGGGCCAGGTGGCTTCACAGGGGAATTTTATCATACATTCTGAAAAGAATTGATACCAGTCCTTTTCAAATTCTTCCAAAAAGTTGAGGCAGAAGGAACACTCTCTAATTCATTCTATTAGACTATCACCCTCTTACCAAAGCCAGATAAAGATATCACACACACAAAAAAGAAAACTACAGACAGTATCCCTTATGAATATAGGTGCAAAAATCCTCAACAAAATATCAGAAAATCTGATTCAGTAGAACATTACAAGAATTATACACCATGATCAAATGGAATTATTCCTGGTATACAAAGCTGGTTCAACATAAGAAAATCAAATAATGTTATACATCATATTGATAGAATGAAGGAAAAAAGCGTGCGATCATCTCAATTGATGCAGAAAAGGCATTTGACAAATTACTTCACCTTTTCTTGATTAAAAAAAACACATAGAACACTAGGAATAGAAGGAAACTTCCTCAACATCATATGGGATATGGTGTAGGACTACTTAATCATGAAAGACTGAAAGATTTATTTCTAAGATCAGGAACAAGAAAAGGATGTCCACTGTCACTAGTGTTCTTCAACATTGGATTGGAAGTTCTTGCCAGAATAATTAGGCAAAAAAAAAAAAAAAAAAAAGCAATAAAAGGCATCAAAATTGCAAAAGAAGAAGCAAAACTTTTCCTATTTGCAGAAAACACGACCCTATGTACAAAAAATACTGAAAAATCCACAACAAAGCTCCTAGAGCTAATAAATGAATTCAGCAAAGTAGCAGGATACAAGATCATCACCTAAAAATCTGTAGTGTTTCAATACACAAACCAAGAACAGTAAGAAGAAGTGGGGAAAAAATTCCATTCACAATTGCAACTAAAAAAACTACATATCTAGAAATAAATCTATCCAAGGATGCAAAGAACTTACATGCAGAAAACTACAAAACATTGTTGAAAGTAATCAAAGAAGACCTAAATAAATGGAAGGACATTCCGTGTTCATGGATTGGAAGACTATCATTAAGTTGTCAATTCTACTCAAAGAAACTTATAGATTCAATGAAATCCCAATCAAAATTTCCAACAACCTTCTCTGCAGAAATAGAAAAGCCAACCATGAAACTTACATGGAAGCATAAGTGTCCACAAATAGCTAAGGCCATCTTGAAAAAGAAGAATGAAGTTGGAGGGCTCACACTTCCTGATCTTAAAATTTATTACAAAGCCACAGTAATCAAAACAGCATAATCTTGGCACAAGGACAGACATATAGACAAATGGAAAAGAATTGAGAGCTCAGAAATCCACCCTCTATTTTATGGCCAACTGAATTTTGACAAAGGGGCAAAGCCCATTCAATTCAGAAAGAATAGCTTCTCTAACAAATGGTGCTGGGAAAATTGGATTTCCATTAAAAAAAAAAAAAAAAAAAAGAAAGACCCCTACCTCACATCATATACAAAAATAGATTTAAAATGTATCAAATACCCAAATGTAAGAGACAGAGCTCTCAAATATCTAGAAGAAAATGTGGGGAAGCATCTTCAGGGCCTTGTATTAGGCAATGGTTTCTTAGAATTTACACCCCAAGCACAAGCAACAAAATAAAATATAAATAAATGGAGCCTCATCAGAATAAAAAAACTTTTGTTTCTCAAAGGATTTTATCATGAAAGTACAAAAATAACCTACACAATGGGAGAAAATATATGGAAACCACATATCCAATGAAGGTTTAATATCCTGAATATATAAAAATCTTTCAACTTAACAACAAAAAGACAAAGAACCCAATTTAAAAATGGGCAAAATACTTGAATAGACATCTCTCCAAAGAAGATATACAAATGGCTAGTAAGCAAATGAAAACATTCTCAACATCATTAGCCACTAGGGAAGTTCAAATCAAAAACCATTTCATGCATATTAGAATGGCTGCTCTTAAAAATATGGCCAATAACAAGTGTTGGAGAGGATATGGAGAAAGAGGAACATTTGTTCATTGCTGGTGGAAATGTAAAATGATGTAGCTGCTATGGAGTCCAGTTGGTGGTTCCTAGGAAAGCTAAACATGGAACGACCATATGACCTGGCAATCCCATTATTAGGTATATACCCAAAAGAATTGAAAGCAGGGACTTGAACAAACATTTGCACAATTCACAATTTCCAAAAGATGGAAGTAACCCAAGTGCCCACCAAACAATGAATGGATAAATAAAATGTGATATATACATACAATGGAATATTATTCAGCAGTAAAAAATGAATGAAGTCCTGATACATGTGAAAACATGGATGAACCTTGAAGACATTATTTTGAGTGAAATAAGCTTGACACAATAGGACAAATAATGTATGATCTCACTGGTTTGAAATAATTAGAATAAGCAAACTCTCAGAGTCAGATTCTAGAATATAGTTTACCAGGTGATGGAGTAGGGATAGGGAATCTGAAGTTAAGGCTTAAAGTACACAAGATTCCTACCTGGAATGAAGGAATTGTTTTGTTAATGGATGGTGGTGATGGTAGCACAATATTGTGAATGTAATTAACAGCACTGACATATATATCTGAATGTGATTTAAAGGGGAAATGTTAGATTGTATATATGGTAACAGAACAATTTTTTTTAATTCCATGGACCTACACTACACGAACATTGAACCCTAATTTAAATCATGGACTATAGTTAATAGCACAATTATAAAAATATGCTATTATCTATTGTAACAAATCTTCCAATGCAAGGTGTTAATAATAGGGTGGCATATGGGAATCCTGTCTTTTATGAATGATTGTTCCATCAACCCACAACTTTTCTAACAAAGAAAAAAATGACATGAATGAATGTGAAATGCATATTGTTAAGTGTATGAAGCCAGTCTGAAATGGCTACATATTATATGATTTCCACAATATGACATTCTGAATAGACAAATCTTTAGAGATAGTAAAAAACATAAATACACCAGTAGTCTTTAATGGATTGGGGTAGCGGAGGCGAGTGTTCAATAGATGAAGCACAGAGGATTCTTTGGTGATAACTATTCAGTATTTGTGGATACATGACAGTATGCATTTGCCAAAACCCACTGATCTTTACAACACCAAGAGTGAACCTTAATGTATGGAAACTTAAAAATCATTTAGAAAGTTGGGAGAATCCCAGGACAGAATGTAGAATGTGAAAAAAATAATCAAATGATATAACAAACATATGATTCAATCTCACTGAAGGAAGTGGGAGGAAAAATACTGATTTAAGTAACTTTGAAAATGGGTGCAGTTTGTAAAACTAAAGGCAAAAGAAATTGTACATAAACCCTGTAGCCTGATTCATAAAGTTGTTTCTCATGGAGGTACTGGCTAGTAATTCTGATACTGTTATACTCTGCTATACTCTAATATACTATACTGGAATTGGACATTTAATTAAATGGATGACAGATGGTGTGAGAAAGCTTCTCACTGTTGGAGTGGGAATTCACAGATAAGAAAGCTGAGGAGACTAGAATGATCCATGTGGTAATGGAATAGAATTGGGAACGTCAGTATGAAATCACATTTAGCCTAACATGGATACAGATGGCTACATATAGAAATATGTATAAATATGTGTATAAACACAGGTTAGTACACACATACTCATTTCCTTGTTCTGTCAGACTAGCAGCCCAGGAGTAAACAATGCTCCAGTAGTAACAAGCATACCTAGAGCCCAAATCTTGGTTTCTAATAGTATTCTCTAATGAAAGGAACCACGATTCCTTGCAGAAGTTGCTGATTGTAGGATTGGGGAAGAAAATATACAAGATGAGCCTGGAGCATCTTGTAGTGCTAGAAAGTTAGGAAGTGCTCAAAGAAAAGTCATTACCCACCATGATGGGTATATGTCATAGAGATACAGGAGCCAATTCTGAATGGGCTCCCAATCACCAGAACTGGAACAATTGGAACAACAAAATAAATAACATAGTATTAGATTATAATCTGAAGGATAAAATAAATATTCAGGAATACATAGTGATAGAAATGAATGAATAAGTAAATAAATGGAGAAGCGACAAATCTATGCAGAAGAATTCCAAGTAATTTATGAAGATACTCTCCCTTCATGGAGGGGATGCATAGTTCCTCACTCCTTAAATGTGGTCTGTACATAATAAGTCACTTCCAAAGAATATGGCATGCAAGTGATAGAGAGGAGAATACTTTTACAGTGGAGAAAGTTAACCAGCTAGGTGCTCAAGGTCAACATTGGCAGTTATACATTATATTGATAGTATGCACTTTTTAAAAAGATTTATTTTATTTATTTATCCCCCGCCCCCTTGCTGCTTGTGCTTGCTGTGTCCATTTGCTGTGCATTTTTTTCTGTGTCTGCTTGTCTCCCTTTGTTGCGCCAGCTCACCGTGCCGCGTGGGCAGGCCAGCTTGCCTTTACCAGGAGGACCCGGGAATCGAATCCAGGGCCTCCCATATGGTAAACGGGAGCCCAACCACTTAAGCCACATTCTCTTCCTGATAGTATACACTTTTGATAAGATGTGATGGAATTGGTATTTTATCTCTGTGGTCTTCCACTCAAAAATTCACCAGAGTGATCATGAGAAAAAACACTAGACAAATCCCAATAGAGACACATTCTACAAAATGCCTAATCAATACTCCTCAAAACTTTCAAGATCACCAAAAACAAGGAATGTCTGAGAATCTGTCACAGCCAATAAGAGGATGAAGGAGACATGGCAACTGAATGTAATATGGTATTCCATATGGGATCCAGGAATGGAAAAAGGCATTAAGTAAAAACTAAGGAAATCTGACTAAAGAATGGTTTTGGTTAAAACAATGTATCGATATTGGCTTATTAATTGTAACAAACTTAACATATTAATTTAAGATGTTAATAATAGGGGAAACTGGGTTATGTGGTTTATGGGAGTTCTCTGTACTGTCTGCAATTTTCTGCAAATCTAAAGCTGTTCTAAAAATAAAGTTTAAAAAAGAATAGCATGGGACCAATGAGGCAATAGGAAATAAATGGACAAAAGATATAAACAGGCAATTCATAGAAGGAGAAATGAAAAATGTTCATCCTCATTACTAATCAGGAAAATGCAACCTTAAACCATGAAACACTATTATTCACTCCTCAGATTGGCCAAGATCATAAGAAAGTAGCAAAATACCAACTGTTGCAAAGAATGAGTTAAATGTAAATTATCAATAATTTTGGTGGGAATGGAAATTGGTGTAATCACTTTTGAGGGCAACCTGACAATAGGTAGTAAAGATGAAGATGTGCTCAGCACTACAGAAATCCTCACCCACGAGAAGTCATAGATAAGGTTTTTCATTGCAGTGTCATTTGCAAAAAGGAACATTGGAAATAACCTCAGTGTTTATCAGTGGGGGGATTGTAAACACTTTGCAGCATATTCTTACAAAGACATCTGTACATTCATTAAAAAGAAGTGAAATATGTATATCATCATGATACCTCCTGAGTACATATTGTTCATGGAAATACATAAGTTGAATAAACATGTAAAAATGATACTCTTTATGTAAAGTGGAAAAACATAAAAAATATTTTATTCATATGAAATAAAAGTAGGAAATCGTGGACCGACAGGGTATGCATCTACTTCAAGATAGTGATGAACTCTAAGAATAATGGGAGATAGAAATGAGAATTGAATAGAGATTTTTCACTGTGTAGTTTTTCTTTTTATTGATACCTGTAGAAGTACACAGTAGTTTAGCAAAAATTTAAATAATGATAAAATTTACAATTAAATTGTTATTCAATATCAACTTTATACTGTTTAAGACTGTATATTAATAGTATAGTCTATACTTTTTAAGTTTATGAAGATTATACCTTTGGAAAAACTATCACAAACAATTTGATTTGAAAACAAGACAATTTTTTTTTTCTATGTTTGCATCACTTACCAGGCAAAGTTTCTAGACATAGTAATCACTCCAAAATTGCTGGATGAATGAATGAGGGTCCATCATTTGCTACTATAATAAAAATGCCTAACAGCTAGCTGTTATACCCTCATGACTCTGATACAACTCTTTTGATCAAATTAACATTATTCCTATATTCTGTGTTATTTAGCATTTTTTGTCAAAGTGATCAATTTTTAAAAATTATTTTACTTGATTTTTTATTCTGTATTATTTAGAAGTTTTTGTCAATGTGATCAATTTTTAAAAATTATTTTACTTGATTTTAAATGTAAATTTTCAAGACATATTTTGTTATATTAACCATTCTGGTTTTCTGTAATTATTTATCTTCTGTAAATTAGATTAATATCATGATCCATATCAGTAGTATTCAAATGGGGGTGATTTTCCTCCCCAGGGAGTATTTGACATTGTCTGCAGACACTTTTGATTGTCAAAAATAGAAGGGCACCGTTGGCATCTAATCAGCAGAGGCCAGAGAAGTTGTGAAACATCCTACAATGCACAGCAGAGCGCCCACAACAAAGAATTATCTGAACTAAAATGTCAATAGTGCTGCTGTCGGGGAATACTGATCTATACTTAAGGAAGAGAGAAAACTAGGCATTTGAAGACTAATTCATAAGCTTGTTCTTTAAAGTGAGCAGATGTGTAATGGAAACAGTATGTCCTGGAAAAAGAGATTTGAACCATGTTGAAGTCCTGGATTTTTGTTCTTGTTATTATTGTTTGTTTTGCTTCTTTATCTCTGTAACAGATGGTGGAGCTGCCTCTTTCCTCTTTACCACACAAAAGTGAGGCAGATTCTGGCTAAGGGCCAGCATTTATCTCTGAAGTGATTAAAAAAAAGGAGTTTTTGCCCAAATAGAGAAAACTAAGGACAAGCCTAAAAATTTGAATCAAAAGAGAGTTAAAACCTGCTATCTCTTGGTTCTGTGACCTATAGATTCATCATGGAGCTGAAAGCTCAGTTTTTAGTAAAACACAATAATGCCAGATCTTTACTCCATAAAGCTTATCAGGATGGCATATGTATATTTCCCTTATCTATTTGGGCATTAGCAAAAACCATTAAATAGGATATGAAGCCAGTGAATATAGCCTTTGCAAATAGTACCAAATTAATGGAGAAGAAAACTAATTAAAAAAATTGGGAGGAAGCTTTTATGAAATCTTCTATAGCCAATGGCAAGAGTTTAAATGTATTACGGCCATTTAATTACATTTGACTGAGGGCAGATTTTTCCATAGTCTATGCAAACAATAACTGAAATTATGCTAATCTAATATGTTGTGACAATCTTAATCTTAACCATGAGGGTAGGAGGAAAATGCTGAAATCTTGTTTATCACTAAATCTGCTAACACTGAATCTAATCTAAATTAATTCTCCCCTTTAAAAAAATTCATGAAATAAACATCAAGTATATCTCATTATATGAAGATGTTAAAAAATGTTATTTGTTAATACTATGAAATAAAATATTCACCTCCAAAATACATGATTTAATACATGTACATTCCCTAGAACCATGCCTGCTACACAATAAGTAGGCAATAAGTGTGAGCTATTAATTATTTTAAAATATTTTTTTATTTAATCATTTTTATTAAGGCAAGCTCCTAATAAGGCTTTGAGCCTCCTAAGTGTCCTGTGACTGACTAGCCAAATGAAAGCATGAGTGCAATATTCTTAGAATAGATGTCTTCATTTTGCTGATTCTGAATACCTAAGAAAACCTATCTACTTATAAGAGCAATATATTCTTAGATACAGTTGCCAGAAACAGCAATATATAGTTATATTTTATGTATTCAGCAGCCATTCTTTGAACAAGCCCTTTTCAGAGTCAGAAAAAGAGCAAGGATTCTGAATAGGAACAGAAATCTGAGTAAGAAAAATGACACATGCCATCTCCCAGCAAGAGCAGATGGAATGACAGTTTTGAGACATGTTGAAACAAGTTAAGGGAGGCATGTACTAAGTATAGCAAATCACTTGAACACTGTATGGAATCCCATCCCACAGAAAGAAGAGCTTGACATGTATATGTTGTACATATACATTTGTTATGGTAGTAACATAAAACCAGCCATAGATCTATAAGAAGAAAACTATAGAATCTTACAAAAGGACATAAAATTAGATTTGAAGAAATGCTATACAATCGAAAATGCACATTGAGTAAACTACATTAGTATTGGCTGGTACTAATATATATGCTGCAATCACACCCTATCTTATTGCCAAGTAGCATATAAAACATATGTAACATACACAACAACATAAAATACCCTCCATATTATATTAAATTTTATTATAAATGTTTTTTTAGATTTCCAAATACATGGAAATGTTTTGAACTATCTTCTTGCCATTAACTACTAATTTTATTGCATTGTGTCTAGAAAACATTGAATAAATTATTTTTTGTAATTTATTGAGACTTGTTTGGCAAACTAGTATATGGAAATAAATTTATTAAAAATGGGGGAGTTACTCTAAAGAAGATATTCAGTTGGCCAGAAAGCACATGGAAAGATACTCAATATCATTAGTCATCAGGGAAATGCAAATCAAAACAACAATGTGGTACCATTTTACACCATTAGAATGGCTGCTATTAAAAATATGGAAAATAACAAGTGTTGGATAGGATGTAGAAAAATAGGAACACTTATTCATGGTTGGTGGCAATGCAAAATGGTGCAGCCTCTGTGGAACACAGTCTGGTGGCTCCTCAGAAAGCTAAGTACATAATTACCATATAACCCAGCAATCCCACTACCAGGTACATGCACAAAAGAATTGAAAGCAGGGACTCGAACAGACATTTGCAACCTATGGCATTATTCTCAATCGCCAAAAGATGGAAGCAATTCAAATGTCCACCAACTGATAAATGGATAAATAAAATGTGGTATATACATACAACGAAATATTTATTCAGCCATAAAAAGAAATAAAGTCCTGATACATGCAACATCATGGATGAACCTGGAAAATACATTGAGTGAAATAAGCTAGAAACAAAAGGGTAAGTATTATATGATCTCACGGATTTGAAATGATTGGAATAAGCAAAATTAGAGTCAGAGTCTAGAATATGGGTTACCAGAAGATAGGGTGGATATAGGAAATGGTAAAGTAAGGCTTAAAATATACAGGGTCCGTATGTGGAATGATGGAAATTTTTGGTAGTGTATGGTAGTGACGGTAGGACCGCATTGTGAACAATTAACAGCACTGAAATATATATCTGAATATGATTTAAAAAGGGGCAATATTAGATTGTATATCTGTAACAGAATAAATAAAAAAAAAATGAGAAACATTACACAGTGAACTCTAAGCTAAACTATAGACTTTAATCAATAGTATGATTTTATAAAAATGTGCTATCATTAATTGAAAACTAAGAGGAATGTCACTTTTAATAAAATAATAAATTTGAATTGATCATAATAGTAAAGAAGCAGAATCAGCAGTTAATAATCTACTGATTACAATTATAGATATCTACATAGTCAATTTCTATCAATCCTTCAAAGACAATCCATAACATATATAATTGATCCAAAAAATAGAAAGATAACCCACTCATACAATGATGGTACTATAACATTGATAATAATATTGGAAAATGACAAAAAAAGAAAGAAAAATTATAGGCTAATTTTACATATGAACACTGCTGCAAAACATAAGAGAATAGTTTTATGACACTGGGGCCAAAGAAGGGTTTCTTAAATCAGTTGCATAGAGTTTAAGCTGTAAAATGCAAAAAGAGTAAGAAAAGAAACACCACAAATGCTAAAGGAGAAGACACATACATTTGTCTACATTAAAATAAAAAATTTGGTTCAAAGTGAACCCACTATGAAAAAATAAAAACATATAAAAACAACCTGCCAATCAGAGAAAGGATTATTATTATCTAATAGAAAGAATTCCTATAAATCAAGAAAATAAAGATAGTAGAAAATTAAGGAAAATGTATTTACAGATTCCAAAGTAGATGGAAATTCAAGGGCTACTAAATATGTGAAAAACGCTCAATCTCACAACTAATTAGGGAAATGCTAACTAAAGCAATATCAAGATAAAATTTCTGTGAGAATAGTCAGAATTAAAATGTGTAATAACAATATGTTTTGGCAAAGAGGTGAGCAAATGGGAACTTTTATACATTGCCAACAGGAGTATAAATGGATGTAACCAGTACTGAAAGCAATTAGAGAATATCTAGAAAAATAAGGGATGATCATGCTTTAGAACTGAGCAATTTCAATTACATTGACCTTCCCTAGAGAAATGTTCATACATATGTACAAGGAGCCAAATATAAGGATGTTACCCAGAGAAAATAGGAAAAAAACCTGTCTGTTATTAGGGAAATGGATAAAAATTGCCTTTTAAAATAAAATCTAATACTTTAGAGCAATTAAAATGAATAAACTGGGGAGTGGATGGGGTCAAGCAGTTGAATGACCTGCTTCCCACATGGGAAGTCCTGGGTTCGGTTCCTGGTGCCTCCTTAAAAACAAACAAACAAACAACAAGCAAACAAATGAAAACAAATGAAAATACCAACTCAGAAGAGCCGATGTGGCTCAGTGGTTGAGTGCCGGCTTCCTGCATACCAGGTCCTGGGTTCAATTCCCACCCCAGGTATCTCAAAACACAAAACAAAACAAAAAAACGAATAAACTATATCTACATGTGTTAGTATGGTTAAGAAAAATAAATAGTAAAATACACCCATAGAATAACAGTTATATAAAGCTTTTTAAACACCCTAAACAATACTATAAATTATCCATCCATCCCATACAAATGTAGAAAAGCATGAAAATATGAACAGATGGGAATGATACATGCTAAATTCAGGCTAGTGATTATCTTGGGAAAAGAGTTTGCAGTAGTGAGTTAGTGGGGCTTTAGCTGTTATCCAAAACATCTTTTTTTTGAGGAGGGAGAAATTTGTGTGAAAAAAATACTACAAATTGTTTTATTTTAAAAAATATGCATGGTGGTTTTATATTATGGTAGATAAGATTATTTTCTATACTTTTCTGTATTTTTGAAGTATTATGAAAATAATTAAACATTTAAAACAGATAAAAGGAATTTATATTTATGGAATCTGTTTTGAAGACTGTAAAGCTCATTCTCTAGATATAATATTCAGTCAAGCTTGTTAGACACCAGATACTACAATTGTGGAATTTCTTCCCCACTCTCCCCTCATTCCACAGCCTTCACCCTGCCCCACTCCATCCCACCATGTCATTCTAAGACTTACTTTTCTTGAATGATGTTTTGTCATTATTCTAGGAGCTTTTATTATAGGGCATTGTAAGAAACAGCCCAGGAACTTAACTATTACATTAATGTCACTGAGGAAGGAGTCTCATATATTGCCAAGGCAAAAAAGCACATGACTATATAAAATGTAACATGGAATGTATTACATTTAATGTCAACTGATTTTTTACTGCATTTATTTTCCCCACATTCTGATTGTTTCCTTTTTCAAAAAATCCCATTTAATTATAATATCTACAAAATACAAATGAAATCCTTCTTGGAAGGAGGTCCAGGATAAAAATTTAAGAATATGTAGATAAAAGGAATTATCCTCAAGAGGATTCCAAATATGAGTTGAATCCTGAAATCTTCTCTTGCATGAACGCGGTGATCGATGTAGGCAAAAACACATGTCATAAACGAAAATAAAACAAGTCCTATTTTAAAGTGATTCCTAATAACCAGATACATGTAGTGTCTCTTGTAATCTTCATGAGGAAAGTCCTATTATGCCATTTTCCAGACAGAGAAACCCAGACTTCAAGAATTTAAATACCTAGGCCAAAGTTTTACATTCAGAAAAGGGCAATATTCAAGCTCTGATATTTTTTACTTCAGGGCCCAGGTTCTTAACTGCTATTTTGAATTTCCCAAACTTAAATAATTCATAGTACTTTATCAAATAACCTAAGTGCAAAGGCATTTTAGTTGTCTACTTTAAATAATATTGCACAAAAATCCTCCTATTGCTCCCTTTTTAGAAATCTCTCCTCACACCATTTGCCACCACCCCTCCCCCTGGCTTTTACAGCTCCACTCAACACATCTTGGTCATACATTGTTTAGAATCAATGGATGAATGATCTCTTCATTATCAAAGATCTTTAAGCACTCATATTTATCCATAAAGTGAAAATGTAAAATGCTGATTTTTTACCCTTAGAATGAGAGGAATATCAATCACAATGATGAATTTTCATTAAGAACTCCTAGGACTCATCACTTAAAAATGGGATTAAAAAATGTCAATAAGAAATTTTAGGAAAATCTTCTAATTCATTAGCTGATATTTCATCATGGAGAAGAGTGGTTATGATTGCTTTGATAATTCAGATATTGTTGCTTTGCCTCTTAGGAGGCACTTAATCAGGCTCCATTAAAAATGAACAATGTGAAAATTCCTTGAGAACTTGTGATTATAATATGATACATCTTCCAATTTTCGCACTGACATACTGAGTGCTTTTAAAAGTACTCTGTCAGCCATTCAGAAGGTAAGAATGAAAAATGGATTATGAAGAATAAAAATAGGGAGAAAATTGAGGCTCACTATCACCCCTGCATGTGCAAAGAGTATTGTATCTATCTCTTCAAGAGTTCACCAAATTTCAGGGGTTGCTGGAAAGTTGATGTACCTCGAAGAGTCCATCTATCAACAGTCCTACCCCTTTGGCAACTTCCATCCCAAGCTCCATCTCCATTATTTTTACATAATTTAATCTTTTGTGGTAAGAGTTCTTAGAGTTTTTAAGGAATAAATATTTATAGCTACTCTCACAAAATTCTTGCCACCACAACAGTGCAAGATATCACTCAGCTGAATAGGCACTCAAGGCTTCCCTGGAAAACCTGTGTGGTCACCTACACTGTAAGAATCCCTCTGGACCTGACTGAGACCTTGGAAGTACTCAGCTCAATGAAAATCTAAGACGGGATTGTAAATAGAGATGAGCAGTTGGTACATAAGGCTGATTGTCTCAGAAAATTTTTGCAAACCTTCAAGCTTTCTGCAGTCTTATTTACTTTTTTCCCATTGAGATACACAAAGTAAAGGGATACCCTAAATGTTTGCAGCCTTAGAGTTCACAAGGAGATTTTAAAGATAAAACTAGGTACCCTATAGCCCTAGGAACAGCTGGAAGCAACTTTTTATATACTTGGAGTCAGGAACAAGTTTTTTCTTTCTCTCTGTCTTGACACTAAAAACATTAATTTTTAATTAAGCTTTTTTATTTTGATATGATTATAGATTTATATGCAGTTGTAAGAAGTAATGCAGGAGATCCCCTGCAATCTTTACCCAGCTGCACCCCAGCAGTACCATCTCACGAAACTTTAGTACAAAATCATAAACAGAGTTTTGATATTGATACAGACAAGATTCAGAAGAGTTTTGTCACCACAAAGATCTCTCATGTTGCCCTTTAACAGCCACATCCCCCTCTCCTTTTTCCCTGCCTTTTTCCCTTTAACTTTTAGCAACCACTAATCTGTTCTTCATTTCTGTAATTTTCTCATTTCAAGAATGTTCAAAAAATGGAATCATACAGCAAACAATCTTGTGAGATTGGCTTTTTTTACCTAACACAATTCTCTGGAGATTCATCCAAGTTGTTGTGTACATCAATAGTTCATCTTTTATTATTGTTGAGTAATGTTCTGTGGTATGGATGTAACATAGTTCAATAATTTATACATTGAAAGACATCTGGGTTGTTTCCAAAATTTGGCTATTACCAAATTTTGGTAAGCTACTATAAGCGTTTTTATGAAGGTTTTTTTATGAACATAAAGTTTTCATTTCTCTGGGATAAATGTCCAGGAGTGGAACTGCTGGGTTGAAAGGTAGTTGCATGTTTAATTTTTTTTCTTTTGTTTTTTGTTCTTTTTTTTTTTTTTTTTTTTTTTTAAGAAACTGGCCATCTCTTTTCCAGGGTGGCTGTACCATTTTAGATTCCTACCAGCAATGTCTGAGTAATTGATTTCTCCACATCCTTGCCAGGATTTGGCCTTGACACTATCTTTTTTTTTTTTTTTAATTTTAGCCATTCTGATAGGTGTGTAGTGATATCTTATTGTGGTTTTAAATTGCATTTAAAACCACAATTTGTCCCTAATGGAAAAAAACGTTGACCATCTTTTCATGTGTTTATTTGACATTTGTATATCCACTTTGGTGAAATGTCCCTTCATGTCTTTTGTCCATTTTCAACTTGGATTTTTTTTAACTGAGTTTCAAGTGTTCTTTATATACTCTAGATATCAGTCTTTTGTTGAACATCTGGTTTTTAAATAATTTAATCCTCTTAATAGGTCTTTTGCCGAACAAAAGTTTTTAATTTTGATGAAACTCAATTTATTAGTCATTTTATAGATCGTACTTTTGCTGTCAAGTCAAACAGCTCTTTTCCTAGCCCTAGATCCTGAAGATTCTCCTTAATGTTTTATAATTTTATATTTAACATTTACGTCCATGTTCCATTTAGAGTTAATTTGTGTGCAAAGTGTGAGACTGGAAAATCCACAAGGAAGCTCCCAGAGCTAGTCAAGGAATACAGCAAAGTGGTGAGGGACAAGGTCAACACCCCAAATCATTACTGTTTATTTATACAAACAATGAACAATTGGATGAAAATATCATGAAAAAAATTCCATTCACCATAGCAACTAAAAGACTCAAATATCTAGAAATAAATTTAATCAAGGATGCAAAGGATTTGCACAGAGAAAACTATAAAACATTACTAAAAGAAATCAAAGCAGACCTAAATGAATTTAAACCCATTCCATGTTCATGGATTGGAAAACTAAATAATGTTAAGATGTCAATAATACTGTGATGGTTAGACTAATGTGTCAACTCAGCCAGGTAATTGTGTTCAGTTGTTTGGTCAAGCAAGCACTGGGCTAATTGTAATACAAGGACATTTATGGACTTTAATTACCAGTGAGTTTACTGCATAGATAGCTGATTACATCTACATCAATCAAGGAGATTGCCATCAGCAATGAGTGACACTTTATCCAATCAGTTGAATGCTTTAGAAGGAGAAGTGATTTCAGCATTCAGAGAGAATTTCCCAACTCTTCTTTGGACAGCCAGCACCTCCTGGAAGCTCATCAAGGACCTTCACTGGACCTTCATTGGAGCCCCTGGTTTGCAGAACTTGGACTTGTGCACCCCCATGGTCACGTGAGAAACTCTTATAAAATCTCATACTATTGACAGATATCCCCTGTTGATTCTCTTTCCCTAGAGAACCCCGACTAATACAAATACCCAAAGAAATTTATAGATTCAATGCAATCCCACTAAAAATTTCAACAACGTTCTTTGGAGAAATGGAAGAACCAACCATCAAATGTGTATGGAAGAGTAGGGGCCCCCAAACAGCTAAAGCTTTCTTTAAAAAGAGTGGATTATACAACTCACACTTCCTCATCTTAAAGCGTTTTATGAAGCCATAGTAATAAAAACTGCATGGTACTGGCACAAGGACATACCTTGACCAATATAATTGAATTGAGAACTCAGAAATCAACCCTTATATTTATAGCCAACCAATTTATGACAAGGGTGTAAAGACCACTCAATTAGTAAAGAATAGTCTCTTCGACAGATGTTGCTAGGAATACTGGCTCTACAACTGCAAAAAAAAAAAAAAAAAAAGAGGACCCCTACTTTACACCTTATGCAAAAATCAATTGAAAGTGTATCAGAAGTTAAATATAAGCGCCAGGACTAAGAAATTTTTTAGAAGAAAACATAGGGAAACATCTTCAGGACCTTCAATTAGGCAATGGTTTCTTAGACTTTACACCCAAAGACAAGCAGCAAAAGGAAAAAAATAGATAAATAGGAGCTCATTAAAATAAAAAAATACTGTGGGTCATTTTATTCATCAGGAAAGTAAAATGACAACCTAAAACAATGGGAGGAAATATTTGGAAACCATATATCTGATAAAGTTTTAATATCCAGATTATAAAGAAATCATTCAAACTTAACAACAAAATGACAAACAACCCAATTTAAAAATGGGCAAAGGCCTTAAATATATATCTCCTCAAAGAAGATATACAAATAGCCAAAAGCATGTGAAAAGATGCTCAACATCATCAGCTATCAGGGAAATGTAAATCAAAACCACAATGAAATACCATTTCACACCCATTAGAATGGTTGCTATTTAAAAAAATGGGAAATAACAAGTGTTGGAGAGGATATGGAGAAAGAGGAACATCATTCTTTGCTGGTAGCATTGTAAAATGATGAAGCCACTGTGGAAGATAATTTGGGGGTTCCTCAGAAAGCTAAGTATGGAACTACCAAATGACCTGGCCATCTCACTACTAGGTATATAGAAAGGAACTGAAAGCAGGGATTTGAGCAGACATTTGCATAATGATATTCATAGTGTCATTATTCACACTTGCCCAAGGATGGAGGCAACCCAAGTGTCTACCACCCGATGAATCGATAAATACAGTGTGATACACTCATACAATGGAATATTATTCAGCTATAAAAAAGGAATGCATGTGACAACATGGATGAACCTTGAAGAGGTTGAGTGAAATAAGCCACATACAAAAGGACAAATATTGTATGATCTCACTGATTTGAATCAATCAGAACAAGCAATCTCAAAGAGTCAGAATCTATAATATTGGCTACCAGGGGATGGGGTGGGGGTAGGGAATGGGAAGTTAAGGCTTGAAATGTACAGCGTTCCTATTTGGAATGATGGAATTGTTTTGGTAATGATAGCACAACACTGTAAAGGTAATCAAAAGCCCTGAAATATATACCTGAATATGATTAAAATTGGAAATGTTGTATTATATGTATGATAACAGAACAAAATTTTTAAAAAAATCCATGGAGCTACATTACAAAACCATGAACCCTGTGTTAAACCATGGAGTACAGTTAGTAGTAAAATTATAACAATGTGCTATCCTCAATTGTTACAAATATTCCACACCCAAGCTGTTAATATATGATGATGTATGGGAATCTTGTATTTTATGCATGATTGTTTTGTAAACCCACTACTTCTCTAATAAAGAAAAAAATATTAACTAGCAATGTTGGTTTAAACTCAAAGTACAAATTATCTAGCCCTCTGAATTTTCACCTATAATCCTGAGTATGGTTGCAATAATGAGTGGGTGCCAAGTTCTAGCCCAAATGACCGATTATGGTCTTGTTGAATGTCTAAGGAGAATTCATTGTTTAGCCCCATATAGAGGAAAATGGAGCATCTCTTAGCCACCTACCAGATTCTCCAAGGGCAGGACCGCTCCCAGTGGAATTCCAACTCTGACCAGGAAAAATTACTTTCTCATTTGATAGGTAGATAAAAAGTTTTCAGAAGGGGAATATCAAGAATTGTCAAAAATTATTTTTCATACCCTGAGGGATAACTGGTCATTATTTTCAATTTAACATTTGTTAGATGAATTGCTCAAATAGTCTTAAGGCTGTTGAAAATAAAATGTTCCTGTTAGCCTCACAGTCTCCATCAGAGACACACTCCCTTAGGCTGAATTTAAAAACTGAGTTATTCTTAGAAATATTTTCCCATGATTTTAAACTTCAGGATACTCTAATTCTTCTTACATAAAAACAGGAAAATGAGTTATATTTGTCCCAATATACATTCAAATATGGTTTTAAAATTTTGAGTTTTGAAGGAAAGAATAATAACACCAATTAAATGAAACAATTTAGGTCATTAATATTAGGTATCTGTCATAGTATAAGTTGACCTAAGTTCATACATAAGTTGAAGAGAAAATGAAAAGGGTGCTCTTACGAAATTTGATAAGCTCTGGACTCATTCACTTCATCTTGTAGAAGTACCATATCATCATATTCTAAACTAGAAATATAGGTCTGTCCACTGTCCTCAGCTTCATCTTTGGGTTATTTAAGTGCCCACTAATTCTCCTCCTGATTATACTATAGGTGCCGAATGAATCTCAAATTCAACAAATTCCAAATTGCACCCATGAAGTAACTGTTTTCTCCTTCCAATACCATCATAGAGTCTCCTCATCCATTTGTTCATTCTTTTATTTAAGAGCTGAATTATATACTAGTGATTAAAATGAGAGATTTCAGAACAATCCAGTTAACTCAACTTGTCACACTTAGAAGGGAAAAAGGGGATTATATTACTTTTGATTCTTCCAGAGACTTCCACTTTTGGCCAAGATGTAGCATATAAAACAGGACAAATTACATGTAAAAATGGTTTTCAGATGTTGAACATGAGGTAATATAGGACAATGATCTCTGAGAGGGAGGAAGTAAATGAGATAAGCCCTATGATTGCTTCATCTTAGAGCATAAAGTTTCCAGGGAACAACCCATGAAGAGGGAGCCCCAGCAGTTACTGTGATTGTAAGGGTAAGTATAAACTGAACAAGAAAAGAAAATCTCTGCTGTGAAAAGGAAGAGACCCCTCCTCCCTTTTCTTAGAGCATTCTTTAGAAAATTAAATATAAATACTTTCTCTGCTTCTTTCAGATGTAACTAAAACTTTCTCAAAGGTAAATAAGCCTTTGCCAGCTTTACAACCCAGGAGTATCTTTTTCAAGGACCTGGAAGCCTTCTCTCTGAAATGTAAAATCAATGAAGTTAGCACTCTTTTCTTTCTACTTAAGTATATGGCTCCAAATTGTAACTTTATACCTGTCATAGAGATATGAAATGTTTTATTATTCTTTTGAGTAGAGGTAATTAACAAACACAAAGACCATCTCAATTACCAGGCGATTTTAAGATGAACTATGTGTGACAAATGGTGCTGGCAAGTCCTCTTATTAGAGGACTAATTATTCTTTATCTTGAGAACCTGTATATAATGTGTTGAATCTGCTTGGCTATATAAAAGGGTGAACTTTCTTTTTTTCTTTGCACTCTCGTAAGCAGATTGCTTGTGATGAAGAACATTCTGGCTTAATGCTTAGTCAATAATAAAATTGTTTTGCTTTCTCTTCTATCTTTGTGTAGAGGTTTTCTGGGTTGGATGAAGACTTTGTTCTTTATTATATTTCCCCAACATGATCACCCAGGATGAACCTGAACACATAGAAACATAAAAAAAAAAAATTACATCAAGGTCCCTCACAATTAAACTTCTTAAAATCAGTAATAAAGGAAAAATCTTAAAAGCAGCCAAAGGAAAAAAGGCACATTGCATACATAGGACAAAACCAAAAGTGAATGCACATTTCATTTCTTAGAAAGAATATAAAATAGAAAACTATGGAACAACATATTTAAATTCCTGAGAGAAAATCAGTGTCAATCTAGAATATTATTCTCAGTGAAAATATATACCAATTATGAAGGCAAAATAAAGATTTCTTTTCAGAATTACAAAAGCTGGAAGGATGCAAATGGTAACAGATGGAAATCTGCAAGTACACAAAATGAATAATGAACACCAGAAATGATGTTTATGTGTGGAGATATAAAGGACTTTTTCTTGTATTTTTTAATCTTTTTAAAAGACAATTGAATGTTAAAATAAAAACAAAACCAATGCATTTCAGGGTTTATAATATATTTTGAATAAAATGTATAACAATAGCACAAGGTTGTAAGAAAGGATATGGAAACATACTCTTCTAAGAGTCTTATAACATGCTTGGAGGGTGTGGCAATTTGAGGTTATTTTATGAATCCCAAAAAGGGAAAGGTTATGTTTGTAAATTAATCTATTCCCCTGAGTGTGATGCCTTTTGATTGCATTAAATTCAGCTGAGGGGCCTTTGATTAGATTATTTGATAAAGTTTCTTTGGGTTTTTAATTTGATTACACCAGCGGGCATGACTCAGGTTGAATCACCACCCTCTTGTTGGGTCTGATATAAACAAACACTCATGCAGACAGACACACAGGAAGAGAGAGCTCCGCCATTTTTGATCCTGCCATGTGACAAAGGAGAAGTCTCAAACAGCTGAGGTTCCAGGGAGAGATGAGTCATTTACCTGATAGCTTATAGCTGAAATGGGAAAGAAAGTAGCCCAGCCGAGATTGAAAGAGAATGCCTGGAAAGAAACAAGCCCTATGCTAGGAGAGAGAGGAAGCCCTATGCCATCTTGCAGCTAAAATCAGGAAGAAAGCAGAACAGCTGAGTCTGAGAAAGGAAGCCCAGAGGGAAAGGCTAAAACCTACAGAGATCAGCAGCCATCTTGCTTCACCATGTGGCAACACACCAGGATCAATAGTAGCTGACTTTGGTGAGAAAGCATCTCTACTAATGCCTTGGCTTGGCCTTATAATTATTATAGATTTATTTGGCCACCAAATAAATTCCTGATATAAAAGCCAAAAGCAATCTGGTGCTTTGCATCAGTACCCCTTTGGGAGACTAAAACAGAAGGATATAATATTTGAAAGTAAGCTTTGATAAGTTAAAGATGCATACTGTAAATCCTCAAGCTGTCACAAAAGATTACAGCTAATAAGCCAACAAATGAAATAAAATGCAATCATCTCAATTAGTCAGTTAATACAAATGAAGTTAGTACAAGAGGAAAAAAGGAACATGGAAAATAATAAAACAATATGAAAAACATAGCAAGATGGTAGATTTAAATGCATCAATAATCACAATATAAATGGTCTAAACACCCAAATTAAAAGGCAGAGATTGCCAGATTAGATTTTTTAAAAAAGTAAACAAGAGCCAACTATATTCTGCCTACAAAAAAACAAACAAAATAAACCTCTTTGAATATAAAGGTACAAGTAAGTTAAAAGTAAAAGGATAGAAAAAGATATTCACACTACAGTAAATTTTTTAAAAAGTTGGAGTAACTAAATTAATATCCGTAGATTCAGGATGAATAATACCCATAGTGATAAAGAGGGAATTTTATAATGATAAAAACATAAATCCATAAAGAGTACATAACAACCCTAAGTTTTTATACACTGAATAAAGGAGTTTCAAAAAAAAAAAAAAGCAAAATCATAAAATGTGAAGAGAATAGACAAATTCACCACTACAGGCAAATATTTCAACACTCTTCTATCAAAAATTGATAGAACAAGTAGACAGACAACCATTAAGGATATAGAATACTGAAAAAACTATCAACCAACTTGACCCGCTTGACATTTTAGAACATTCCACCCAACAACAGTAAAATACATATTCTTTTGAAGGGCACACGGGATACTTACCAAGATAAACCATATCCTAGGCCATAAAACAAGTTCTCAATAAATTTAAAAGGATTCAAGTTCTAAGCAATCTCTTCTAGACAGTTGAATAGAAGAGAATTCTTCCTAACTTATTCTCTGTGGCTAGCTTTACACTAACATTAAAATCTGACAAAAGCCAAAACATAACAAATAGATAAAGCTATGGACCAATATCCCTCCTGAATACTCACTCAAAAATTCTTAACAAAATTTTAACAAATCAAATCTAACAAGTATTAAAAAAGATATCAAATCCGAGGTTGGTTAATTTAAGGTAACACACAATATTAAGAGACTAAAAACCAAAAACAAAAGCCAACAAGGTCATATAAAAAAATGCAAAAAAAGCATTTCACGAAGTTCAGCATCCATTTCTGATAAAAACTCAGCAAACTTCCTCAATCTGATAAAGGGCCTCAATGGAAAAATCCATAGCTACCTTTATATTCAATAGTAAAAAAAAGAATAATAATACTTTGCTACTGGGAGAATGAACAAGGCAAAGATATCTTAAAGCAAGAATAAGAAATAAAAGTATCCAGATTGGAAAGGAAGAAATATCACTGGCTTTTTTCATGGAAGACATTATTGTTTATGTAGGAAATCCTATGAGAGCTACAAAAAAAAAAAAAAAAAAAAAAAAAAATCCTAGATCTAATAAAACAAAATTTAGCAAGAATGCAGTTTACAAAGTGAGTTTATGAACATGTAATAAATACTAGCAACAATCAGAAAATGAACCTTAGAAAAATACCACTTATAATAGCATCAAAAATTAAAATACATTTGGCAGCATCAAAAATATGAAATAGGAGTTCATATGTTTAAAGGGAGCAGATGTGGCTCAAGTAGTTGCTCTCCTGCCTCCCACATGGAAGGTCCTGGGTTTGGTTCCCAGTGCCTCCTGAAAAACAAAAACAAACCACAAGCAAAACAAATGAAAAAAAAAAAAAAAAAAAAAACTCAGGGAAGCTTATGTGACTCAGTGGTCAAGTGCCAGCTTCCAACATATGAGGTCCTGGGTTCAATCCCTGTCCCCCGGTACCTCAAAAAAAAAATAATAATAATAAAAAAAAGTTTAAAGATAAGATTGTACACTGAAAATGATAAAAAGTTGCTCAGAGAAATTAAAGAATACTTACATAACTAGAAAGATATATTGTGTTAATGAATCCAAAGACTCAAAAAAAATTTTTTTTCCCTTTTTTTTTTTTATTATGGGTAAAAATCAAAATTCTCACAATACATACAAACATTTGCAAAATGATATATAAATATATATGCATATATGTGTATTTGCTTACAAAAATGTTGTTTATATATATATATACATATATTTTAAGAGGTGCTTAGATTACCCAAAATATTACATGGAACCCACTGGGATTCCCATGTTGCCCACCTCCCACACCTCCCATCACATCCCACACAAACATCTCCCACAGTGTGGCCCACCACCCTCAATGAACTCATCCGAGGCACGATTATTGCTAATTGAAAACTTTTCCCAAGTGCCAACTGGCAACACAACTGGAAAAAGACCTTGAATAAAAGGGGGAAAAGGTAAAGACAAATGAGTTCAAGTGGCTAAGAGACTTCAAAGAGAGTCGGGAGGTCATCCCAGAGGTAACTCTTACGCACACCTCAGTAGGAGCTCATAGAACATCTAAGACTCAAAAATTTTAATACAATTTTCCCCAAGTTGCTCTATAGATCATGACTAGAGTTCATTGGGTTACCATTCTAGTCTCAAAATATTTAAATTATGGTACCCAGTTTATTTTACTTTATCTAAGGGCGTAAAAGTCCATAAACTCCCTTAAGTGTGAGGTAAGGAAGGAACCTGGAAGCTAGTATGGAATTTCAACATCTAGTAGATACAGAATTTTTTGAGGTACTGGAGTCTGTCTTCATACTAGAAGCGTATTTCATGCCATTCATGTTGTTGATCAAAAATACTATATTCAGAATTTCCCTTCTTTTTTGTACTAAGACCTTCTTCCACCAAAATTCTCCCGACTCTCTTTCAGGATGTTCTGGAGTTTGAAAATAATTCTAGTAACTACAAGGCTTGTATTTAATTTTAAAGCTTTATTTGAAAATATACCCTTAAGCCATTGGGTATGTAGTAGCTGTAGAAATGTATTTCTTTGTAATTTTTTAATGTATGATAAATGTAAGAGGTCACTATTCCTAGAGACTCTATAAATAAGAATCTAAATATCTGATTCTTCTGAAGAATCTGAGCACATTTAAAGCTCTTAAAAGAAAAAGGCAGTGTGTAAAGGAAGAAAGGTAAGCTAAATAAAAAAGGAGAGAATGAAGCAATTATTATAAATAAGCAAGAAAAAATAGTGGAAATGCTGATTAATATACATGGATGAAAGAGCACATAATTTACTTTGAGTAAAGAAGAGGCTATGGGACATTTCTGATATTTTGGTAATCTTCAGTGTATGCTTTTTACAAAACAATAACTACAAATGCATAGAGTTTGACCTAGAGGTCCAGCTGTAGACATGCTGCTGAGAGAGGTCTGAGGGTAGATTCAGCTCAGCAGTTGTGAGAAAGGACTAGAGCTGTCTGGATTGATCAACAACTCTGCAGACAAGGCTCCAGGGAGCCCTGGCAATATGGGAGATTTTGAACTGTCTAAAATCCCTGAAGTGAAAACTAATGAGTGTCATTTATTAGGTTGAAACACTCATTCTATTATAACATACCATATTATTCCAATAAAATATTAAGCTCGTTTTTTCAGTATTATATACAATGCTTAAATTTTCCTATAATTTCTTTGTATGCTGAATTATGTAAATGAAGTGTTTTTTTTTGTTTGTTTGTTTTTTTTTTGATGCACACTTTGCTCACTACTTTGAACACCGCCAGTGTTCTCTGTCAACCAAGAAGTAATTGGGTAAAAATTAAATAATCCTCTGGAAAACTCTGCTTAGGTGTTATGAATGAAGAGCAACCTTTATAACAAACACATTTTGCTTATCTAGAACTTTAATGAGATTCTGCTTAGGGTCTTCTTATGGAGGAATTTATTTATTTTTTTTGTATTTTTAATTTTTTTTCTTATTTTTAAAGAACCTTTAGATTACATAAATGTTACATCAAAAATATAGGGGATTACCATATACCATGTACCCCACCCCCTCCTCCTCCCACACTTTCCCACATTAACAACATCTTTCATTAGTGTGGTATATTTGTTACAATTGATGAACATATATTGAAGCATTGCTACTAACCATGGACTATAGTTTACATTGTAGTTTACACTTTGCTCCACAATTTTATAGATTTTTGACAAAATGTATAATGGTCTGTATCCATCATTGCAATGTCATGCAGGACAATTCCAGTGTCCCAAAAATGCCCCCATGTTACACCTATTCTTCCCTTGCCCTCTCCTCAGAACCTCTGGTGGCCACTGCCTTTATATAAATGATGCAAGTTCTTCCATTGTTACAATAATAATAAGTCTCTAATAGAATAATAATAAGTCTACTTTAGCCCATTGTTCTTTTCCCAGTCTTGAAGATTTTAGGATGGTGATGCCCACTCTGTTTCTGATTGAGAGGGGGTTTAGATCCCATGGGGCAGATGGATGGAACTGTGTTACTTGCAGTTGTAGATACTCTCTGTTTTTGGTGAAGGCCATTGTCCATTATCATTGTTAGTTGTCCATGGTGAGTCCAATGAACTGGAGAGTAGGTGTTGCAAGTCTGCTGAGATTCAGGGCTCAACTGGCACATGAACAGATTGAAGATTTAAGTCTCTGGGACATATAATTAACAAGTATAGTGCTAATTATAGGTTTAAATAATAGGGGCAAAAGAGCCATGTGTAGGGAAATTATAAATGATTCTAACTCTGTTACAATGGGGAGCATATATTACAAAGTAAGACCCACTGACTGAGTGAATTCCACTGCCTGGGTGCTGATTTCCTTAGATTGTCTGCCCTGCTTATAGTGTCTAGATGTCTCTAGAGCCCTCAGGAGCCCTGCTGTTTGAAGCACTGCTTACTGCGTCAGTCAATGAGATCCTCCTGAGACATGCGTAAGTAATCTCTGGAATGACCTCCCGACTCACTTTGAAGTCTCTTAGCCTTAAAAACTCATAAGTATTTAATATTTCTTCCTTTTAGTCAAGGTCTTTTTCCAGATGCATTGCTAGTCAGCACTTGGTGCCAGGGAGGCTCATCCCTGGGAGTCATGTCCCATGCTGTGTGTGTGTGTGTGTGTGTGTGTGTAAGGTAGTACATTTATATGCTGAGTTTGACTTAAAGATAGGCCACATTTGAGCAACAAGGATGCTTTCAGGAGGTAACTCTTAGGCAATATATAATATTAGGCTACGTTTCAATTTCGCAAGAACAGGTTCATGAGTACAATCATCAATATTGATGGCCTGGAGTAAGGGTCTGTTCTCTTTTGCTAGGTACTGCCCATGTATTCTATTAGAAAATGTAGCAGGACTCCCCAGGATGGGAATTCAATATTCTTTCCATTATTGTGTGGGTCTCCACCCACCAAGACAATGCCACATGAACCCTTGCACATATTTATATGCCTTAGTGGCATACCCAGGTGTACCCTTCCCTACACACCCCCCATCACCAACACCCCACACCAGTGATCCTCCTCTGCCACAGTTTCTCTCTGTGCTTACCTTCAGAGTAATTTTTTGGAATGTGTCTTCAAGTTCACCTCTCTTCAGCTATTTATTATTTTCAATGAGTTTTTAATTTCAATTATTATACTTTACAATTTGGATGTTTCTATTTGATACTTTTTCAGATCTACCTGGTCACTTTTCACAGTCTTTTGTTCCTTGTATTTGTTTACAATTTCTGACATAAATTACCACAAGCTTAGTGACTTAAAACAACATTCACTCTTATCTTACAGTTCTATCTGTTAGAAGTCCATCGCAGGCATCACAAGACTAAAATCCAGAAGGCAGAAGTGCTGAGCTCCTTACAGCTTTTGGGGAGAATCTGCTTCTAGGATCAGTCAGTTTTTTTGGCAGAATTAAGTTCCGTGAGTCTGTAGTACAGAGGTCCCTGTTTCTTTGCTGGCTTTCAGCTGTGGGTCATTCTCAGCTTCTGGAGGCTACCTGCATTCTCTGGCTTTCAATCCCCTTCATCTTCAAAGCCAGCAAAGATGAGTTGAGTCCTTCTCATATTTCAAATTTCTCTGATTTCCTATTCTGCCTCATCTCTCCTGCATGCCTCTTCTGCCTTCCTCTTCATTTTTAGGGTTATGATCACACTGGATCCAAATGGATAATCCAGGATAACCTCTTGATACTAAGATCAGTTGAGAAGTAACCATAATTACATCTGCAAGGTCCCTTCACAGCAGTGCCTAGACTAGTATTTGATTGAAAAAAGAGGAGTTGGAAATTTTAGGGGAACATTTTTAGAATTCTGCCTACCATCCTTATTATGTTTTCATAATAATTATGATTTCAGTAACCTCTTTGATATTTTTATACATTAAACTCCCCCATTTTATATTCTGTATTTAAAAATTATATCTTTTGTCTTTGAAATCTGGATTCTGTATCTTTTGTTTATGTTGGCTCTTGCATCTCATGCTTTGTTTCTTGGTAAAGTTTGTGAGTTTTGATTAAAAATTCATACAGAATTTTAACCTTAGAAATTCTCTGAACCCCAGGCCAAAGGTGTGCTTCCTCTTTTGTCTGGTATGTAGGGATATTAGCAACCTAAGATAATTAAAAAAAAAAAGTTTAGATTGTGTTTTCCCCCACACTCTGGTACTGATACTTTAGGTCCCTAACCTATATGAATATGAATTTTCAAGGGGTGATTTATCCCCTCTACCTGGTACATAGGTCAAAAGAGGCAAGTTCCCTGGATATTTCCTTCCCTCTATAGAGTGCTCCCCTCACATTTTCACTGAGAATATAGTCCTTTATTATCCTACTCTATGTAATATTTTTCTATTCAACTCCTGGCTTAGTCTCCAATCCTTTTTCCCTGTTTCGCCATTAAAAGACAGCCAGTCCTTTAGTCTTTGCTTACACCTCTGGGTTCTGGCTTGTGCTTAATCATTGTCTTTTGAAGACTTCCATTCTTATCTGGCCATTTAGTGGCATACGTTATATAATATTCTTATTATTTGCTTCAAGAAGTTTCTTTCCCGCCTGGTATCTATACCACTACAGTGTCAGAAATGAAAGCCCCATTCTTTCTTAAAAATATATATATATCTTACGTATTTTTCTGTCTGGAAAAGTGAAGTTTCCCATATTTGAGAGAACCTTTTAATTTCTGCTTCATTTGTATTTTGTGTTTACTTATGGACTCATATGGGCTTGCCTTTACAGTGGGGACATGTGATGTTGATATTTGCATTATAAAGTTTATCTAGGAAAGTTTTACTTAACTAAAGTGCTTCATTTGGGAATAACATGGTGAAAAATGTCCCTAGAATAAAATTTTTAACTGTTTTCCCTTTTAGATTCTGATAGAGTAACAAAACTGACCCAGTTTGTGTGGGTTTACTCTTTCATTCCTTAAGCAACCCTCCTGTGGTGGTTTGAAGTTTTATGTACCTCAGAAAAACATGTCGTTAAATCCACTCCATTCCTGTGGGTGTGAACCCATTGTGATTTCTTGATGCTACTACCTCAGGTAAGGTATGATCTACCTCATTCAAGATGGGTCTTAATCCTCTTACTGGGGTACTTGAAAAATGGAATAAATACAGAGGGAAAGAGAGAGAGCCACAGAAGCAAGAAGCTGAAAATAAGGAAACACAAGAGAGAAGGGAGAGACCAGCAGATGCCACCACGTGTGGCAGAGGAGCTAAGGATTGTCGATAGCCGGTCTTCAGAAAGAAAGCAGCACCTTAATGATACCTTGATTTGGACATTTTCCTGTATTCTAACCATTAGCAAATAAATTCCTTTGCTTAAGCTGAACCATTTCCTGGTATTGCTTCAAGTAGCCTAGGAAACTAAAATACCACACCTTCTAAGAATAAAATATTTAATTTGGTAAAATCCACATAAACAAGCAAAGATAATTATTTATTCATTAACTAATTAAATTTTAGAACAAAAAGTCATCACTGAGATTCTTATGAGATATTTAACCATGATAGGTCTATTATAATATATCTAATTACAATAAATTACATATAATATATTACCGTCATGTTGTTTTTATGTGCTAAAAAGCTTAAATAGTAGTATTGGCTAAAATTGTACTTCCCATCCTCCCAGGCTGAAAAGGAGAGAACAAAGCCTTGGATGCAAAGTAAAGTGAAAACAGTGTACACATTTGAGGGGGAAGGAAGTCCAAATTCTAGAGTTGCTGACATGGACAGTGGCAGTCAAGGTGAGTGAAGGATACACATATGCCTAAGGAGCCCTTCAAGCACTTACATGGACAGTAAATAGGCACTTAGTGAAATTGTTATTATTATATGGACAAGAGCCAATCCTAAGTAAGATGCTGGGATTTAAAGTGACAAATAACCAAAACACTGCCTACCATAGAGTAGAAAGACCAAGAATCATTTGATCAGCAGTTGAGGATTGCCTTTTGGAAACTTTCAAAGGCAATGCAACCCTCTAACTTAAAAGTGGTGGAGAACATTGATGTAAATAGGACAACTGTGAAATGGATGACTTAAATCATTTTTTGATATAGCAACCAATAATAAAGATGTAACAAGAGAAATACATGGCTCACTTAAACACATTTTGACTAAGTATTATTTTCCCTGTATTCAGCTTGCAGCTGTTGGAAGTAATTCATTAAAATTATTCAAGCTGAAATGTTTATATTATTTTCTTGAGAGCAAAACATGCTCATTATAATTTGAAAAGTTATTTCATTTTTTCATAATGAAAATGTATCCATCATATAATATAATTCAGCAGTGATAAATTGAATGACTGGAAAAAATCAGAAACATAAAAAAATACTATGGATCATAAATAAATGTGTAACATGATGACAGCTATAGTAACAAGTAAATAGAGTGAACATAGAAGATTTACACAAAGCAGCAATATTACATTTTAAAGGTTAAAATAGACAATTTTTTGGAAAAATGATTAATTTTATATTGACTAATTAACAAACATAGACAAATAATGAATATGGGGAATTCATCATATATATAATTTATATATATATATAAACCGTACATTTAATTTAAAAAATAATTTTATAAATAAACTTATTTACAAAAAAACCCAAAAGCCAAAAACCAAACCATGTCTGGTAACTTCTGCAAAAGTGCCAATGAAGATTAAAAACAGCAAAAGTGGTTTTTTAATCTTGCTTCCCATTTTATTTTTAGCATGAGAACTGCTATATTCTCCATTCATTTACTAATGGTTCACAATATTTTGTTTTCAATTGGTATTTTCTTCCTTTAGTATAATTTTTGAATGCCAGTAGATCTTACACTTTTTTACATTC
Source organism: Tolypeutes matacus (assembly GCA_026826555.1). Lineage (NCBI taxonomy): Eukaryota > Metazoa > Chordata > Mammalia > Cingulata > Chlamyphoridae > Tolypeutes > Tolypeutes matacus. The sequence goes on along the minus strand of JAKSZT010053770.1, from coordinate 5,866,484 downwards.
TGAGTGTTAGGAGATTATTCTCATCCTGCTTTTATTTGACTGCTCAGTATTCTTTCCATTTTACTTTGTGGTTTGGCCATAATAATTTATTTTTCCCTTTTAGTAAATATGGCAGGGTTTTAATTCTTATTCTTTATTTTCCCTCTGATATTTTATTTCAATTTTGATTTAGTGAAGTTACATAACGTTTTTCTATGTCTGTATAGACAGTGGTAATTCACTTAACTTTTTGATACCTCCTCTTTTTACATGTTATACTATGTATTTCTGAAATAAGCTAAACATTTCAGCAAACTTGTTACACATACAGAGAAATGTGATAATAGTTTTTATAGCGTTTAGCTTTCCTTTAGAACTATTCTGTGCTACTAGACCAAATCATATCAAGTCTTAGGAGAAATTTTACAAAATGTGTTTCTCAGTGCACATACCTTTAATTTATAAAGGTATAAATTAAAGTAATCTAACCATATGGTCAAGTAGAAATGAACCCTTTCCCATGGGTTTTCTGTTGTTTAGTGAGTTCAGCAATAATTCTGGAACTTTTACTTCTATTTCAATTTTCATAATATATGGATATATTAAGAATAATCTGGTTGGATCTTGTAAGTGAGAGAATGCACATTTCATTTAAAATAAACATTTTATCTGCACCACCAGATGCCGATAGGTTTGGTTTTTTCAGCAAATGCCCTTTGAGAAACACTACAGAAATTATTTATCCAAATACCTAACTAACTTATATATTTTTTTCTATTTCTAGCTTCATGGGGGAGTTTATGAAATAATAAGCTGGAGTTTGAAATGTTACACTCAATCCAAATTAAAAGATGAAGCAAGTAATCTAATCTCTTTTGAGATCACATGATAAATAAATGCCCTTTGGTTGAATCTCATAGGAAATGTGGACATGGAGTTATGACAGTAAATTTGGGGTATTCACTGGAACTTCAGCAATTACACTAGGACTGATCTGAATATATCATCAATTACCCACAGCCAAATTTTACAGCGAATTCTTTTTTTCCCCACCTTTTTTATTTTTTAAAAGATACTTCAATTACATTAATGTTACAGAGAATATATAGGGGATTTCCATATGCCCTGCTCCCCACACCTCCCACATTTTCCCACATTAGCAACATCTTTCATCAGTGTGGGATATTCATTGCAATTGATAAACACATTTTTGAGCATTGCCACCAAGCATGGATTGTAATTTACATTGTAGTTTACACTCCTTCCCATTCGACTCTGTAGGTTATGGCCGGATATATATTAATGGCCTGTATCTGTCATTGTAATGTCATTCAGATGATTCCCAAGTCCCGAAAATGCCACCCTATTACACTGTTTTTCCCTCTCCATAACCCCAGAACATCCATGGGTCATTGCCTCCACAACAATGGTATTTTTTCCATTGCTAGAATCACAAGTAGTCTATAGTAGAATACTAGTCATTTTATTTTAGTCCATAGTTCATTTCCCAATCCTGAGGACTCTGGGATGGTGATGCCCACTCCACCATTAATTGAGGGGGGCTTCAATCCCATACATCCAATAGATGGGACTCTTGCAGTCGCAGGCACTCTCAGTTCCTTGGTATGTTGTTTGTCCATCATCTCCTCCCCGTTAATTGTCCTGGGTGAGTCCATTGAACTAGAAAGTAGTTGTTGCAACTCCGTTGAGATTCAGGGCTCAGCTGGCACATTGACAGCCCAAAGATTTAATTCTCTTGGACATACACCTACCAACTCTAGTTACAGTGAATTCTTAATGGTACCCAAAACTCACCACAGGAAGTCAGAACATTCATGCTGGTCATGGCAAGGACATATTACTAATTGGAGGAGCCCAAGGAGGGTAAGTGTAGAGATCAAACATGGGCACAATCCAGGTGGACATACCCAGCATCACCACAGCAACACCTATGATATTAACTCCAAGTCCAGCTTTAACCTGAAATGGAAGAACATAAATGTCAGTCTTCTGAAAAGTAAACCTACAGGAGAGTTGAATACTCTTGCAGAAGGCATATGTCAGATTTTCATGCATCCTAAATGATCAGTATAAATTGTCATTTCATAAAACAAGGGATCTTCTTCCATTCAGGCCAAAAGATAATCTGTTCCCACCTAAACACCATTTAGGTGGGCAGCCTCAGAGTGTTTCATTTTAGGACTATACCTAAGTCATTCTGATTAGAGGGAAATTCCTTTAAAAATCTCCTATTTCATGTTAAATCAGAATTTGTTTTGTGGTTTTATATTTCAATGGATAATATTCAGTCCATAATCTACCATATGAAAATAAGTTATTTATAGCTGGATCCTTCATAGTTAGTATTATTATTAGTGTACCCTTTAGTATTGTCTTATTGTGACTTAATGTCATGTCTATTCATCTTCTTACATCATCATTCTGGTATCACTTAAACCATATCCAGGTTTCTGCCCATGTTTTTTTTTCAATACTAAATATGTTTAAATCCATGAGTCCACAATGATTATACTTTTATTTTATTTTTAAAGATTTATTTATTTATTATTTATTCCCCACCCCCTCATTGTTTTGCACTGGTTTTCTGCTCTCTTTATGTTCTTCTGTGTCTGCTTGTCTTCTCTTTATGTGGCACTGGGCACCAATCCTGGGACCTTGCAGAGTGGAGAGAGGCGCTGAATCTCTTGCACCACCTCAGCTCCCTGGTCTCCTATTGTCTCTCTTCTGTGTCTCTTTTTATTGCCTCATCTTGCTGCACCAGCTCTCCACACGGGCCAGCACTCTGCATGGGCCAGCTCTCTGCTCAGGCCACTTGCCACGTGGGCCAGCTCACCACGCAGGCCAGCTTGCTTTTCAACAGGAGGCCCTGGGAATCAAACCCTGGACCTCCTATATGGTAGACAGGAGCCTAATCACTTGAGCTACATCTGCTTCCCCATGGCCTGTTTTGGTAAATAAAATTTACTGGACCACAGTCACAGCCATTTGTTTATATATTGTCTGTGGCTCCTTTCATTCTACAATGGAAGAATTCAGTTATTGCAACAGAGACTCAAATATTAACTATTTAGTCCTTTATGGAGCAAATTTGCTGACCCCTGCATTAAAACATGAAGTCCCAAAGCAAAAGGGGGATACCTAGTTATGATATAGCAGTCCCCTTTCCTGTCTGTGTAAGCCACTCATTTTATTCCATAATTCATTTTTATTTTTTAATACACATACATGAGGACTTTGCTTATATTCTATTATGCACTTTTTTTTTTAACCATAAGAGTATTACATGTCTTCTGCATGGAGAGAGCTCTAGAATTTTTTATGTAGTAGGAGCTCAGGGACAGTAGTCAGAGTGAAAGGGAGCTGGGACTTCCCTTGGAACTGTGTTTGCATAGGAAGCACATTGAATTTTCTGTGGTTATATATTTATTTGGCTTGGTTTGGAGGCTCATGATAAAGATTAGTAGGAGACTGAAATTTTCCCAAGGTAGTTCTTGACTCCACCACTACTTTTGTATTTGGCAAAAATGTGTGCATTTTTTTCCACTTAACTTCTCCATATTACTTACCTCTGCTTTCACATCAAGATATTAATAATAGAATCAGGACAAGAAAGAGTACCTTTTCATCAGGCACTGAGCCCAATGTCTTACTGAGAGCAAATGTCAGTTGCACAAACCACAGGGCTAGTTTACTTACTGAATTTCATTAACCCTATTTCTTTCTTTTGCCTAGGTCAGGTTGAATCCTTGTCTTGACATGTACGTTTAATCAGCCATATTGAGCAAATTCTATGCTATTTTCCTTCTTCTAGAATATACTGATGCATTCAATATCTCTGTATTTTTAACTGTAAAATTTTAATGGAATGTTCCTTTCTGGTTATCACTCTTAAAAAGAATTCTATGACCAGTCATGCAGCCCCTTTCATGAATGGAATTCAAGCCTTGCTTTTCCTGGTAGCTGATTAGTGTGTAAAAAGAGAAATAATCCAAGACATCACAAAAAATGTGTATCGGACCTGATGGTATTCTTTCAGCTAACTTACCATGTCAATAACTTTCAGATGGCCATATGAAAAAACAATAGCATTGGGTGGATTTGCAATTGGTAGGAGGAAGGCAAATGAAGTACATAGAGTGGTAGGTAGCAAAATATAAAGAGGGTTCACATGAATGGCTTCAGCCTGTTGGAAAAGATAAAAATGAGTCTAAGTAAAATTTTGAAGGTTGACACCAAGCATCAAAATGAGCAAATTTACTATAATAAGCTTTCCCAGAAGCAAGTTGAATACTAAAGACAAAATTATACACATAAATCCAGTTGTAACTTGCATTTTCTTTCAGAAAATCTCTTCTTCTTGTTGTTTATATGATTTTAGGCACTCATTTAAGCATTAAAGCCCAGCTCATTAAGAAAATAAACTATCATTTATTCCAAAAATTCAATACATATTGCAACCTTTTATTGTTTACCTAGGCTAGGTACTGTGCTAAGTGTATATGTGTGTGTACATGTAATTTCATTTAATTTTCACAATAACCTTATAAAATGGCTACTATAATTCCAAATAACTTATGAATGAACTGAGGCCCAAAGAGGCTAATGTAACTGTCCAAACACACAGCTGGCAAGCAGTACAGCTTAGCTAGGTTCTCAGCTCACTCTGTCTCCAGAGCTTCTCATTATTCCACTAACTTTACTGCCTCTGTGATGTATATAATTTAAAATTTGCTTGGGGATAATCATTAAAACATCTCTTCTATTCTTAATTTGTCACATAATTTTCTAAGTGCTCCATATTGAGAGAAAAAGCAGAGAAAATGCCAAAAATTATATTTTATCAATATACATTGCCTACATCTTTTTTCTTATTTGAAGCAGCAGCCAGAGAATGCTAACACATGCCCAGGGGGGGAGTGCAGGATTTCTTTAAGGAAGAACATAATCATTTCTCACAACTAGTAGCAGAACAATCCTACAAGGGCAGTCCTTTTTAATTTAAGTGTTTTCCTAACACCAAAATCATCTGCCAGAACAAAAACAACTGTATACATAAAGCTATTTTTATATTTTGCAAAGGTAAAATAAAAGGGAGGTCAAATATCTAGGTGGGAAAAAGAAAGGAAAGCCTAGCAACTGCTGCTTCTTTTTTTTTTTTTTTTTTTTTTTTTCTCATTTAAGGAAGTTGTGGGTTTATAGAACAATCGTGCATAAAATACAAGATTGCCATACACCACCTATTATTAGCACCTTGCTTGTCTTTTATTTATTTATTTATTTTTTAATTCTTCCTTTGGCCAGTAGAGAACTGTTTAAGATATTTGAACTTGATGCCTGAACTATAAGCCTAGCTCTTCATTTACTTATGAATCACTTAAATAAAGCACTTCTTCGAAATGCCAGGGATAATCTTTGGGAGGAAGAAGTAGCAGTGTTATAGATCTAAATACTAATGTTGCCAGGAAACACTGAATCTCAGTCTTACACCTGGAATGGCTCTAGTCACCCTCTCATTTTTCTGCAAAAGAAACTCGGAGGAGAGAAGGTAAGCTGTTCACTTAAGATCATGCTGTTTGAATATAGAAGAAAACAGGTCTTCCAACTTGAGATTTCCTTCCTAATAAAGACCACTCTACACGTTACCTATAGGAGGAACATTCAGGCCAAAAATGATTCCACATTACAATATGAGAACAAGCTTTCCAAAGTAGAACTCCAATCATTTAATGAATATTGATACAGCATACATGGGATACTCACCAATGGAGATAATATTGGGAGAAGGAGGGTAATGGTAGCTGGATTGCTGGCTACCTCTGTTAAAGATGTGACGATCAAAGAAGATATCAGAACTATTAGCCATAGTGGTAACGTACCTAAAGGAGATAATTTATTTCCTATCCACTTAGATAGTCCTGATTCCTAAAACACAAAATTTGCAATATTTATTATTCATTAATGATACATTTTATCAGAAAAAATTTAAATATATAAAAACGCATTATTTACTCTGAGAACTCAGTTTCTAAACTATAATTTTAATCTCGAGTTTTTTTCCTGTGGTTTAGTAGAAATGCGTGGGTTTAATATAGAGAGGCTCTCATTTATTCCTATTTTAACACTACCAATATGATTCAGGAAGTTTTAACTGTATTCCCACATTTTAAAATTAAATTTTGGTTTTTATCAAATTAATATATGTAGATATTTTAGCAAGTCATGTAGTAGCATAGCTCTGTAAGAAAAGAGCAGCCCTTCTGATCTATATCTCCTCACTCCTCAGTTATGTTTCCCAGAAGCAGCAATTTTCACTCATATTAGCTATTTATAGAAATATTTAGGTATTTATAAATATACCTAGTTATATTTATAAATAATATTCTAATTATGCTACTTCTTAATATTCAAATTTAGACATTATTTACTGACTTCTTATTGTATTAGATAAGGACTTAGCTTTCTTAAACCTTCCACCACACATATATTTCCTGTCCCTTGAATCCCTTACACTGATATATAAAAACTTTTGGTTAAATAAATATTTAATGTTTACCATTGTGGTTATATAAATATTGTTCATAGCTGAGCAGCTTAGTGTAGTATGATTATATTTACTTTTTTTTTTTTTTTACAATTTTTTTCCAGCATATAATTGTCTTGTTCATTTTGTTTCCTTTGTTTTCTAAATACCTCTCACAAATTCTTCATCTCACTCTCCAGGAAAACCAGAAATATCCATCTCAAGTAACCAAAAACATCAGGTAATTGTTCATTTTCATTTTTCCCTCCTGGAGACATCTATTCTTCACTACTCCCTCCTCCTGTACCACCTGGACCAGTTGCTCTTTAGATCTATTTCACGGTTGTTGTTCTGGGACCCTTTTGCCTACACACTGAGTTCCCTTTGCTTTCTTCTTATGTGGGAATCCCTTGTTTCCTTTCTTTCTTACTCCTTTGTGTTGGTGGAACACATCTTTCTAGAACTTCCTCAGAACCAAGATGTGCATGAGAGGTAACTTTAAAAAAAAATCTCTATATGCCTTAAAGCTTCTTTATTTTCTTTTTACACTCTTTTGCTAGTTTAACTTTTATAGTAGATTTGAAATAATTATCACTCAGCAGTTTCAAGTCATTGTTCCATTTCCTGTGGCTTCCACTAAGGGGTCTCTACAAGCCTGATGCCATTCTTGATCTTTGATTCATTGTACCTGGTGCAGAAAATGGGCTGTACTGACATTAGCAGGTACTCTATGTTATTCTATCTCCTCTCCTCTAGATGAAGGGGACAATCCTCCTTTTGTGAGAAGATTTCAAAGAGCTGTGCAGGTGTGACTCTTTATACTCATGACAAATGAGGACCATTCAAAAAAATTTTCATTACAAGCCAACAAAAAGCTGGTACAAACATTCCCAGAGGTGGTTACCAGATATTATGCATATTATTTGTATGTTTGACTTATATTTTTGTATGTTTGTTTTTCAGTTGGGCTTTTAGATGGAAAGAACTATGTACCATTTAAGTCACAATGACACTAATACGCGCTAGCCTATAGCTATATATACTTTAAGAATGGGTTTTACTCTATGTGATTAGATGCCGCCATACATTGTTTTGCCTCTCTGGAGCCATTGGGATCATATCAACTTCAGGGCTCCTAATTCTACATGAGGTGCTTTGGTATTGAGCACTCAGTAGCTTTCTTAGCTCAGCATCCCAAAGTCTTTAATTTTGGGAAATTTTCTTGTATTACTTTTTCTTGGAAATGTCTTTCCTTCTATTTTCTTTATTTGCTCTTTCTACAACTACTATTAGTTGGATGTTGAAAATTGTGGACTGATGCTCTAATTTTTTTAACTCTCTTTCTTTTCATATTTACCTTCTCTTCATCTTTTTGTTTTACTCTGTGGAGGATATTTTCACAAATCATCTTCTAACCTTGCTATTGAATTTTTTATTTCTGATGTCATATTTATAATTTTCAGAGGCTCTTTCTTGTTAACTGCATATAGCTTTTTAAAAAATAATAGTTTGCTTTAGTCTCATGTCTCCAATGTTTGTCAGCTCTCTCTAAGGAAAATTTTAGAGTTTTCTTTTGCTTCCTGAATTTTCTTTTCCTTTTCTGTGTTCCTTTGCTTTCTGTTTTCATGTTTATTTTTTGTTACTGGTTATCATATCAAAGGTTTTCCCCAACTGTGGTGATCATTGACAACCTATTCATGTTTAAGAGGGAGGCAATAAAATGATGATTGGAACCTCTTTGTGCTTGGGTAAAGATTGTTGAAAGAAGACTTTACTATTGGTGATTGAACTGTGAACCATTGTCTCTTTGGTTCAACTTTGTTAGAGAGTAAACTTCAAATCTTGGCTGTTCAGGACTGGGAAGAGAATCTGGGAAGCTTGCAGCTCCTTATACACTTAAAAAAAATTATTATTGTAACATATACTGTCTTAGTTTCCTAGGACTGCCACAAAAAAAATACCAGAAAATGAGTGGCTTAAAACAACAGAACTTCATTGCCTCACGGTTCTGGAGGCTGGAAGTCTAAAATCAAGGTGTCAATATGGCCATGCTTACCCGTAAATCTGTAGGGAAGAATATTCCATGTGTGTCTCCTGGCTTCTGGTAGTGGCTTGCTGGCAATCTATGGCATTCTCTGCCTCAGCTGACATATGGCATTTTCCCCTCTGTGTCAAATTTCCTCTTATTCTAAGGACTCCAGTCATATTAGATTAAGGACCTGCCCTACTCCATTATAATCTCATTTTAACTTGACTAATTCCTTCTGTAACAACTCTCTTTCCAAATAAGATCACATTCTGAGATATTGGGGATTAGGATTTCAGTATATATTTTGGGGGACACAGTTAAATCTATTATATATTCATATATATATGTATTACAAAATTTGCCATTTTACCATTGTATTCACCTTTAAAGACTTTTTATATTGAAATAATTTTGAATTTACAGGACTGTTGCAAAAATAATACAAACCCCATAGAGAGATCTCCAACATACTCCCTCACTCAGATCCCCAGATCCAAACTTTTAATGTTTTACCACATTTGTTCTTCCTTCCTTCCTTCCTTCCTTCCTTCCTTCCTTCCTTCCTTCCTT